>LPNX010519352.1:76161-121431 GCA_001517045.1 Pseudotsuga menziesii
CAGTATGCAATTGTAGACAAGTATCTATCCTGTCCAATTTTTGCTTATGGCTCTGATGACCTGCCGCTTCCCCCCAGAGAAAGGGTCAAAGAAGAATCTTCTACTGCTAGTATCCTGCACTAGGAAATAAACAAGAAGAGTTAAAACATGACTTATAGCCAGGTTTCTAACCATGATGATGATTTGACTTGCAAAGTGAACATCTTTGCATGCCCATTGTTGAAGCTTTTTTTCCATTTTGTGCAAAACTTGATCCCAAATAATGTTTACAGGTACATCAAATTTCAAAAGGGAATTATGGTTGGATTTGTTTTTGTTTGATGTTAAGCCACACTTGAAATCCTTCTTGCTCTATGATGAATGCCCATACTTTCCTCTCTCACAATAGCTCTAGCAGCTTTTGCAAAAATGTCAAGGCAGCAAATTACTTTGTACCTTTAACAGAGTTACAAGATATGTTTGGAGTGAGAGCCAAGTCATCAGCAAAATGGATGTTAAGTAACTGCTCATCAGCAAGAAGTGAGTTCCCCAAATTTGTTCCAGAACTCAGCAACTCCAAGAAGATATCCTAGAGCATTGACTGTAATAACATACAAACAAGGGGCCAGAGGCAACTCCCATCTGATGGGAATGATGAAGCAGAGATGTTGCTGATAGCTGTCCATTGACACAAACTAGTAGAGGCATTTGAAGAAATGGTTGTGACTGCTTCAGTAAAGAAAACTTCAAGAATCCAGCCATTAGAGCATATTGATGATGGAATCCCAGTAAATTTTGTTTTATGCCTTGCGAAAATCAACCTTAGATAATGACCTTTTGACTAGGCTTCCTTTGCCCAGTCAAGACTTGCCTAGGAGTAATAAAATTATCAAGGATGAAATGGCCTTTGAGAAACCCTGTTTGCTTAGGTCGAACACTTTGGGCAGTTGTATGTTTGATTCAAGTAGCCACATTAAGAAAAGTTATAGGCCGCTGACCACTCAGTTTCCTTTCATGTTCCTTTAGATATCAACATAATAAGATCTACATTTACTTGCTCCCCGGTGTGGCCTTGTGTCCAAAGCCTCTTGGCACATCCACATAAAGCATGTTTCTGTCAATTGTTAGTTGTTGCGAGGGCTTAAATTTTAAAATCAGAGGAAAATTCATTGAAAGTGATATAGTTTTTCAATCTGTGAGTATAAACATTCATGCAACCATAGGAGTGAATGGACTAGTATTTATGCAAGGTAGGACACTATGGGACAGTCTAATGTCCTGTGGCGTATTCATAGCATCTAATGGAAATGCATCAAAGACCATTTTTAAGAATGTACATAACGACTTCCCTTGTCAGAGATGCTTGGGACTGGATGCAAGTTAAAGTGACCTTTGGTAGCTTTGTAAATGTTATTTATAAACCCCAGTTTGCTACTGAAAAGGATTTTGAGAGAAAGAAAGCAGCTATCTCCAGAAAATCCCCTTGGTATAAGTTTTGAAATTTCTTTAGAGGGCACAAACCTCACCCTGAGCCACATTTCATTATCAAGTTTGATGTATTGTTTTACCTTAAGAATATTCATGAGTTTATTCCTGAAAATTGCGAGGAAACTTATTCTGTTCTTTGGAGTATGGGTTGTGCAGTCAAGTTCACCCTTGCAAATGAGATTGTTTGGGAGGTGGTAATAACCAACTGAATGGAGTTTTGCGTCTCTCAGGTGCCAGTCACCTGATTTTTATCTTGAGGTTGTCAGGTACATGCTTAGAATTTAGCACACGGTTGCAAGTTCCTTGTGCCAACTTGGTTCCTTGCTAATATTGATGGCCTATAAAGCCAGGTCTGTGTGGGGGCAGCCATCTCCTAGTATGATGCCTCATTCCTTCCTGACTGAAACATTATTTTTCTCGTAGCACTTGAAAATCTATGTGATGTTGGGTGTTGATTCAAACCCTTACTCTACAGCAGGCCCTAAAGGGAAGCCACAATTTATAGATACTTTAATTACTAGATGTCACTCTCATTGGGTCTCAAAGGCTCAAACTCTGGTCTGTTTGCTTGTTACCAGTTATCCAGGAACTATACCTTAGCCTTCCATGCCTTTTTATGAGGCTATGATTAATTCATTTTATCTGCTAACCCTGATATGGGGCCACTGCTTGATGCAGGACAGTCGTGGCTGAGCCCAAAAATAAAGGAACTTCACACACACATTGAGCAGGGATACAAAGTGCATATTCAAATAAAAATGATATTCTCTTGATAACCAACCCCTTTCCTTCACACTATGCTCTTTGTATAATGTTTGAAGCTGAGAGAGTATATCTAGAATGATATTTGCCAGCTGTGATAGCTCCCCTGTATGGCCAAAATGAACATTATGGCGCAGAAACCATATGAAATGAAATGACAAAAAACTACAACCAAACAGATTTAAATTATATATAAGAAATTAAAGCATAAGATTAAGTAGGTCTAATATATGAATTACAATATGGCCATAATAAAAGGCTTATAGTCTAGGTAAAATTTAAATTTTATTTAAGAAAACAAATTGTAAATATAATTTGTTGAAAGTTGAATGTTTGAAAATACCTACAGCTGATTGAGCAGTATATCCTAGCAGCATTTTTTCCAGCCATGAAGCCAAAGAAGATGAATCCATCAATAAGAACTTTTCTTGCAAGGTGTGTTTCAAGTTAATATAACTCGGATCACCTGTTAAAAGATTAACAAACAGCTATAGCACCTTCGTATGCACTGACTCATTATGGCATCCATCCAAAGCATCAATTAAAGGCAAAAAGTTACCATTGCCTCCAAGAAATTCCCAGAACTTGTTGGATTGGCTCAACATCAATGAGTCCTCAGTGTTCCCCAAATAAAACTTAAGCAAAATGACTTTACTAGGATCCGTTCTCAGGCATTCCACCATATCAGTTGCACTTGTAAGTAGATGCTCTTTAATAGATAAGTTAACCTCCTTTCTTGAGTTCATTTCTTTACCAGGCTTTCCATGTTCTTCATCAAAAATAGATCACTATACATACATCTCTCTTCTATAGAGGGAATTAAATTATTGAACAGGATTCTACATTTATCATGTATACCCTCAAATAGCCTGTCAAACTTTATGGTCATTATGACCTCAAGCAAACTATTGAAGGTGAAATGTAAGACAAAGGTATGCTCTTGAAATTTATGGAATGGCTTGGTAATTCATCTCAGACCAATATTTGAAAATTGTGTGAAGGATTTCATGATCTTTGGAGTCAATTTGTGGTATTCATTTTTCTTTCAATTGTGTGACAAGTGGAGTATAACTTGGATGCAGGTTTATCATCCAAATATTGATTTGGAAGGCAATGTTTGCCTCAATATTCTGCGGGAGGAATGGAAACCTGTTCTGAACATCAACACCATCATCTATGGTCTGAATCATCTTTTCACGGTAATTTAATAATATTTATATTTTAGACAACTTAATGACAAATGCTGACATAGTGGAGTCATTTGGGGGTGGTTTTTTCATTGCTAATGTTCTTAATTCAGTTTTCTTGGGAGTTGCAATGATTGAAGAATAGAAACTTAGGTTAATGGATCCTTCCTCATTCCTTTTATAAAGCTGGATATATTTTTTTTCCAAGAAAAATGTAATTCTTGTTCAACTTTTAATGAAAATTACATGCTTCGGCTGCCAAAAAGGATACGAAATTTGCATATTTTGTTCTGCCTACCATAATAGGAGCATTCATCCCATCTAAACAGTGGTCTAAAATCCAAATTGTACACATCGCCATCTCAGAGAAAGAGATCATACCAATTCTCAAACACCATATTCTTGCCAAGCAAGCATACAGAGGTTATACATGTATAAAATCACAATAGGAAAACTAAGAAAGATCTGATCCAAACCAACTCATAGAGCTGACAAGGAAATGACAGAGACACCCGCAATAACTTCTTCATATTATATGGCCTACAACCAATGCGGACTACCCTAGGGTCCGTATCAGGCTTCAGCATCCTGGTACAATTCTCTAAATACCTGAGTAAAAGAGATGCTCAAAAGAACCTGCTACCTCCAACAGTAAATCACCCATTGGCCTGAGATTTACATTGTGCAGATGACCTGCCCCTTATCCAGTTTTTAACCAATGATGAATATTCACCGAAATCTTGCAAACTTGAAAGATTCCAATCCTTTGCACATTTTAATAAGAGCTTTAAAGCTTGAAATTCTACAAAGTTGTTAGAACCCTTTTGCATTTTCACTCAAAAAGGGTATTTTTGGCCAAGGAGAAGAGAATGCACAAAGGAGGCTAGAAATCCATAAGCAGCATTGTAACATGAGCTCTTAACAAAACAAATTTTGGAAGAACCAACAAATTTTTAACATCTGCACTGACACAAATACTATTCTTTAGATGAATAAACTCGGTAGCTTCATTAGCTTAGGCATGCATATGGTTACAATTTAAAGTTTAAAACTGATGCCAAAAAGATCTCAATCCTTGATATTTTTGGACTCCAAATCATTGCCTCACAACTTGTTGGACTCCAAATCCTTTAAGATTCATTAATTAAACTCCTCTGTTTTGCATTCTCCCATCATGTATCTTGGAAAAGAAATGCTAATGTTCACTGTTTATATATTGGAGTTCAAATTTGAATCATAAGGATGAATGTGATTAACCATTGCCATATTGCCCTCATCCTACCTCAGACATCCCTTTACCTCCTCAACCATCCTCTGTAGGGCTCGGTCTTGCCTTTTTACAGTCCCTTGTGGACTGTGGATTGCCTTTAGGGCTGCTTCCGGTGGCCCCTTTAGCAGCCTGTTTAAACCCAAAACAGGCTCACTCCCAGGCCTGTAAGTGCATTGAACAACGTGCAAACAGACTCCATTTTGCATACATAAATTGTTCTAATTATTTTGGATGGACAGCTTTATAATTAGATAATAATTGCCTTAAATAACTATGTTTCATTTGGGTATTGTATACTACTGAGACACATTGAATGGTAGTTCCTTTTGTCACTACTTACTGTTGTACTGTGGGCTGTCATACTGTTTATTTTATATCAGATATTGTTTATTGGAGAATGATTGGTTAATGGGATGCACCCGACAAATAGGGACTCGAAGGTTAATGAAATGGGACGCACAAGGAAAATAGGGACTTGAAGATTTTTTATATGCAAAAAATTAGCTGTCTCAGGTTGTCTAAGAGTATTAAAAAAAACTGTAACTGCCATACTCCAGGGCCAATTTGTGTTGCTTGAGATATTAAAAACTAGATACCCATACGTGAATAATTACAACATTATACATTTACTGTTACATACATCGTTTCCTCCCCACTTGTAAAGAAATTGTCCATAATTTCTAGAAAGTGTTGTTCAAATATAGCCTGGGATATCCCTTTGGCTCAAGATGGCAGGTTCCCTGTTGACCTATTAAATATGATGTAGTTTTCCTATTCTGTGTTGAATCTGTTGATTTAGGTTGGAGGTTGAACAATATATTCTCTGAGTATGGAGCTTGGATCTCTAGGATTGCATTATGTGGGTGTAACATTTGTAGTATGTACCTCCTCCAACTGTGAGGATTCAGACAGGTTGATGGACCATACAAAACTTGGAAAATTGTGTATGGTCCATATTGAATGGTTTTGGGCTTATGGTGGTGATGTTTCTTGAACCATCTCTTGTCAGGATGAAGCTAGACTTATTGTTCACCTAAACATTGTGTGGAATTTGATGCCTAAACTGTGCCTCATTATGACTAGAATCCCAACATTTTGGAATCTACCCCTGTTATAAATATACCCAATTTGCAAATATTTTTTTTTTTTTAAATTTACTTCCGTCACTTAAGCGACGGTTCTCCATGTCACTTTTTCGACGCGTACTCTTTATATCCGTCGCTTAAGCGATGGCGCTTCATGTCGCGTATCCGACGATTCAAGTTTATATCCGTCGCTTATCCGACGGCATTGCTGTCGCTTAACCGACGGCATGAAGGTTATTTTCTTAAAAAAAATTCACTACCGTCGAAGAAAGGCTGTCGCTTAACCGACGCTTTACATTTAACCGACGGTAAACTGAGGTGTCGCTTAACCGACGGTTTTGAAAGCTGTCAGATAACCGACGACAAGTTTTCGATGCTTAAAAAAAATCATAGTGTCGTACATGCGACAGGAAAGTGTCGAAAATCCGACAATACTGCCGTCGGATTTTTGGTCGAAATGTAGTAGTGCGCTGATAACCTAACACCCCAACCAATGTGCCACCAACGCGGTTTGTATTTTTTTTTTTTACTGGGGGAATCGGTAACTAGGCGGTTCTGGTACTCGCATGACACAGGGTCCATTCCCGTTGGTTGCCACTATAACCCCAAGTGCGTCCACACAGCCCGCAAGCATGGGGCACAGATAATTCTAGGTGATATTTGAACTTGAGACCTCCTTTACAACATTCCTTCATTTACACGACACTTGCCAGTTAGTCTACACCCATGCGGGCCCAACGCGGTTTGTATTGTTAAACACGTAATATTTAATTTAATTTGATGCCATGGAGTTCAAGCGGGGATTAGAACCTGGCCCCTCTATTTACCCACCACTGTATAGTTCATAGTTTGCATAAAATTCGAGGTGCAATAAAAACACACATCCTGATGCAGTACAAAGGTGTGAGAAGGTACAAAATGTTTCCTTAAATTTTGTGCCAAGTGGGAGCCTTAGGAACCTGTGTAGAAGCAGGTCATGTTTATACTCAAAAGATTTATAATTTTGAGAGGAATGCAATAGTGACCTCTATTTCAGAGTCTAATTTTCATATCTAAAGGGTGTATTTAGAGCCTATGTTGTTGAGCCAAGTATAGAAGATTTTATACTTAAAAGTCTCAAAATTTCAAGAAAAATTTGAAGGTGGTTGTTAGTTGTGGAGCCTGATCTTCCATATTCAAAGATGTTATTGTTCATCTATGTTTGTACCCCAATTTTACTATACACTCGCCCTAGTTGGGGGGTGTGGTGGGGGGGGGGGGGGCATCCCCCCTGACTGGGGAGTCTGGGGGCCAACGGGCCCCTAGGTTCGCCCCCGAAAGAAATTTTTGGGATGTTTGTTGGCCAATAGTTTGCGAACCCATGGTATTGGGTTACCTATAGCATTTTCCCATGGTAATTCCCCTATAAAAGGAAAGCATTGTAATACAACTTTGTATTGTAAAACAATCTTTGTGATTGTGTGTGAGAGACTATGAGAGAGTCAAGAGGAAGTGCAGCGGGGTTGCTGCAGGTTGTATCCATTCATTTTTGCTGGATGGTATAATAATAAAGGACTGGAAATTTTTGTGTGGACGTATCCCATCTTGGGTGAACCACGTTATATCTGTGTCTCTCTTGTAATGTTTTTAATATTTGCGTCTTGTTTAATTATTTAATTGTATATTTGTTATTGCTCTATGATCCTATTTTTGTTAAGATTTCATATGCTTGTCTAGATATCATTAGTGTTTAATCCAATTTCACATCAATAGCATATGCAGAATCATTGAAAGAAACACAATCACAAGATAGACACAGATTTATCCCGAGAAACCCTCAAGTAGAAGAAAACTGAGCAAAAAATTCATTTATATCGATGTATAAGATAAAACTCCAAAACATGTGCCCCTTCTCCTTGCTGATTTATCTCTCTCTCTCTCTCTCCTATGCGCTCGCTATACACAAGTGATTTTGTGTGTTCAAATGAGAAACACAACTCCTCTATTTATACTCTTTCTGTCACTTGACTTTTACCCTAGCAAGTCGGCCCCTACAAACCTATTGGGCCGACTTCGCCTAGGAAGACACAAAATAATATTATATTATATTAAAGAGGGTATTATTGACCCGATTACAGTGGAGGTTATACCTCATGACTCTTTGATGAACAAATATAATATAATATCCTAATGAAGGAATAAGACATCTCCCTTGGGTTACATCAGTAAAATACATTTAGAATATTCTTCAAAGTTACAATATTTCAACACTCCCCCTTAACAAGGAGGGTATTCTACCGACGAAAACATCATCAACTATAGGAGTAAGGAGAGAGAGCATCTTCAACAATATCAAGGTAATACATCTATACTTCATAGCAAGTTTTCAACAATCATCAACAACTAGAACAATTACTGGAACATCTTCAGTACTGGAACATCATCTTCTACAACACTGAGTTTTCATCTTTTACAGTATTAGATCACTTGATCCTTTGCAACAACACTTTGATATTCATCTTCTTGCAACACTCGATCACTCGATCGTTTGCAAAAACACTTTGATCTTGATCTTCTTGGTGTACTCGATCACTTCATCCTTTGTAGTACTTGATCACTTGATCCTTTGCAGTACTCGATCACTTGATCCTTTGCAGCACTCGATCACTTGATCCTTTGAAACAACACTTTGATATTCATCTTATTGTTGTACTCGATAAATTGATCCTTTGCAGTACTTGATCACTCAATCCTTTGCAGCACTCGATCACTCGATCCTTTGCAGCACTTGATCATTTGATCCTTCGGTCAATACTTTCATCGTCTGCATTTGTGCTTTATCTGTTGATCAATAACATCGTCAAAAGCATCATTACCTGCAACACACATGATATTTTTGAGGAATGATCAATCCCTATCACTTTTGGACATAAGTCCCAGGATGATGTAATCCTCATCATCCTACTCCCCCTTAACAAAGGGGGTCCATATCATTGACCAGCTGGATCGTCTGCAAATTAATGCAAGACCATATTGTCTGCAAATGAATGCATATCCCGTCTGCAAATGAATGCATGACCACATTGTCTACAAATGAATGTAGATCTCGTCCACAAATGAATGCAGGG
Organism: Pseudotsuga menziesii; assembly: GCA_001517045.1. Taxonomy (NCBI): domain Eukaryota; kingdom Viridiplantae; phylum Streptophyta; class Pinopsida; order Pinales; family Pinaceae; genus Pseudotsuga; species Pseudotsuga menziesii. The sequence continues at coordinate 85,040 of LPNX010519352.1, forward strand.
CCACATCGTCTACAAATTAATGTAGATATCGTCCACAAATGAATGCAATACCACATCATCTGCAATTGAATGTAGATATCATCCACAAATGAATGTAGGACCACACCGTCTGCAACTGAATGCAGATATCATCCACAAATGAATGCAGATATCATCTGTAAATGAATGCAAGACCACATCATCTGCAACTGAATGCATATATCGTCTGCAAATGAATGCAGGAACACATTGTCAGCCATCCTTATCCTGTTAGCACTAGGACCACTCTCAAGAGAGTGTTATTGTCTATGACATCATCCTACATGTGAATGTAGGATCACTCTCCAGAAGAGATTATCGTCTGCAAGACCACTCTCAAGAGCAGAGTGTTCTTTTCTGTAATACCATCCTCAAGAGATGATACTTTCGTCCACAAGTAAATGTTGGAAGTCATCAACATCTACAGGTGCACTTGGCCTTTTTTGTACTAAAGCATCACTTCCATCTCATTCGTTGTGATAGTCTCATCATCAATCCCCCTTTCCAGGGAGGGTCCATATCATTAACCTCCCCCCCCTTTCCGGGGAGGGTCCATATCATCAATCTGCTCCCCCTTTCCGAGGAGTGTCCATATCATCATCATTCCTCCTTGCGAGGAAATTATGTAACATCATCATCATTGTTCCTCCCTACGAGGAAATATCTATATCATCATCGATGTTCCTCCTTGCGAGGAAAGTCTTTTCGGACTACACCAAGCTTGTCACGGAAGTATTCAAACTTTACTCGAGACAAAGGTTTGGTCAATACATCAGCAACTTGCTCATCATACTCACATATTGGAGTTTTATGGATCCCTTTTGTACCATATCCCTTATGTAAAAATATCGGATTTACAGTGTGCTTTGATTTATCATGGAACACATGATTCTCTCTCATATTTATACAACTATGGCCGTCACATAGAATCATTGTGGTGTCACTTCACAACTAGCAGAACAGGTTTCTATGTACTCTGCTTTAGTCGTGCTGAGGGAAACACTAGACTGTTTCTTGCTAAACCATGAGATTATGGAGGATCCCTGATAATAACATCCACCTGAGGTTCTCTTTTTGTCTGCGACACTTCCTTCCCAATTTGAATTTGTATATCCATACAATATGTAGTCATGATATCTATCATAGTATAGTCCAAAGTCTATCGTAAATTTCAGGTACCTCATCACATGATTTGTAGCTATCAGGTGAACACGTCTAGGTTTAACTAGATACTAACTTAAGGTGTTCACAACAAATCATATATCTGGCCTGGTATTCATCAGATACGTCAACGACCCAATAATCTGCCTGTATTGGGTCACATCTACTAAATCTGATGATTCATCAAATAAGAGGTTCATGTTGGTATCCATGGGTGTGGCCATGGATTTACAATCCAACATATCAAATATTTTTAAGATTTCCACTGCATACTTTCCCCGATTCAGAAAGATTCCTTCTAGACTCTGCCACACTTCCAAGCCGACAAAATAGTGCATCGATCCAAGATCTTTCATCTCGAATTCTTCAGCAAGCTTATTCTTTCAATCTGCAATCTGTTTTCATTTCCTGTCAAGAATAAGTCATCCACATATAGTAATAGTATGACAGGTTCATCATCCATAACCTTTAGGTAAAGGTTAGGGTCATCTTTACTCTTGGTAAAGCCCAAGATTGCCAAGAAGCTATCTATTCTTCCATACCAAGCTCTAGGATCTTGCTTCAGTCCATGCATAGCCTTCTTCAACTTACATATGTGAGTCCCTTTGTCTTCGACTTCAAATCCTTGTGGTTGTTCAATGTATACTTCTTCCTCGATCACACCATTCAGGAAGGTTGTATTTGCATCCATCTGGTGTAGATTCCACTTCATCATGGATGCAAGTGCCATGATGGTTCTAATGGAAGTGTAGCTTGCTATAGGAGCAAATGTCTCTTCATAATCAATCCCCTCTTTCTGAGAGAATCCTCTAGCCACAAATCTTTCCTTTTATTTTTCAATACTTCCATCAACTACATGTTTTATCTTATAGACCCACTTGGAATATACCACACTCTTGTTTTCTTATTTGGGTACTATATCCCAAACATCATTCTTCATTATTAACTAGTATTCTTCTGTCATTTATTCTACCCATTCTTTCTTCTGTACCGATTCCTCGTAATTGGTAGGTTCTTGATCTACAATATCACACATCAAGGCCACATAAGTGAAGAATGGCTTTGATCTTTTGCTTGTTCTTGTGGATCCTTCTGGAACTCCATACTTTTCTACTTCTTGTATGATTTCTCGTACCCAAGCAAGTTTTCTCTTTCGAGATATGTCCATAGTAGGGGGTTCCTGAGGTTCTATCATATCATGATCTTTTGATGCTTCTATTTCGGGAGAGGGTGCAACTTCTACTTTTCTGGGAGGTACATCTTCTTCATGTACTTCTTCATGCTGACACTTTCTAGATTTCTTAAGAGTTGTTTCTTCATCAAATGTTACATCCCTATTAATCTCTATATGATGGAGTCCTGAAATGTATATGCTGAAGGCTTTGGAGTCTTCACATTATCCAACAATTATTCCCTTCTTTCCGAAAGGGTCCAACTTGGTTCTCTTTTCTTTTGGAATGTGAACATATACTGGAAACCAAATATCTTGAGATGGCTCACTTCAATCTCCTTTCCTGCATTTCTTCTGGGGTCTTGAAATCAAGTGCACTAAGGGATAATCTATTCTACACATAAACTGTTGTTCTTGTTGCTTCATCCCATAGGTGTATAGGAATATCTTGATCATGTATCATTGTCTTCATTGCTTCCATAATGGTCCTATTCTCTCTTTCCGCAACACCATTTTGTTGAGGATTGTAGGGAGTGGTTAGTTCCTTCTTGATTCCATATTCTTTACAAAAGGCTTCAAATTCTTTTGAAGTATATTCTCCACTATTATCTGTTCTAAGTGTCTTGATTCTTCTATCTAAATGGTTCTCTATCAAGGCTATGAATTCCTTGAATTTCTCGAATACTTCATTCTTTGTTTTCAAGAAGTATATCCATGTCTTTCTTGAATAGTCATAAATAAATGTAACATAATATTCATATCCACTTAAATATGTGGAGGGAATTGTACTGCATACATCAGAATGAATTAATTCCAACGTACCTTTAATGTTTGTTTCACTCTTCGGAAATGGATTCTTGATATTCTTTCGTCTTGCATAGCCTTTGCAAGTTCCTTCATGATCCATCTTCAAATATGGTAAACTAGTTACTACTTTTCTCGCATAGGCTAATTCTTTGTAGTTGATGTGAGCAAGCCTTCTATGCCATAGTTCACTTGAGCTAGTGATCTCATGGACAAAGTTTGTTTCTGAATGTCCTTTGAGTTTATATAATACTCCTTCCTCTTCACCAATGACAACTGCATCTTCAATTGATTTTCCTTTGGTCCACATGAGTATTTGTCCATCTATAAAAGAAACTCTATATCCTTTCTTATCTAATGCTGAGATGGAAAGTAAGTTCTTCTTCAAACTTGGTACATATAGTACTTCCTTAATATTCATGGGAGTTCCAGAGTCAAGCTTGTAGCTTGATTCACCAATACCTTTGATGGGATATTGATAGTCATCTCCTAATGATACTTTCTGAGGAGATTTCTTCTCTTCAAGTCTTGACAGAGCTTTCTTATGTCCTGTCATGTGCTTTGAAGCACCACTGTCAATAAGCCATGTATATTCTCCATGTATTACAGACCCATAGAGTGTAGAGAATAGTACATATTCTTCTATATCTTCTTCTTTTGCTTGTATCTTTTGAGGTATTTATTCTTCTTCTTCATCCTCATATTCAACTAGATGTGCATGATGTATTTTGTTTTTGTTCTTATTAAATGGACACTCTCTAGAAAGGTGTCCTATCTTAGGATAACTATAGCATTGATATTGGGAGTAGTCTTTCTTCTGAATGTTTTCTCATTTATTTTGAAGCCTCTTGGGAGGTTGATACTCCTTCTGACTTTCCTTCTTGAAGCTTGGTTGTATTCTTCCTCTTATGGCATGGGTGGCTAGGGCTTGATCATCTTCGTTGAGTAGATCTTCTCTGTTAGCTACTCTGGCTTTCTCTTGGATGCAATCTTCCCGTATAAACTCAAACTTCATGCTTTCTTTTCTGGCACACATAGTCTGCATGAATGAATCCCAAGGTCTAGTGAGACCATTGAAAGTAGTCATAACTAGTTCATATTCATCAAGGGAGTCTCCAATGGCTTTTAGTTGCTCCTTGAACTGGGAGACCCTTGTGAAGTAGTCTTGAATGGATTCTTCTTTACTCATCTTGGTACTCTTCAATTGAGCTTTCAAATTCATCCTTTTGTTGATGTTCTTTCCTTCATACATTCTGTAAAGGGCATCATATGTCTGCTTTGGTGTCTCTTTGGATGACACTTGAAGGATCAAGTGATCCTTGATAGAATCAACAATGATGCTCATTGCCTTGATTAGGTCCTTCTGGTGCTTTTTCTTAACTTCACCTTATTTTGGTTCTACAACTTATTCTTTGATATATTTCTCAAGATCATTCTCTCTCAGAATGAGACCAATCCTATACTTCCATGCTCAAAAGTTTTCTATGCATTCTAGCTTGTCCTCAAGATTAGTGCTTGGGGCCATTTTATCCAATAGGTCGCTAAAAATAAAATTTCTCAAAATGAAATACTAAACTTAACAGGAGATTCACTTGACTGAGGAGAGTTGGTTGGTCCACTTGGTTTCTAGAGATTACAAATATTCATCCTTCAAAACTTGCTTGCGAGATTCTAGTTTCTACAGATTTCTAGTTCTGGTTTTATACAGTTTTCTGGTTCAAGGCCAAACTAGGGTTTGGATTTCCTGGAGATCCACCCACTCAAAAATTTAGATCTAGGGATCAATAGATGCGTTCTAAGGAGGCACAACTTTCTATGCAATCAGGTTTCTAAAATTCCAATTTCGACAGAAACCCTTTTCTTATCGGAGGTAGAGGAGAGAGAGTTTCACCTTGTGAAAGTTGTTCTATTCAGGCTAGCTCTCATACCATGTTAATATTTCATATGCTTAGCTAGATATCATTAGTGTTTAATCCATTTTCACATCAATAGCATATGCAAAATCACTAAAAGAAACACAATCACAAGATAGACACAGATTTATCTTGGGAAACCCTGAAGGGGAAGAAAACCCAACAAAACTTCCTCTATATAGTTTTATAAGATAAAACCCAAAAACATGTGCTCCTTCTCCTTTCTGATGTCTCTCTCTCTCTCTCTCTCTCCCCTATGCGCTATACACAAGTGAGTGTGTGTGTTCAAATGAGGAACACAACTTCTCTATTTATACTCTTTCTATCACTTGACTTTTACCCTAACAAGTCGGCCCCAACAAACTTACTAGGCCGAATTCACCTAGGAAGACACAAAATAGTATTATATTATATTCAAGGGGGTACTATTGACCTGAATTACAATGGAGGTTATACCTCATGAATCTTTGATGACCAAAAACAACAGTAACATCTCGACGGAGGAATAAGCCATCTCCCTTGAGTTACATTAGTAAAATACATTTAGAATATTAATCGAAGTTACAATATTTCAATAGTTTTTACTAACAGTGGTTTTTGTTTCTGAGTTGTAGAACTGAATGGTGACTTTAGAAATTGTATTGTAAGCTTATATTTTGTACTTCCAACATTTTTTAGCTTAATGAGAGTGACGTCACTATTTGGAAGTGGACCTAGAGATGTATCCCAAGATGGGTGAACTTTGCTAACAATTTTTTGTCTCTTGTTCTCTTCTTTTCATTCCTAATTTCTCTTATGATGAATAGATTATGAAAGTTGAATTCATAAGTAAAAGTGCTTAGATAAGTAAGATAAATCACATAATTGTGGAGTGCACTATCAGTCAAATATCTTGTAACCAAATCAGATTTGATGTCAATGTTTACTAATGGATTGATATCTTAATTTTTTGGATCAAGTGATATCAGAGCAAGTCTAACAGATGAATGCTTATTATAGATAAACTCAAGTGAGGAAAATGCAATATTTCAAGTTTCAATCCGAAAATCCGAAGGGGATTTTGCAATATTGAGATGGAATCTGTAGGAAATGAAGGAGAATATCCTCCCATCGACCCCAAGAAAGTTATTTCTACACTCCTCAAGATGAAGGAATTGGTGGAATATTTGTATCAAAGAGCTCGAAAAGCTAGAGAAGGGGAATCCTCAGTAAGAGCTAAAGGAGTAGGTAAAGGTGGAGGATCTTCTGAATCTTCTTCACCATCATCAACAACTACTGATGGTGCAAGTGAAAATCCTTTCAAGAATAAGAATTCTAAAAATCCTACTCATTCTCATTATATGCCATTATTAGAGATAGATGTTAAGTTTGACTTGCATGTTTATGATGGAGAATTGAATGTATAAAAATTTGATAACTAGATCAAATAGATAGAAGTCAATTATAGGGTACAATAGATAAAGGAAGACACTGCAAAGATTCAGTTGGCTACTCTTCGCATGGGAGGTATAGATTTAATATGGTGGGAGAGTCGAACTCAAATGGATCTGGTATAACATGGTAAAATCATTACTTCTTGGGTTGATTTTATTTCTAGATTAAGGAAACAATTCTATCCTTTGGCATATACTCATACATCAATGGTTGAATGGTTACATATAAGATAATTAAAAGAGAAAAATGTTCAAGATTATACTCAAAAATTTGAGAAGAAATATTTAGCATTGGAAATTCCATTACACACTCATGAAACTCTTCTTAAGTATATTGGTGGTTTACAATCTTATCTTTGCCATACTATTTTGATGTTTAATCCTATTAATATTGACGAAGTGTTAATACAAGATACTCATATTGAAGTAAGGAAAGATAAACATGGTATGGATAATGTGTATAAGAATCCATCTAAGGTTGAGAAGTATTTGAAAGGAAAAGAGAAGGGAAAGAATATAGCTACAATAAAGAATAGGTGGAGAATCCTACATGTCCTCATTGCGGTAAGAAATGGCATGAGGAGGCCAAGTGTTGGAAATTCATCTTGAGCTACTACTAAAGAAGTTTAAATACTAGAGGAAGCAAAAGATTGTTTCTATAGTGCAACAAGGCCTTGGGTCAGATTTAGGTGAAGAGACAAAGATCACTACAATGGGAAGTAAAGGTATATCATCTTCTAGGTCAAGTTCTTCTACTCAATCTGCTAAGTTTGAAAATGATGGTAAGAAAGAAAATGAGTTTTTCCATATAAAGGTCATAGTGAAGCACACAAAGATAGATACTTTGTTTGACATTGGGTCTCAAGTTAAATTGATTTCCAAATCAATTGCTAAGAAGTTGGGATTAAATACAGAACCTCATATGAAGCCTTACCCTTTGGTTTGGGTACAAAAGGATACTCAATTGCAAGTAACCCGACATTGTAAACCAAAATTTGTAACTACTTCCAAGTTTACTAATGAGGTTGTATTAGATGTTGTCCCTCTATACATATGCACAATAGTCTTGGGTATCCTATATATATGATAGAAAAATTATATTTTATCGTGAGGCAATTAAGTGTCATCTTTTCAAGGACCATATTGAATATATTGTTAGAGATCACTGAATTAAGAACAAAATTTCTTTAGTAAGTGCAAGACAACTAGAGAGACTTGTGAATGCTAGTAAGTCTTTTGTTCTTATGGTTATTAAACCGAAAGAGAAAGATGTATCATATGCCCTTATAGGTGGTGATCCAAGTAATAAGCATGAATTATTTGAAATAATTTCTAATTATGATGGGGTGTTCCAGGAACCTAAGGGGTTGGTTCCCAAGAGGGAGATTGAACATGAGATTTATTTGTGGCAGGATGCTCCTCTTCCTAACATTGGTATGTATAGGGCTTCAGTGATAGATAATACGAAGATAAAAATTGAGGTTCAAGAGTTGCTAGAGAATGGAGTCATAAGGTTGAGTACTTCTCTATGTGGACCTCTGATTGTATTGGTTCCTAAGAAAGATGGCACATGGAGGATGTGTATTGACTTTCAGGCATTGAAAAATATCATGGTAAATATCGGTACCCTCTTCCTAGAAGTGATGACTTATTGGATCAATTGAAAAATGTTGTATATTTTTCTAAGTTGGATTTGAAAAGTGTTACTATCATATTATGATTAAAAAGAATGATATGTGGAAAACTGCTTTCAAGACCAAGCAGGGGTTGTTTGAATGGTTATTGATGACATTTGGTTTATGAAACTCTCCTACGACATTCACGTGAGTGATGAATGATGTTTTCAATCCCTTTTTTGATGATTTTGTCATTCAATACTTAGATAACATTTTGTTTTTTAGTCGTACTTGGAAGGATCATGTGATGCATGTTAAGAAAGTACTTGATGTATTGAAAAGGGAGAAGTTATGTGTCAACTTGTCTAAATGTGAATTTGGAAAGATCTCTCTAGTATACTTGGTTATGGTGTAGGGGATGGTCAATAATTAGAGGAAATTTGAGGTCTAAAATGGGCCTCTTAAGAAAAATAATAAAATAATATTATAATGTTTGAAGGAGAAGACACAAAACTACATTTTGTTTTTTGTATTTTCAAATTATATCCCCGTGGTTTTACTCAAATTTAGAGGGGTATCACTCGTTGGATGCATAATTCAATTCGACATTCTGCATCCAATGAACACCCACACTGCATACTTTTGTTGGACCTTGCCCCACAAAAAAATAGAAATACATTAAAAAATGTGTTACTTTCAAGTAACATGTTATTTTAAACTATTTCTAGTTTTTGTGGGGAGGGTCCATCAAAAGTATGCAATATGGGTGCTCGTTGGATGTAGAATTCAATTCTGCATCCAACGAGTGCTCCTGCTCAAAATTTGAGTAAAACCATAGGGATATAAGTTGAAAATAAGAAAACAAAAAGTAGTTTTTTATGAAAAATATGCCAAGTCAACCATTATGGTTGACTCATTTTCTTCAAATTCTATTAGTTCTTCAATTCCAATGCATCAATGACTCATTTTCTTATAAGGCCCATTTTAGACCACAAATTTGCTCTAATGTGAAGGTAGATCCCTCTATGGTGGAATTCATGATAAATTGGCACAAGCCAAGTGCTGTGACAAAAGTAAGTAGCTTCCTAGGGGAAGTACAACAATGGAGGAAATTTATTGCTAATTTTGCATATATAACAACTCCTTTGCATGCATTGACAAGTGTGAAACAATTCTTTCAGTGTAGAGTCACGCAATAGAAATCATTCGATACATTGAAAGAGTAGTTGAGTAAAACACCATTTCTGGCTTTACCATATTTGCAATTTCCATTTGAGATATAAACCAATGGAAATGGATATGCCATGGGAGTGGTCTTAATACAACAAAGTAAACCTATTTGTTACCATTATAAAATATTTACACAAGAGATATTTGACAATCCAATATATGATAAGGAATTATATGCTTTAGTAGAAAGTGTGGAAAAATAGAAGCATTACTTAATGGGAAAGGAAACAACAATACATACAGATCAATAACCATTATCATATTTGCAATCACAAACAAAGCTGCAATAATCAAGACATTTTAGATGGATGGGATTCTTACGAAAGTTTCATTTGGTTATCAAATATAAAAATGGCATACATAACAAAGTTGCAGACATATTATCAAGGCTAATAATCAATGCATCCATAATAATGCATACTTATTTATCTCATGAAAGTTTTGTTGAACAATGTGTTAAAGATGATGATTTTAAGGATGTGTATGAATCTCTCATTAATGGGAATCATAATGAAGAAGTGAATTATCATGTGCACAACAATCTAATGTATCATCGTGGAAAATTTGTATATTTAGAGATGAAAGAGTTAATGTGATTAGGGAATCCCACACATCACTCATTTATGGTCATTTTGGGGCAGAAAAATAGTAGAACAATTGCAAATATATTGTTATTGGCCACAAATGAATGATACAATTTCCAACTATGTAAAAGGGTGTGTGTTATGTGTCACAAGTAATCCTAGCAATAAGAAGTTGGGTTTGTACACAACTCTTCCATTACCTTCCCATTAACCTTAGGAAAGTGTGTCCATGGATTTGTGGGAGGTTTTTCTATTTCCAAATAAAGTCATGATGTGGTGGATAGGTTCAATGAGATGTGTATTCTAATTCCATGTAAGAAGCAAGTCATAGTTGAACAAACAACACAGTTGTTCTTTAATAATGTCTGGGTTCATTTTGGAATCCATACTTCTATTGTATCTGGTCAAGACTCTTGATTTCTTGGGAAGTTTTCATCTTGTTAATGCGGGTTGATGGACACGAAACTTAAAATGAGCATTGCTTTTCATCCACAAACTGACGGAAAAAGAAAGGAAGTTAACATAACAGTGGTACATTTACTTAAAGGCTATTGCAGTAAAAATCCTAAGTTGTAGGATGGGCAGTTGCAATATGTACAACATGCATACTTTTGTGCCATGTATTCTTCTACTCAAAGAAGTCCTTTTGATGTATGTTTCAGGTATTCTCCTAAATCACCTATTGAATTTGATTTCAAAGAAGAAGGTGAAGTGAATGGAAATGATGATGCTAACACAATTAAGAAGTTCATTCAAAATATTTAGCAGGTACAACAGGTATTATAGGAATAATTGGAGAAGAGCCAATCCAAGTACAAGGCAAGGCATGCCAAGCATAGGGTAGATCATCGGTTTTAAGTTGGTGATAAAGTTTGGTTATGCATTAGCAAGGAAATAATGATAGGTGAAGGTAAAAATATTAAACCAATCACGTATGGTCCCTTCAAAATGTTGGAGAAGATTGGTACTAATTATTTCCGTTTAGATTTGCCATCTTATATGCATATGTATTCGATAGTGAATTTTGAGAATTTGAAATTTTATGAACCTCCTATTATTATGGATGATATTGAAGATGTTGAAATTCCTACCATCGATGATTTTTGTCCTAAGTACTTAGATAAGTTGTAGTAATATGTTATCCTTGACAAAAGAACCAAAACCTCATGTCAGGGCAATGTGGAGTATCTTCGAGTTTGTATTAAAGGGATAAATCCAAGAAAGAAAAGTGGATGGATATCATGAGAGTGAGGAATATTTACCCTTACTTACTTGTTGATTGGTTTGTACTTTTGGAGGTACAAAAAATTCCTAGTAGGGAGGAATGATATAGGAGGATCTTTGAATGCTAAAAAATTAATAGTCTCAAATACTTATAGGAATAACACCATTGTGTAGGGATCAACAAGAGATTTCTAACAGTGCTTGAATCACCTCAAGCGAACATTGTATGAGGAATATATAGTGTTCTAAAGTTTCAGCAAAACATGCAAAAAAGTAAGCAGGGGTCCCATCTAGCAGGCCAAAAGACTACCACACGACCTGTTTGTATAGTCCATATAATGATGTGGCACAAATCCCAAGGTTCCATGTGGTAGGTTATACAAGTGATTTTCCAGGCTATATAGTGATGTGGCATTCGTACAATCGACGTGATAGGATGACGTTAGTATCCATACGACATTTGGTATGCAAAAATTGATAGCTTTCTCACTGACACTATTTTTTCTAGATGTCATTCTAATCCCAATGTCTATACCAATAAAGTAGGAAACCATCTCATAATCCTTTTTCTTTATGTTGATGATCTTATTCTTCCTGGTAGTGACCATAACCTTTTAACCCATAATTCAACCTTAAGAAGAAATTTGAAATGCTAGACTTAAGGCATTTGCACTATTTTCTTGGCCTCCAAGTCCTGCAAACCAAAGAAGGAAACTTCTATTTTCAGTCTAAGTATGCTTGTGACCTTCTTCATCACTTTCACATCGAAGACTGTAAACCAATCCCATCTCCCTTCCAATCTAGAGTCAAACTTTCTGCCACTTGCACTTCACCTGAAGTAGACACCACCTTGTATTGTCAGATAGTTGGTAGTCTCTTATACTTGACTCACACCCATCCTGATATTTCCTCTTTTTTTTTCTTGTTTCCTAGTATATGAAAATTCCTACCATTTGAAAGCAACAAAAAGGATACCTCGGTATATTCGGGGTACAATTCAATTTAGAATTCATTACAGTTCAAGGAGGACTCCTTTGTTGGTTGGTTTCACTGATTTAGATTGGGCAGACGACCTTAATGATCGGAAGTCTAATGCAAGTTATGTTTTCAGTCTTGGTTCCGAACTTGTCACTTGGATTGTAAGAAACAACAAGATCTTTCCCTTTATTTAGCAAAAGCAACATATAGAGTCACAATTAATGCAAGTTAGGAATCCTTGTGGCCTTGACAAATCCTTTTAGGGTTTGGATTCAAGTAACAACATCCGACTACCCTTTGGTGTGACATTCAAAGTGCCATCAAGCTTGCCAAAGATCCAATGCAATATTAGCGTAGAAAACACATTGCAGTACATATGCACTTCATCAGAAATCTTGTTCATGGTCACATTTTGAAGTGATAGTTTTCCCTATAGATTATCAAGTTGCATACATCTTCACAAAGTCTCTTACAAAAGTGAATTTTTCTACACATTGAAATATGTTAGGAGTTTAGGAATTTGTCATTAAGGGGGGATAGGATCTAATGCCTCCTTCCTTCTCCTATAGTGCCACTTTTGTAAATTCTTCAATCTTATCCCAAGTTGTTCTTAAGGGTACATGCTAGGATCTTAGACTCTTAGGAGTTAATTAAGATCAACTTGATATAATGTATCTTTAGGTAAAGTGTGTTTCTTTAGTACACATTTGTACATATGTAATCTAACAATCATGATATGCTCTAGACATAGAGTGATTTGGTAGTTCATCCTCACCTTGATCTTAACGAACATTGATCCATGGGTTAGCACCTGATTGGTCCATGATCTCTATTTAAAGAGCATGTAGGGTCATTTGATCGATGATCGATTGTGAGAAACTCATTGTAACATTTCTTTCCTTTTGCACACTATATTGCTTCAAGTAGATATTTGGCTAGGGTTGTGGATTGTTTCCCTTTTCAAGAGTTTTAACCATGTAAAAACATCGGTGTTGATATGTGATCTGTTTGTGTGAGCGGTTTTGAAGGTGTTTGATTTTCTAGAAATATCTTGTGTTAGTCGAACACTAAGTGGTATATGTACAAGGGTTTGTGGATGTAGACTAGGCTAGAGATGTTGATCCTTGAAGATCCACAAGTGGCTATGTATTAGGCTTGTATGTTTGAGTATTCAAATAAATTTCAAGTAAGAGAAAACACAAGAGAAGCTAGAGTGTGAACAACTATTGAAGTTGAGAAAACATAAGAGCAATATAGAGCACGAACATGAGAATGTTGGAATGATTGATAAAATGAATGGTAATTAGAAAATTGGGGGAAATTATGCATATCTTTTGATAAGAGGGATGTAGGACTCTTACACTTCCCCATAATTATTGTACTCATATAATGCTTCCATAACTATGTGAGAATACTTCCCCAACAAACTCTTACATGTATTCAATAACTGGTTCAATAAGTGAAAGGAGGTAAATGTTTTATTTTTTGTAGATGCTGAAAAGAGATGAGTTTTAAATATGACACTTGGAAATAAAGGATTTAATTTGTCATAACCATCCTTTCCTCTTCTCCTTTAGTAGAATCATAACCCCTCTTATGCTCTCTATAGTCATCTTGGACTATTATATATTATATTCCAACATGAGTATTCACATAGTTTGACTTCACCATGACAATCCTATTGTAGAGTTTAAATAAGTATATTTGCATCATCTAGTAGTTGTTACCTTTCCATTCACTAGTTGAACTTTGGCCTTTGAACTCCACACTAAAATTCCATACTAGCATATTTACATCATTTACAAGTAGGGTCACTTACTTAAACTCGCGTGACTTAACTCTCATAACTATAAATTGGAATATTACATTCACAAAAAGTTACATGTTTTTTTGAGTTTCACATAATAAGAACACACCCATCGAAAAATTATAGAGATATTATGAAGATCAATCAATTAATACCATGATGATATAAAACTATAAATAACTACTAATATTTGAGAATAATAATAATAATAATATATTTTTAAGATCACCGCAACCAAGAAAAAAAAAACCCAATTTCACAAACAAATGAAAGCATAATAGTGAACAACAAATTCTCAATTAAAATTGAAATCCAAACATAAAAAAACATATACTTATTTCAAATCTTATAATTAAGGTCAACACCTCAGGTTATCTTAATTAAACCATAATTTTCTTTCACGAGGTAGAATTTTTATTGATCTTTACCATTTGTTAATAAAAAATAAACTATGCTCAAATATATAATAAAACTCTTATATCATCCGAGATTAAAAACCCAAATAAAAAGATAATAAAAATTATTCTATATCATTTCACGTTGAAACCAAAGTTAATAAATAAACACATAGTAGGTGAAAAAAAACATTAATTAAAAAGAAATTGACTTTTACGTGATACTTTATACATATTATCTATAATTAATTGATAATATTTATGTGGCTGTTCCTCGCTAGTATGATGGTTATTAACGTGAATCCTTGAAAGGATGTCGCGAGTTCGAATAGCCGCATGAGGAAATGAAGGGGGAAGGAAAATGCAACATAGCGGTACTTTACAGTACCCGAATTTTTTAAAAAACCTTTTTGATATTTTTTGAACAATTCGCAATATTGAACCTCTGTAATTCCAATAGGAATCATTTCATCGATGGCTTGCGCTGCGTGAGAATTGCGATTAGTGGGGCATAGACTAAATATGTTCATGGTCAAACCACTTTATTAACATAAATAAATATGTTCATTTAATATTATAAATAATTCAATTACATATTATAAAAGTTAAATCCAAAAAGTTATAAATCTCGTTTTTATATTGATGGGGTCAATTTTTTACCATATTCCATTTATTTATGACAAACTATGCATGTCTAAGAAATCAATTTACAAGACGTCCTGTATCAAGCCCTTTCTAGACTGAACTACCTTACAAAACCTCATATTACTGCCAGGTCCTGCAGTGTTATGACATACAATCCCCAATCAAACATTCAAAGAGTACCATAGCACCATCCCATCAAACCCACCAAATTACATTTGGAGACAAATGTTCTAGCAATAGATGATCACTTGCACAAGAAGAGGAAATGAGCTGCTCAAGTACACCTGCCAGATTTATCTTTTTCTTATTTATGAGTAGGGAACAATTCAATTCATTAACTATCTACTAGTCAAATAAAATCCACCATAAATATGTAGCCCAACCAGTCAAGCACAAATATCACATAGAACAACACACAGATCAATCAATAACTATCTATCAACCCAATCAAATCCATCATGAATATGCAAATCAACCATTTAAGCACAAGGATCACGTAGAACATCACAAGGATCAATCCATAGCCATTAGATGAAACTCAATTTGATCTTAACCACATAATAAAAAACACAAACTCTCAATCCATGCCAACTCCAATAGCCAATAAAACATAACTATAAATTCCATAAATAAACCATCCAAGCACACCGATCTACCATTTTTTCACTTTAGAAAATTTACTGCTGCTTGAGGGGATCACTGATAACAAGCCCCGACTGCAACCATAATCTACTGGAACACGGAACACATCACCAACCACAACACACATCACCAGTCACTTAAAAAACAACACGCATCAACAACCCCATCACACATTATCAATCACACTACAAACAACACAGATCGACAACCACATATCACACAACACGCATCAACATCGTCAAACATGTATGCAATCAAACATGACTAATTATTTGTATTCAGCTGAAACAAGCAGTTGTTTTCTCTTCACAATATCCACCAGAGAGACTCATTGACATGACTTGACAAAGAATCAATTTGTCTTTCTTTGTTTTTATTCGAATTTGGTATCAACATTGCATATTGCTTGTAGTTACATATAGCTATAGAAGCTACTGAAGTGCCCATAAATTACAAAATTGGTAAAAATTAGACAAACATTTGACCTCGTTATGGGCCATATTAGACAAATATGACATGGAAACTTGGTGTAAATAAGTGCTGTATTCCCCCATAATGGAATCAATTTACCCATAATTTCTACTATTGCATGCACAAAAGAGAAAGGTTGGAATTTGGGTTCATGTTGCTATATGTTTAGAAATCTAGCTTCAAGGTTACCCAACTTGTAGATCCACCAAAATTTTAAAGGGGATAGAGTTATGTGCCTGTTTAGGGAACCTGATACCACGGGTTCTTTTACCTAATTCATAACATGACATAAGTTCCTAACAAAACTTTGAAAGTTGACACAAATAATGATGAGGGAATCTAGGCTATATCTCTAAAGGCCTCACCTTGATTTTATTAGGGAGATCAAGCCTAGGTTGCTAATTCACCACCACGAGAGTAAAATTGTGTTGTGTTCGATGAGTACATGTGGTTGTGTTGTGTTAGAAAATGAATGTGAAATTGGGTCGTGTTTGATAAATTGTACATTCATGCAATTGATAAACACTAATGTAATGTCCCTTTTTTTGGAATTTTGGAGAAAATTCCAAATTGGGCAAATTCAAGCTTGGCTAGTCATGACTCTAAAGGGTTCCAACTTTCTCCAAATGGTCCCGAATTTGAAATGAAATGGTATGGTGCGTCTTAAGACATACCAAGGTGTTTTATGGACACTTTGTATATGAGTTTAGACCTCTGCAACCTTGTTTGGGGTTAAGGAGAAACAATGTGAATTTACTAGGAAAATGTGGTTGATTACTCCTCCTTGGTTTGGTTCTAGAAACCACCAAACCTTTCCAAAATTCTTATGGAGGGATACTATGGGATTTAACACATACTAACATACCTCATACACTCAATGGTTGAATCAGAGATTCATTTTTACATGTTACTCAAGTTTGCACAACTTTGGCCAATTTCTAGCTTTAGTCTAGTGAAACCCAAGTTGACCCAAATGCACCCAAATGACTTCAAATTATGTATGGAAGAGCTTGAGGGGTATTAGGACATCCCAATGCATACTATTAATTCTCATACAATTTCCAATTGATTATGCAACTTGCTTTTGGCCATAGGGAAAGGATGACAAAAAACACTAGGAAATCGATGTTAAAACCCTCAAGGGTAGATGGTAATTTTGGCTCCTCCAAATGCAGTATGACCCTCCCAAATTTGAGAACAGTGTATGAGGATTAATATCAGAAATAGGAGATGTAATTAATCATGGGTATTAGTTCTTCAAACTGGTTATAAATCACAACATTTGTATGATGACTTTTAGTAAAATTGCTTAGGGGGAAATGGCATTGCTATCTCCATTTTAACTCATAAAAAGTACATGAAATAGTTCAGAACATGACATGATGAATGGAGACCATCTACAACATATAAATTTCTTCCTCAAAACTATTTAACATTATAGAAATTCCTTAATACATATCAAATATATAACTCCTTTGAAATGGAATCTAAACACATGAAAACTAGTCATTCAGACTCATGGGAATGCAAGCCTTTCGCACATGGATTTCTAATATTTTGACTTACAAAGAAAATGGAAATAAGAGTACAGAGTCATGCATCATATATTGCTTCCCCATCATCATCAAAATCATAGAAATGTCCTCATACAAATTTGTTATGCAACTCTTTCCAAAATGGAAGCCAAATACAAGAAAACTAGTCATTCAAGAGCATGGGAATGCAAGCCTTTCATACATGTATTTCTGATATTTCGACTTAAAAAGAATATGGACATGAGATTACAGAGCCATACATCATATTTTACAGCTTATGCACCAAATATACGCATCAAAGCGCAAGCACCACTCCAACAAGTGCGCCCTCAACATGAGAGTGTGGGGGAATCGAGAAGAAGGAATGAGAGAATAGGGGAATATATGAGAATTCGTATGTATGGTCCTTCAACCTGAAACTAAAAATCCTTCATTAATATCCAATGAGAGGTCTTAATGGCCTATCCATCAACCAACTTTGAAAGGAATCCAACTCCCTCGAAATTGGTTCACAAGCAGGGAGAGTGAACACTCACCATGCAATAGACAAGCAAAATCTCTCCAAAATGCCAAAGGCCAATTAATAAATGATAAAAAATCCATTCTCATTCCTCATGAAATCATTTTATTAACTTCATGAGGCCTACTAAGGTCGAATTTCCCTCCATGGGATTCGTCCAACTCATCTTAGTGGTTTAGTAACTCTCATGACACTTGTCTTCATCTTGATGCTCCAATTATTTCCCCAATTTGAATGGCTTGGTGGCTATTTTTATCTCTATCATGACATATTTTTCATATGACTGCAATCAGGTATGAATTTGTCATACTTGCCATAGAATCTTTCGTCATTTTTTGTCATAGAGTGCATGGAATCTCCTTCCAAGTGGCACACCTTGTCTTCTAGTCTCTTCATCTTCCATGGAAGTTATTCTCCTTTACCTATTTGAATTTCTTGGATCATTATATGATATTTGACACCACATCACCCTCCAATAATGTTACATTATCCATGTGTTTGAATTTGGATGAAGATCATGCCAAGTGTGTGGGGAATCTAGTCATCCAAAGGATCCACAAGTTTCCAAGTGTCTTCATCAACCCATGCCACCTTATTTTATTAGCATTTATCATTTATGTGACTAATTTAAATGTCAATATGGTAAACTAAAGTCCTTTTGGGTCCCATATCCCCATATTACAAAATTTATGTCTCCATCTCAACCTAGGGAACTAGTAGGTTGGTAGAACATTATTTACAAGTAGTATTATTTGGAAATTATTTAAGTGGGCACATGACAATCCTTCCCACTCAATATTGTTTGTCCTTAAGAAATTTCAAAAATGGATTTTGAATAACCTTCTTTCCTTCCAAAACTTTGCTTCAAACCTTAGCTGAAATTTGAGTAGTGGCACTCATGTACTACAACTATGTGTTTTCAAGAGTAAAGATACATGGATCTTTGAATATTGATGTATCATGTGACATCACCACTAACACCAAAAGGATTAATAAAATCCATCAAAACAAAATTTGCACAAATAGTATTTACCTCCATCTTTTGGAAACCTCTTCTGAACTTTCAACCCCTTTTGCTTCTGTATAATTCTTTGAAGTTGGCACTGAGTTGCCAAAATTGAATTTCTAACATTCCAAGAAAGTTTCAAAGAGGAACCACCATGCTTATTTCTTCTCTACTCTGATTACAATCACCTTCTCAAGTGGTGACTCAATATCCCCTACTGCTTGTTTCCCCCAAAATTGAAACCAAGCAATACTCAGATCCCATTGCTTGTATTGCACCCTTCTAAACATCACGAGTGAAAAAGATAGATCATTAAAGTACACAACTACATCATACAATTGTACATCAATAAGGTACCTCATCAAAGGATCATGAAATTGCTTGTACATCCAAGTAAGTAGATCATTATGTGGCCCATACACACAAGCATCAAGTATTATATCAATTATGCTCCAATGTCATAGGAGAGGATCCCATGTCCTATAATGCTGCTCCAAAAGAATGTAATATGAATCAAAATAATAATCAGCCATGTGTTCTTTCATCCTTGAAGTGAATGAAGAGCCTCCACCAAAATCTGAACCAAATAAGGAGCAAAGAAAACATGAAGTCTTCAAGTGACTCAAAGGAGTCTCATCAATACACCTATGAATATGTATATCATCATGAAATAACAAAGGATGTTGATGCCAATAATAATATTCTTCAATCATATATATATTCACCCAAGTATGGGATGAATTTCCTCCAACATCAAATGGACTAGGCAAGGAGCAAGGAAAATCACGAGTCTCCAAGTGACTCAAGTGAACATCATAGGTGCATCCATGTAGATGCGTATCATCATAATGCAACAAAAGATGTTGTGCAAAAGTAAATATGATGGTGCTCTAGTCATGTCATCATAAAAGGGATACATATAAGTTACATACTCTTCATGTGGCACCATAAAAAAGAAACCTTTCACCCAATTTTCATCCCCAATTGATGTGGCTGAAAATGAAGTAGGGAGTGAATAATTGTGAACCAACCTTACCTCTTTGCAACTCTTATCTATCAAAATTTTGAATGCATCTTCTCCATCATCAGATGGTCCAATTGTTGTGAGATCATGTGCCTCCTCCAAGGCTCTGTAACTCTCACCAAGAGGCAACTCATAATCCCTATGAACAAGAACAAGTTCTTGGTGTCCTTCTGGTTGGAATGTAGCCTCTCCAAGCACTTGCATATCAACATGTACCCCATGTTCCACCATCACATGAGGTTCCTCCTTTGTAACATAAATTATTTCATCCATTGAATGTCTGTTTGATATGTAGGAGGGTGTAAAGGACCCTTACAACCTCTCTTGAAGTTGC
This sequence comes from Pseudotsuga menziesii, assembly GCA_001517045.1. Taxonomy (NCBI): domain Eukaryota; kingdom Viridiplantae; phylum Streptophyta; class Pinopsida; order Pinales; family Pinaceae; genus Pseudotsuga; species Pseudotsuga menziesii. The sequence goes on from LPNX010519352.1 coordinate 105,551, forward strand.
TCAATCTGCACCATATATTTTTGGAGTGCATTTTGGGTGGACTCCAACTCATTTGAGAGATTACCATTATATTATACATCCTTCAAGGTTAGTCCATGATACAAACCAACAATATCAATTAAATAATATTTATCAGAAAGAAAATTTAAAATATTAACTTTGATGTCGGATATTTCTTTCTAAAGTTTCTCGATGTCCTCCATGGAATATTTCTCCTACATTCTCCAACAATTTTTTGAGACCAAATCATGTGTTCCATGGAGAGTATTTAGGTCCTATTGAATCTTCTTTTAATTGTAGCATCCCCATGCCCCATAATGTGGATAATTTTAAGAAAAATTACTCAAGAACACTTGTTCTCTTTTCAGACAAAGGGCATGGACTTTAACACACACTTCAACCTTGATTCTCAAGCTTAGAAAGCACTGTAACAACCTTTCCACCTTTCACAAATCCCTTTCTGCGACTGGAAACACCATTTCTGCATTGGACCTTTTCTTTCCGCACTTCACCCTCTGCCTTTTGCCTTCCGCCCTTTCGACCTCGGAACTCGGAAGTCAAAAACTCAGAGGCTTGATGAAGTGAATTGTCCACCTTCCATTTTCTGCCCTCCGTACTTCCTCTTTCCGCTTTCCACCCTTCGGAACTCAAAAATCAGAAACTCAAAGTGCGACAGAACACACTTCCACCTTTCTCCTTCTGCACTTTCACTTTCCTCCTTCTGCACTTCGGAACTCAGAAATTAGAAAGTTATCTTTTTTCCTTAGAACTCTTCTATGCTTCTGCCTTTCGCCTTTCGACCTCGGACTTCGGGAATCAGAAATCACACACTCTGCCTTGTTTTCAACTTCCCTTTCCACTCCCGTATTCCACCTTCTAACGGATCCTGGGGTGCGAAAGCACAACGATTCTGCCTGTTCAACTTTTCCTCTTTCGATTTCTGCATTTCGCCTTCTACAAGCGGATTCCAGGGGGCAGAAACTCAACAATTATTACCTTAGCTGCATTTTTAGCCTTGTAACAAGCTTCTAGCCTTCATGAACTTAAGAAAATGCATCATAGAAATACAAGGCATGTACAGAAGTAAAATGCATAAAACATACAAGGCTTAACAAGCAAATATAGGGACATTCATACACAAGTAAACCTCTACTTGATCATCGATAAGCATTCAACATGAACATAGAAATTCATAGGCAAATACATTGCATAACTAGGAAGGACAAATAATACTTATCTTGATGATTAAGTTGTTCCACAACTAGCTATGTCATGGAAATGTTCCAACTAACCATAGGCTAGTGTGTTCATTAATCTCTCAACACACTGCCACCCCCGAGCTGGGAAATATTTCCACAAGAAACTAGGGAACACAAACTTACACATAGCCAGACCAAAGCACATGCACAGTCAAGCCAGCCTTCAGTTGGGTTTATCAGACTGTCCAGCCAATCCAAAACCAAGTTGGGTTTATCAAGCTGCAAGCTTACAAGCCAAACACTGCTAGGTTTATCGTACTTTTCACAGCCAAGCCAATAATCAATTTAAGTACCAGCCAAGCCAACATATGGGTTTATCAGGCTACCATACAAGCCATCATTCAAGTTGGGTTTATTAGGATGTCCAGCCAAGGATTACTCACAAGGCCAAACACAACAAGACACAACCAAGACAACATATGGGTTTATCAGGCTACCAACCAAGCCATCCCTCCAGTTGGGTTTATTAGGATTATAAGGAAATGGAAAGGTATAATGGCTAAGCTAGTGTCTCATTCAAGAGCTAAGGACACCTCCATAAGATATATTTGGCCTAGAAACCATGACACCTACACTCCCAACACAAGGAAGCATCCCCTTAACATAGTCACTCGGGCTATTCCTTCCCTTCTAGTGCTCTTCAAGATGTGTAGAGCTAATTCACCAACCACTCTTATCTTTTCCCGAGGTTTGTTCTGCATTAGTTTATCAAGCCCCTTCCTCGTCTCTTCGACTCCTACGTCTTGTGTACCGTTTAGACCCAAACCAGGGTGCACAACACCACAAACCCAGGGAAACACAACCACACAGGATTCACTTTGTGATAGAGGAACCCACTGTGGAAATTCCTTCCACGACTTAGGAGAGTGAAATCGAACCATCTGAACCACGAACCTCCTGATCCCTTGCTCGACAAAGGAAAATACTTGCAGATAACTGGTTCTGCGGTCCCGAGAAGTGAACCAACACAACGATGAGATCAGGGATGGACAATCACATACAAAAACCGTGGCTCTGAATCACAGGTGAACACACAATACGCAAGAACATAAACACGACTCCTCCCCATAGGTTCCATGACCAGTGTGAATTCCCTCCAACGTTCAATGCGAATCAGGGATGAGGGAACAAGAATGCATTACCACACAGGTTTACTTGCTCCAGAAGAAAGAACGCGGCCTCCCAGGATGCAGACCTATAGACTTGCTCAGACAAGCAATCAGACAGCCATGCCTTGCTCTTCCCAAGGCATTAACTTCCTCAACCAACTTCTGGAAGAAATTGATGATTGGGGATAGAGGACAAAAAGGTAGTTGAGGGTACATGGGTTTCCCCATTGACACCTAGTCACACCCTATTGTCTCGAGGGGTTTGACTAACTCCCCACCCTATCCCTTGTGGAATCATTCCCCCATCTCTTTCACGTTGTAATTCCATAGCTAGATGTGGTATTTTATTAAATTGTACATTTACATGATATTCAAAATGCTTTGTGCTTGACTTAGCACCAAAACCATAGGTATCAACCTTGAACACCTATGCACAAAACACTAGATCAATGGCAGGGACTTAGCCTTGAGCTCCATGCCATGATATCAATACAATATATATACATCATGTACAAATATTAATACCATGGGGTCAAAACCGGGGTATTACAATCCCCCCCTTCAATCAACACTGTCCTCAGTCCTTACAAAATTGAACAAAAATGCTACACTGGAACCACCTCAGTGCTCTACAAATTTTAACAAAATTGGATGCGCCAATCGCATGGAATCCTCCAGCTCCCAAGTAGCCTCCTCAAGACCATAGTACTCCCATTGCACCTTTACCTGTCCTATGGCTCGATTCCAGAGCATGGTGACCTTCATGTCGAGGATGCGCAATGGATCGGTTCGGAACTCTCCCTCGGGTTCCACCTAGATCACATCCCAATCAATCACATGGTTAGGATCATGTACATATTTCTTAAGAAAAGAAACATGAAAAACATTGTGATATCTAGTGCTAGCAGGAAATGCAAGTCTATATGCAACTGGCCCTATTCTTTCAAGCACTTCAAAAGACCCACATTATCTAGGGGACAACTTGGCACAATTTCCAAGATTCAAATAACTCTTCTTTTCCCTCACTCTAAGGTAAACATGATCCCCAACAATGAACTCTCTATGCACTCTATGCTTGTCAGCATAGCTTTTCTGTCTGTCCTGGGATGCTTTCAGATTCTGCCTGATCTTTTCAACCTCTTTCTCCACCTCCTTGAGAAATTCTGGACCACACACAATCCCGTTCACTGGATTATCCCATGTCACATGTGTCCCACACCTTCTTCCATACTAATCTTCATAAGGAATCATCCCCAAGGATGCTTGCTGTCCATTATTATAGGAAAACTCTACCAAGTGTAGAAAATCCTCCCACTTGCATGGTTTGTCCATCACCTACATGTGAAGTATGTCTTCAAGCACTTGATTCACTCTCTCTATCTGACCATCAGTCTGAGGATGGTAGGAAGTGATGAAGTTCAACTTTGTACCCAAATCTGCAAACAAACCCTTCCAAAAGTTGGAAGTGAACTTAGGATCCCTGTCATAGACTATTTCCTTAGGCAATCCATGCAATCTGAAAATATCCTTCATGAATATTTTTGCAATGTCATAAGTCTTATGTGTGGACTTGACTGGTATAAAATGTGCTTCTTTTGTCAACTTGTCCACCACAACCATGATGGAATCATGTTGTTTCCAAGTCATTGGCAATCTTGTAATAAAATCCATGGAAACAACTTCCCATTTCCATTCTGGAACTGGCAAGTAGACAAACCTGTTGAGTGTTGATGCTCAACCTTCACATGCTGACATTTCATGCACCTTGAAATATATTCAACAATGTACTTATTCATTCCTGGCCAAAAATACTGCTTTCTGGCTGTAGCAATTGTCTTCTGATATCCTGGGTGACCAGAATATGGAGCTTGATGGATTTCATCCATAAAAACTCTCCTTAAATCTGCTACATTTGGAATATAAATTCTATTTTTATAAGTAAGAAGCCCATCTTCTTTCAATTTATATCCCTCATGCCTCTTCTCAAGACTTTGCTACTGCAATTTGTCTTTCACCTGCACATACAATTCATCTTCAACATCATGATTAACAATCTGTTGTCTCGGTGTAACAATATTTTTCCTTTGTTGAACGCATAATGTCGGTGGATGTCTAAAGGATTTGAGACTCCAAGAAGTGAGGAGGCCGGTGTTTTCGGAGCTTTAGCAGGAGGACAAATTTTGACGGACGACGATGGCGTCGAAGGGGGGGGGGGGGATATACTGTCCGACCCCCTGAAGTAGAGGACCTGGAAATTGGCGAGATCCCGATTAGCCTNGGGACAAGACCGTAAACCTGAGAAATGTATGCCTAAAGCATATTTGATCCCGTCCATGGTTGTAAAATTTGCGAATCCGAGAGATCGGATCCAGTTTATGACAGACCATGCTCTAATTGGTAAATTCATAGGTATGCAACCATCTGAGAAAGCATTGATATGGTGGATCAACTCTTCCTTGAAACCGAAGGGTCATTTTGACCTTCACTTAGGCTCAAAAGGTTTTTTTACAATCTTTTTTATCAGTCTGGAGGACACGAATTGTATCATTGATGGAGGTCTGTATTACTATTACTCTACTGGTCTCTTCTTATGATCTTGGAAAGATAAATTTAGTCCAGGAAATGAAGACATGAGAATTTCCCCTGTATGGATTAGGTTGTACTCTCTTCCTAATGAATATTGGGACTCTGAAATTCTGGAAGATTTGAGAAATTGTTTAGGAACGTTTATCAAAATTTATGAGCAAACTAATATTCAACGTTACACGACCTATGCTCGCATTTGTGCATATATGGCTTTATCTAAGGCATTAACAGAGGCTATTAGGATGATATGGGATGATGAGAATTGGCTGCAAAATATTGACTATGAAAAAATCCCTTTTATATGTTGCAAATGCCATGAACATGGTCATTTGTTTCGAGAATGTCCTATGAATGGACCTAAAAGAAGCCAGGAAAGGAGGGCAATTGAGCGGATCCATGTTTTACCAAAGTTGCATCTCGAAAAAGAAGTAGCAGGAAATAAGAACATCAAGAAATTCATAAGAAAATGAATACCTCAAATCCCTTTGAAGTTCTAGGAAATCATGAGGGAGAAACCTCAGAAACAAGAATCCCTTTGCACAAGATACCCAGCTCAACAAAGGATGAGATGTCTGACTTGAGTCCTGTCAAAGAACAAGAAAAAAAATAATATCAATGAAGAAAGTATGAGACAGGAATCAAAGGAGGAAGTTAAGGATATGAATATAGGGGAATTAGATATTGAAGGGATTGAAAAAGCATGTACAGAGAAAGACAAAGGCTATGTTTCCCAGGAACAAGTTAGCCTACTTAAGGAAGCTATTCTAAAAGCTAGAACCTATAATTCACTACGTATTAGCTCGAGGTCCCACAAAGACACGAAAAATAAAGCAGAGGAGTATGGTCGGAAAACTGGCCGCAAAAAAACAAACATAGGGTTGCGGATGTAGGAAGAAGGTTGGTTGAGTCGGGACAATACCCGACAATCAAAGATTCCCTCAGGCTGTAAGTTTTCCCAATGAAGCTCCTATCCTGGAATACTCGAGGCATTAATATCCTGAGAAAGATTAAAATTCTGCATAAAAATATTAAGATGACAAATTCGACAATTGTCTTCTTGTAAGAAACTAAATGTTTGGCTAATCAAATTCAGGAGCTTCGGGGAAAAATATGGGAAAGATGTGAAAGTATGGGCATAGACGCTAGAGTATTTTTTGGTGGTATGAGTATCCTTTGGGATCCATCCTAAGTTACCCTAATTGGATTTCAAGGGACACACAACTCGCTTACAACTAATTTTAAGGTGGTGGGTTTTCCCATTTCTGGGATTGTTACGAATGTCTATGGTCCTCAAAAATCCGTGGAAAAGCATAGTTTTCTTAGTTCCCTCAAACATATGTGGGAGAGTCGTCCAAATGAGCATTGGGTGGTGGTAGGAGACTTTAATCTTATGACTTCCTTAGAGGAAAAAAAGGGTGGTAGACGATGTCTGGAAGAAGAATTTGATCTTTTTAGAGAAACTATTGAGGATCTTGGCTTGGTGGACATTACTCCGGGGGAGGTTTGGTTTACTGGGAATAACAAAATACCCAGGGATCACCATATTGCATCATGACTAGACTTGTTTTTAGTCACCGAATCCATAATTGAATTGGGGAGCGAAATCCATAGTGCAACACTCTCGGGTAGGGGCTCATATCATTGACCAATTGAACTGATGTGGAGTGGGTTAGGATCCCAATTTAAGAAACCATTTCTCTTTGAACAATTATGGCTGGAAAATCCGAAATTTGAAGGAAAAATTAAATCCCGGTGGGATGAGATGAAGGAAGACCAGGAACACAGTATGTATAGTTTCCAGCAAAATTTGAAGGGTTTGAAAGCCAATATTAAGAAATGGAATAAGGAAGAATTTGGGAATATTTTTTGCAAAAAGCGACATTTGGAAGTCCGTCTACATGAGATCAAGACTATTGGGACTAATGAAGGATACTCTATGGCCTTAATAGAGGAAGAAATGACACTAGAAGCTAAGCTAGAAGAACGAGAGAAACAGGAGGAAATTATGTGGTGGAAAAAGTCAAGAATTAAATGGCTCCAAGAAGGTGAGAAGAATACCAAGTTTTTTCACCACTATGTTATCCAAAACAAGTTTCAAAATAAAATATATTCACTTAAAAATGATAGGGGAGAAAAGGTTGAGTTGAGGGAATATATTGAAGCAATCCTAAACCCCCACTTCTCGGATATTTTAAGTGACCCTAGGAGGAACCACTTGGGGGATATTGAAGCAATTACAAGTAGAATCTCATCTTTGGTCTCTGATGAAAAAAATCAACTATTAATGAAAAATATCACTATCCAATAGGTTAAGGAAGAAGTCTTTCAAATGAAGGTCAGAACCTCTTCAGGTCCGAATGAATTTACTATGAATTTTTTTCATCACTTTTGGGAGATGATCAACATGGATGTTTGGAAAATTGTGGAGAAATCCAGGATTACAGGTCGTATTCTGCCTGCCTTGAATTCCACTTTCCTAACCCTAATTCCTAAATGTGAAGGAGTTGATACCCTGAACAAATTTCGACCTATCAGTTTATGCAATGTCATCTACAAAATTATTACAAAAGTCATTCTTAATCGGCTGAAACTTGTTTTATCAACTCTGATATTCTTGGAGCAGACATGTTTTGTGGAAGGTTGGCAGATATCAGATGGGATCATTTTGGTCCATGAAATGTTACACTCTATTAAAAGCAAAGAAACACCAGGTATGTTGGTCAAATTGGATATCGCTAAAGCCTATGATAAATTAAATTTGCAATTTATAAGGAAATGCTTGAAGCTTTTGGATTTAACTAGAGTTGGGTTAATTGGATTATGCAACTAGTTTCTTCAGCTCTTTTTCTCTAGTCTGGTGCATGGGGTTCCTTTGGGAATAATTAAAACCTCTAGGGGCATTCACCAAGGGGATCCTTTGTCTCCTTTTTTGTTTATTATCAAGGCTGAAGGTTTGGGGCGATCTATTTCGGCCCTCAGAGATAGTAATTCCATCATAGGATTAAGAGGGACTAATGGAGGGGACCATCATACCCACCAACAATTTGTTGATGACACTATGCTTATGGGATATTCATCTGTGCAGGAAGCTGGTAATTTTAAACAGTTTCTAGATATTTTTGGTTAGGCATCTAGATTAGAGGTTAATGCCCAAAAATCTCATGTCTTCTTTTTTAATAATCCTAGTATTACTCGTGTAATATATGTTTCATTCTGGGGTTTCAAGAGAGCTTCATTTTGTCCAAATACTTGGGAACTCCCCTAATAAATTCCATTACAAAAAAAGGTTCATGTATTGAATTACTGGACAAAATTAAGAAACGCCTGGGAAAATGGACATTGAGACCACTTAATTCGACGGGGCGCTTGGTTTTGGTTAATTTTGTACTCCAATCTATATCGACTTATCTGTTTTCCTCGATGATGGCCCCAAAATCCATTCTCCTAGATTTGTGGAATATCCAAAGGAAATTTCTATGGAGTGGAACTCAGGAATCCCACTAATGGGCGTTGGTAAAATGGGACATTTTTTGCACTCCCAAATCGCAAGGTGGGTTGGGGCTTCGTGATCCTAAAAAGGCTAGATTAGTGGCTGGGTTGAAACTTTGGTGGAGATGGATAACACATACCCAGGAACCCTGGGCCAAATTGTGGTTTGATAAATATGCGAAAGAATGGGACATCCGTGAATTGATTAGGTTTTATGAGGACAAATCTGGGTCACATATTTTTTAGAATGGCTTGGGAAGGTTGTAGCCTGGTTCAGAAGCATATTTTTTGGGAGATCCAAAATGGTAATACGACAAGGATCTGGGAATATTCTTGGCAACAACTCCCACCACTAGGAAGGGAAGGGGTGTGCCCTATGATTCAGGCAGAATGCGAAACTAGGGACATATCTAAGGTTAAGGATCTCTGAGGGGATTAGGATCCCCGAACTACTTTTTGCTCTTGGGCTCCTCGACCCTGTATGGAAAGGTTAGGCCCAATAGTAGAAGTTGAAAATATGAAAGAGGAACTCCATATTCATCGTATCAGGTGGCAAGAAGGAAATGATAAAATACATTGGGGTTACAATCAAAAAGGGTTTTTTTCTCTAAAAGAAGCTAATTCTATATTGATTCGAAATAATATGGACTAGGAAGACAAAACATGGAGTAATCTATGGGACAAGAAGGTTTGGCCAAAGGTTGCTATTTTTTGTTGGCTGGTTATTCGAAATAGAATTTTAACTTGAGAAAATTTGCAAAAGCGTAGGTTGCTTGGACCTTACCGGTGTTCTTTGTGTGAAAAGGAGGAGGAAGCCTCAACGCATCTTCTGGATTCCGACAATTTTTCTTCAGAGCTATGGGATCGTGGAGCATTTCTTTTCTGTCACACATCTAGGCTTCTCCATAACCTGATTGGTTCATTGATTAATTGGCCCGAAGAACCCTTCATTAATCACATTCTGAACCTCCTATGGGAAATTTTCCCAATTTTTTTTATATGGGCGATTTACAATGAGCGAAATTCAAGAATTTTTAGAGAACACCATAAGTGCATCCATGTAGATGTGTATCATTATAATGTAACAAAGGATGTTGTGCACATGTAAAGATGATGTTTCTCTAGTCATGTAATCATAAAATGGATACATATAAGTTACATACTCTTCATGTGGCACCATAAAAAAGAAACCTTTCACCCAATTTTCATCCCCAATTGATGTGGCTGAAAATGAAGTAGGGGGTGAATAATTGTGAACCAACCTTACCTATTTGCAAATATTACCTATCAAACTTTTGAATGCACCTTCTCCATCATTGGATGGTCCAATTATTGTGAGATCATGTGCCTCCTCCAAGGCTTTGCAACTCTCACCAAGAGGAAACTCACAATCCGTATGAACAAGAACAAGTGTGTGGTTTCCTTCTTGTTGGAATGTAGCCTCTCCAAGCACCTGCATATCAACATGTACCTCATGTTCCACCATCACATGCGTTTCCTCCTTTGTAACATAAATTATTTCATCCATTGAATGACTGTTTGATATGTAAGAGGGTGTAAAGGACCCTTACAATTATCTTTTGCCTTCCATAGCACGTTCTTCCACTCCCAGTTGTTCTCTTCCTCCGACAAGCCTTGCCACTTAACAAAGTATTCCAACCTTGAATCTTTTCCGCGTCGATTGAACCTGTGTCCAAAAATAGACTCCACCTAGCGATCTGGCCTGTCCACAATCATCATGGGAGCTCTAAACATGTCATTGTGTTTCATCCGCATCAACTCTGCACCACCTTAACTGGCTTACGTGAAAAACTGGGTGATACGCGTGAAGATGTTCAGGAAGTTTAAGTTTGTAATCCACCTTTCCTACCTTCTCCAGAATTTCGAAGGGGTCGTCATATTTCCGTACCAAGGAGATTTCGAAGCCCTTTGGAGGAACAAACTGCTCCTTTCTAAGTCTGAGAAGAACACTTTCTCCCACCTAAAACTCTTCATGTATGTGATTCCTCTCAGCCCACTTCTTCGCTCTCTCGACCACTCCTTCCAAATGAGCCTTAGCCATTTTCAACCTGTCTTTCCATGCAAGCATAAACTCTATTGCAGCTGGACTCATCCCTATCTCAATGGTCACTACAAAATATGGTGTCAACGATTTCTACCCCATTGTAAACTTGAACGGGATATAACCTATTGCAGAACTTATGAGCATGTTATAACTTAACTGAGCCACATCCAACATCTCCAGCCAATTCTTTTGATCATCGTGTACATAGTGTCGCAAGTAACTTTCTAGAATCGACTTAACCCTCTCTGTCTATCCATCCATTTCTGGATGAAAGCCCAAACTTCTGAGAAACTGCATTTCAAGTAACTTGACTAGTGCCAACCAAAAATTCCTTGTGAACCGCGCATCCCTATCTGATACTATGTTCAGTGGTAAGCCCCAATACTTGACCACATGTCTGAAGAATAACTTAGCCACATCCGCAACTTTACATTGCAACTTCATCAACACAAACGTAGCATACTTGGAAAAATGGTCAACCACCACGAAGATCCCATTAAACCCTTGTGATTCTGGTAGCTGTGTGATGAAATCCATTGAGACGCTAACCAAAGGTCTCTCTGACACTGGTAATGGTTGCAGTAAGCCTGTCTTCTTCTGCGAACTTGACTTATCTTTCTGGAAAATAAGACAAGTGTGGACATACTCTTTAACATCTTATCGAAGATGTTTCCAATAGAAACTCTACTCAACCAGCGCATGCATCCTATGCTGCCCTGGGTTTCCTTTCCAAACAGAGTCGTGACACTCCTTCAACAACTCCTTCCTAAGTTATGAAGTCTTGGACACATACAATTGTTCATCGAAGTAGGGAAACCCATATTTCTCCTTGAACTGCGTTGTATCTCCTTTCTTGACCTGTGTTGAAATGCTTACGACTGTCGGGTCCTCCATCAAAGTTTCCCGAATCTGCAGTCGCAAGTCAGACACAACCTGTACCATCGATTCAAGTGACTGTCCACTCAAAGTCGCTAACTGAGCTTCCCTGCTCAAAGCATCCGTAGTAGCATTCAACTTTCCCAGTCTATACTCCAATATCATATTAAACTCTACCAAAAAATCCTGCCATCTTTCTTGTTTCGGTGAGAGCTTGGGCTGCGTGGCAAAGTAGCTTATGGCTACATTGTTCGTCTTCACAACAAACGACTTACCCAACAAGTAATGCCTCCACGTCCTTAAGCAATGTACAACAGTCGTCATCTCCTTCTCATGAACCAGATACCCTCTCTCTCGCTCCTAAAGCTTGCGACTCTCATACACAACTGGATGTACCTCTTACATCAGCACGCCTCTGATAGTAAAATCTGACGCATCCTTTTGAACTACGAAGTCCTTATTAAAGTACGGAAACCATAGCACTGGTGCAGTTGCAATCCCGTGTTTGAGCTCATCAAACGCTCATCGACACCTTTCAAACCACTTCCAGAATTTACTCTTTTTCAACAAGTCTGTAATAGGTGCTGCTATCTTGGAGTACCCCTCCACAAACCTGCGGTAGTAGCTAGTTAAGCCCAGAAAGCTTCGCATCTCATGCAATGTCCGTGGCTCCTCCCAGTCCTGCATCGCAGCAACTTTGCTGTCATCCATCCGAATCTCCCCATGGCCGATTCGATGGTCCAAGAACTAAATTTCCTTTTGCCCAAACAAACACATAGAATCTTTCAAGTAGAGCTGGTTTTCTCGCATGTCTTTGAAAACCTCCTCCAAATGCCGCTTGTGATCTTCCATCGTCTCGCTGTAGACCACAATGTCATCTAGATATACCACAACTGATTTGTCCCAAAATGGTTGCAGCACATCGTTCATCAACGTGCAGAATGTTGTCGAGCTATTACATAACCCAAATAGCATGACAAGAAACTCAAAACTCTCATACCTTGTCGCGTAGGTAGTTTTATACTCATCGCCTTCTGCAATCTGAACTTGATAATACCCATGTCTCAAATCCAACTTTGAAAACACTCGTGCCTTAGCCAACTTGTCAAAATAGTCAACCACCAACAGAAGCGGATATCGGTTCTTGATCATCTGCTTGTTTAACATTCTGTAGTCCAAGCACATCCACAACTCGGTCGTGTCCTTCTTCCCCTAAAACAGCACCGGGGCACCATATGGTGACCTTGAAGGTTTGATGAACCCTGCATCCATGAGTTCGGTGAGCATCCTCTTCAACTCTTCCAACTTGGGTCCTGATAATATGTATGGCACCTTTTCCAAAGGTTTGGATCCTGGCTCCAACTAAATTCGATGATCAACGTTTCATCTTGGAGGAAATGCCTTTGGCAAGCTCTCGGGCATCAAATTCGCTTACACACCCAGCATGTCAGAGAAGACAGGAGGCATAGGCATCCCCACACTTCCTGGATCAAACTCATTCAACAATGATGCAACATACATTTGTGTCTTTGATCGTCGAGTAACCTTCTTTGCCTTCATCGCTGATACAAAGCTGTCTTGTTCACCCGTCTTGCCATCAACGGTCTTCACCACACTTGGTCTCTTCCCTTTAAACATAACCAGTATGTCCACAAACAACATTAACACCACTTCTTGCCTTCGCAAGAGATATTTCCCAAGAATCATCTCAAAGTCATCAAGAGCCATCACTGTGAAGTCCACTTTTCCTGTCCAATTCCCTAGCTGAACAGTCACACCTGAAGCTATACCCACAAAAATATTCACTTTGGAGTTCGCTGCCTTTACATTCACCTCGCAACTCTTCTTCTTAAAACTGATAGCATCCTCTACTTTGAGTTTCAAATTTTTTTGTGAGGCACCCATATCCACCAAATCCCTCATTGTTCTATCGTTTACGACAACGTCCACGAAATTGAGTGCATTCAACCCTCGGCTGCCCTTCATGGCACCTAAGGAACCTCCCAAAGTGATCTCGGCCACCCCTCTATCCATCGCTGTGTAAACACCTCTAACTGCAGTGCGCCCATCACAACGCTCCTCTATAGGACACTCTTCTGTAGCGTGCGTCTTCACCGCACACTCTTCCAAACACTTCATTGTCTTGCACTCTTCCACAACGTGCATCTCCGCAACTCGCGCTTCCGAGTGTCTCTCTATCACATGCCCTTCCGCAGCGTGCATCTTTGCTGCACGTCCTTCTGTAGCACGCTTTTCCACAGCGCACGCGTCCAAGTGCCAGTCCGTAGTGCACTTTTGCGGTTGCGCTCCCACACTATCACCAAACCCTAGCACACGCTCCTCCTAAGCATGCGCGCTTACAAGCTCTTGCAAGCACACTCTTCCAAGCCACCGCTTCCTCTGCCTCTTTTGCAACCGTCGATTTCCCCCAACCTTCAAACCACAGTGCGCCCGCCAACCAGTATAACGATGGTGGTTGCAACGACACCATATTCATGGGTTCGGTTAAGAGAAGCTCCCATATCCTACAGCACTTTCGTCGCTTCATGTGCGACTTCAGCCAATCCGTCATCTTGAGCGTCCCAGTAAAACTGATCTGATACCACCTGTCACAACCACACTTAAGAGCGCTCTTGACTCGCTAAGTGCATTGTGTGGCACTGCTCGGAAGTCTGTTGAGGGCATGGCCAACTCAACGACTCTCAGGAAGACTACGCCTTAAACCTGCAGAAACGTTTATCTTTGAACACTTTAACTTCTTAGCACTTTAACTTAGCCACATTAGCCGGCATGTTCATACTTAGAAAGAAAATCAGAAACAAGATGCAGACCAAAATAACACCAGGAATAAAGTGCGGGTATCCCAACTCGTAGAGCCTAGAGATTTTATTAAGAAGTAACAGTTTACATCAGTGGAGTTTCCTAAGGCAGAGCTCCTAGTGCACGCCCAACAAGCTGCTACACCAAATTTTACAAAGAGATAACAAGTTAAATCAGATTGTCCCTAGCTTAGGCAACCATCCCTCTGAAATCCTCCCCGAGTTCAGACTTGCTCCTTCGTCACCTCATTGTTATTTTGCCTCAATGCCTTAGCGACTTTATATGCGAAGCGCTCCTCTTAAGTGGACCGTGCACTAAGTTTGAGTGCACTTCACGTCATAACAGGTCGCGCTCCCATAGTGACGTGCCAAGGAGTGAGCACCCACACCAAAGGTGGGTCACACACCCTTCCTTAGCGCTCCCGTCTGAACGCCCGTCTGTGCGCGCGCACCCGCTGCCAACATTCCGACATTGCCTTCCTTGGACACTTGCCTTTCGACTTGTGCACCAAACTAACACACACTACTACATTTCGACCAAAAATCCGACGACCGTATTGTCGGATTTTCGACACTTTCCTGTCGCATGTACGACACTATGATTTTTTTTAAGCGTCGGTGGATGTGCGTCGCTTATCCGACATCTTTTAAATCCGTCGGTTAAGCGACAGATCAGTAAATCGTCGGTTCAATGTACATCGTCGGTTATCCAACATCTAATCCATATTAAATTTTAAAAAATTGCCTGCATTCCGTCGGTTAAGCGACGGTGTTTGAATTTTTTTTTTTTTAAATTTACCTGCATTCCGTCGGTTATCCGACGGTTTTTAAAAAAAATTACCTGCATGTCGTCGGTTATCCGACAGTTCTAGCCGTCGGTTAAGCGACGGTATTCAAATTTAAAAAAAAAAATTACTTGCAGGCCGAGCAGCTTTAGGCTAGGTAAGATTATTTATTTATGTTTCTGGGCAAAGCATAACAAAAGCAATCCTAGCTAAGGGCCCACAACTGTTTCATCAAACTTTGTGGCATATGTTCTATTATTTGTGTTGGAATTGGAAAATATATTTTGTAACAGGATCAGCTATTACCTTCCTTGCTACATGTTGTAACAGAGTTGGATGTTGGTTGCTTGTTTTTCTATAGCTGGCGCGAACAGGACGAGTTGCATTAGTTCGTGAGTCTGGTGTAAATTCCAAGTATCTGAGAGATTCATCGTTTCCATTGTAACCAAAGAATGATAGAAAACATTTGACAACTTAGTTGTTTATTAGGAGCTCTTTTAGTATGTTGTTTCTTTCTAAATGGTCTAGCAATACATAGCAGCAGTTTAGCTGGAGCAGAGCTTTTGATTTCACAGTTGAAAACTTTTCAAGTACATTTCCCATCTGTTGAAAAGCAACAAGATATTTACCTCTGTTATTGAACAATAATACTTTGAATCATTATCCCTATCTTGGCAGGTGACTATGATTTTTTTTCTTTAGCAATTCCCTTTTGGATGCTATTTTTCAGAAATACAAGACTATGAAATGTATATACAAATAATTTATGATTCTACATGTGCCATAATTTTCAGAAGGGGTTTGCCAGGTCAGTGAAAGCGGGGCACTGTTATTAGTAATTACCCCCACTGGGGTTCGCTTTCCCAGGTGACATATTTACTGCTCATGGGCCA
>LPNX010519361.1:0-51064 GCA_001517045.1 Pseudotsuga menziesii
CGTCAAAGTGGGCTTGGCCCTACCTTTTGCGAACATGGCCAGGTCAGGACCCAACGCTGAAGTATAATACTCGATTAGGACCTTTTCTGAAGGTTTATCAGCATCAAAGAAGTTTTTAAGGTATGCTGTAAACCTTTGTGTAAAACTGTGCACTTTTTCCTTCTTTTCTTTTTTCAAAGCACAAAGTCCTTTCATAAGGGCAGCATGAGTCTTTTGGACCGCATACTTACTTCTAAACATTATTTCGAAGGTGTTCCAATCTGGAATAGAATTGGCAGGAAAACCAAAATACCAAGAGGCTGCGGCTCCTTTAAGGGTATGTGGGAAGAGTCTACAAACCACATCTTCATGATCCCCTGCCCTTAATCCTTCTATAGCTAAATAAAAACTCTGCAAGTGGTCATCTACCAATATCTTCTCATTGGGATCAAACTTAGGCAATAACTTTTCGAAGGCTTGAGGTAGATCGTGCAAAGGTGGGGTCAGATTCAGAGGTGATCTGGCTTTCCATGCAGGTGGTGGGTTTGGAGGATTAGGTGGCTGGTTCACGTTAGCTGCTGCCATTAATCGAGGTGGAGAGTGCGGAGGTGAACCAACCGGGGTGTGAATAGGAGAAATATAAGGGGTCTCAGGGCCTTCTTGATTCAAAGGTAGCTCTATTTCTTGTAAGGCACTCTCTACAAGTTCTTGCCAGTCTCCAACCAACACCGAATCTTCTATTACAGGGCGGTCTTTCTTCTTGTATTCTCTTCTAGGCAACTCGGGAATGATTGGCAATCCTCCGATCTTCTTTACATACGCATGAGTATGTCTTCTTAGATCATTTACAATTTCGTTGCGAACAGGATACAGATGTTCTTTATTTTCTTCCTCTGGGATTGGATTTCGTGGTCCACTACTTTCAGAATTGTAACCAGTGGAATAATCTCTGTAAAACGAGTTTCCTCGGCCAGCCATGCACTGGCGGCCCTCCTTCTAGCGCCAAAACTGTTGAGGCCTGGAAATTCGCAGGCGGCAACAGTAAGGGATTCTCCCCAATCAACGTTCCCAACTAGCCCGTTGACTGTTTGGTGTAGGGAATCCGTCCGGCTTACGGTCCGGCTACCATAGGTCAAAGTAACAAACACAGGCTTTACCGGTTGCGGCCCGGCCCACCGAGTTTTTTGTATTTTGACTTAAATAAATGATATGCACGTGCCTAAATAAATGCAGGGTGATCCAGATGCAAGGAGCGGTCACAAAGTGATGCGCAGGTTCTTACCTCTCGTCTTAAGCTCACAAACAACTAAACCAGATGCAAAACAGAAATAAACTAACTACCTAAACTATCCCTAGGGAGCGAGGTTATCATCTTAACCGAGCAATACAATATCACATACGGTGAGAAAAGTCACAGATAGCTGATACTCTTCTCACGGTACATAACAAAAACTTACAATATTCAAATAACCAGATAGCCAATCATTCTATAACAACAATTATTGCTCTTAGTGACAATGCATCCCAGAAAAAAACTGAAGAATAGTTAACAAGAACTTAGGCTCAAATCGTCAAATATCCTTACAGCAAATGAAATACAGCTGAAAATGAAATAGTTCCTCTTCAACATCATTCATTGAATTGCATTGGTACATTTCACTTCTTTACTCTTTCCAACAGGCAAAATTGCAGTTCACTTTGCAAAACGAAGTAATTCCTCTTACAAGTCAACCATTACAAAATTTTCCAAGGGAAAAAGCCCTTTTCCAGTCTTCATTCCCCCTATTTAAACTACAACTGATGTCCTCTCGGTTCCCTCAGCGCGTGACCCTTCAGCGCCCTTGACGATTCAGTTTCTCCTCTGGTCGTTGCATTTTCTTCGATCATTTCAATAGGCGTTTTACCCTCTAACAGTAACTACTGAAAACGCCTCATCGGTGCCTCTGTCATCCTCTTGGGTTTTCCTTTTCCTCACCGTAGGCCGCTCTAGCGATCCATGTGATTCTCCCTGCATACAATTTAAACACATTATCCACTAACTTGAGACATTGCACATCACAATTTTTTAACTATGGTGAAAAATCCACAAAAGCTGGCCTGGTTCATTCGGGCGAAAAGTTCACGGTAAAATGAAATGGTGGTCGGGCAGTACTCGGATCGGATGAGACAAAGTTTCTGCATCGGATGGGAGAAGGTTCCAGGAGCCGCAACGACGGAGGATCACCAGAAGAGGGGAAGTGAGAACGTAGGCTCCATAGGAAATCGGGCGGCAAAGGGAAGTGGGGCGGAAGCTGAACAACTCTGCCACCCGCAACAGCAAATGGAATGCAGGTCAAAGGCAGATGACGGGAGCGGTAGGTCGGACGTTGGACGACAAACGCATCGGAGGCCAACTTCCCCCCTTCCAGCCGCAACGGTGGGTGAGATAGAACTCTGGAGCAAGCGATTCACACCCACGAATCGGGCGTCGGGTGACACTTCAATCGGGCGGAGACTTTGGTCTAGGAGCCGTAACGGCGGGTGAGATAGGACTCCACTTCTTCCAAAAGAGGCCCGATCCAAAGGGAAAACTAACAGCGCTAAGGCCCGATTGCGGCCGAAAAAGAAAAATCTTGCTACGGCAAACTTTTACACTCTATGGGCATTAAAAAATAACCATACCACACGACTCATATCGAACCGAATGAAGCAAGCAATCAAAGGACGTTCAACTTCAAACGCAAAGATAATCTCAGAGACGCCAAGATTTCAATAGTCGATTCAGGCAAATAAAGATAAGGAGGGGTCCCAGATTTTAAATGAAAAACTAAAATTGGGGAAAAGGTTGCGGCAGCAACAGTTTGAAAGGTCAAAGTCTTGAAGATGGTGTTGCTAATCGAAAGGTCAAAGTGCTGAAGAAGATATTGCTGATTGAAAGGTCAAAGTGTTGAAGATGATGTTGCTAATCGAAAGGTCAAAGTGCTGAAGAAGATGTTGTTGATCGAAGCGGTCAAAGTACTAATGATGCTGAAGACTAAAGATTGAATATGAAGAGTACAGGATGTTGAAAAGCTTCCAATGATTTATAGATGTATGACCCTGATGATGTTGATGATGTCCTCTATCTCTCTCCTACTATTATTGTTGTTGATGTTGTTGTAGAATACCCTTCTCGTTAAGGGGGAGTGTTGAAATATTGTAACTTTGAAGAATATTCTATATGTATCTTTTGTGGTCCCTGATGGTCCTACCAGAAGAACCACTTGTATTATCTTGTACCTTGATGCTCCTAATCGGAAGAACTAATAAGAGTCATGAGGTTTTCTGCTCTAATTGTAAAGGTGGGTCATTAGCACCCCAGTGTGGTTACTTGATCCTACATGTGTAACTCGAGCCTACATGATTAACTCAAGCCTACATGTTAGATGAGTTAATTGAAGTGAACGAATGAGTATAAATAGAGGTGTAGCTCTCCTCATTTGAGCACACACTCTCACTTGTGTAGCGCATTAGTGGAGAAGAGAAGTAGCTGGAGAAGGAGGAGGATCAGGATTTGATCTCCTTGCTAGTTTTATATTTTATCTTTTTGGGGCATCTATATTGAGGAATATTTTGCTGGGTTTTTCCCTTTAGGGTTTTCCCAGGATAAATCTTTGTGTTCCTTTTGTATCGTTGTGCTTGTCTATCTTTCAGTGTTCCTGTTTATATGCTTTTGTTATGAAAAATGAAATGAAATACTGATGTCTTAGCTAAGCATATGAAAATTTAACACCAAATATATACTTACATAATATATTCAAAAGCATAAGGATTCTATTCAAATTAGACAAAAAGCAGGATTACTAAAATAGTCAAAATCCCCCATAGGTGCATAAATCGCTTTCCTAATATGTCAAGGTTCTCACGAATTGGATTAGTGAGATGTACAAGTTGATAAGTTATGGAAACATATTGGATCCATTCTTTTGAAAGGATAAAAATAAGGAGGATGAGTTGGGAAAAAAACAAGGAAGTTACTCCAAGACGAGCTTTTTATTTTTTCCTTAAAATTGTTGAAAAGAAAAGCAACTCTACAAAAGAAGAACTGTGCTTTTACCATTTTGGAACGACTGCAAATTTGTCAAAATATTTTCTGAGATATTTCTAAAGAACTCCATGATCCATTTTTAGCAATTGTTGAATTCTACATTCAAGTGGATGCCAACTAGCTAGTAAGGAATCTAGGAATATGACAGAAATGTCAAATTAATGCCTCCTAAGTGTAACTATGGCTTTTTTCCTACCCATAAAATTCTTCTTATGGATTCATTTTAGATGCAGTATGTTATGAATTATTATACCACCATTCAGTGAGACGGAGCCACTTTTCCCACTAAGGTTGTTGTTCAGACGTGAAGCAACGAAGATAAGTTTCCAAGAATTCGTTGATAACTTCATTCTAACCGTATTTTTGTGGGTGATATATTGAACTTATATTTAGTTTTGTGTAACTGTGGAGAAATATTTTTGTCCAAAAATGAATTTTGAAAGTTGCATTGCGATTTGAGACAATGAAAGAAGGGATTCTATGAAGATGGAGGATCTTTTCAATGAAAATTTGTGTGATTGATGAGGTGATATATGGATGGATGAGAGAAAAAAATGACTATATTTAGAGATCCAATCAACCAAAACCAAGATTAGAATATTACCTCCATATTTATTGAGCGCTTCAGTGAAATCCATCGAAATATCTATCCAAATCCTTGTATGGATGTGCAAGGGTTCGAGCAATCTAGGAAGGATTGTCATTTCACCCTTGCTGTGAAGACAGGTATCACACTCGGCCAACATTTGTTGAATTTCCCATTTCATTCCCTTACAAAAGAAGTTACGTCGCATACGTTCTTACATTTTGGGGAACCCAGAATGCCCTGTTGATGGAGAAGCATGGAGTTCATAGTAGACAACTCGTTGAAGATCTGTGCTCTTGGGAAGAATGAGACTACCCTTGTATCTTAGAGAAGAACCATCCCAAGAGTAATGCAGTACAATAGAAGGGTTACTAGCCAACTTTTGACTGATCTCAAATAATGAAGATTTATTAACATATCCTTGCTACACATATTGTAACCAATTTGGAATAGGAATAGAATAGCTGAAAGAGAAACATGGTCATTAAATGTGTGGGAAAGAGAATCCACCACAAAATTTTCCTTACCCTTCTTTTAAGTGATCTCATAGTCATAAACCATGATTTTTCTAACCCATTTCTATTGTCTTGGGGATGAGACCCATTGTTTTGGGAAATATTTTAGACTCTAGTGATCAGTCTTGATGCATAAATGATTTCCTTATAGGTATGGACACCATTTCTATACTGCATGTAAAATAGACATCATTTCCTTCTCATATGTATAGGAAAACAAATTATTACCGAAAATGGATTTGATGGTGAACACAATGGGATGTTCATATTGAAGGAGAACAACACCACATCCATTGTTTCAAACATCACTCTCAATAGTGAAGGGGTTGGAAAAATCGGGCATAGCTAGAACATGTGTTGTACACATAGCTTGTTTCAGTTTGTCAAATGCACACTCAACAACATGTGTCCATGTAAAAGTATCCTTTTCTATTATAGTTTCTAATGGAGTTGAAATCTTCCCATAATCCTTGAAAAAGTTCTGGTAGTATCCAGTCATTCCCAAAATCCCATGAAGGAACTTGAATGTTTGAGGATGTGACCAATTTTTCATGGCATCTATTTTGGTAGAATCTATGTGACTTGTGTTGAAATAATATGCCCAAGATACTCTACTTCCTCCTTCCCAAAAACATGTTTATACTGTTTGGAATAGAGATGATGTTTACACAAAAGTTGTAGTGAAATATCCATATGTTGGACTTGGTCATTCCATGTTCTACTATAGATAAGGATATCATAAAAGAAGACCAGAGTGAAGCTCCATAAGTAGGGATGGAATATTTTATTCATCAATTCTTGGAATGTGAAAGGAGAGTTTGTGAGACCCAATGGCATGACAAAAAAAACATAGTGGCCATCATGTGTGTGGAAAGCCATTTTAGGAATATCATCCTCATGAACCTAGATTTGGTGATACCCAGAAGGAAGATCCAACTTGGAGAAAAAAATGAGCACCATGAAGGTCATCAAGAAGCTTGTCTAATCCACCTTTTATGATGAAATACTGATGTCTTAGTTAAGCATATGAAAATTTAACATGGTATCAGAGCCACCTTGAAAGAAGACATTGTGAAGCTATAGAATCTAGTGATTCTTAATTTTTGGTTCTCTCTCCACAATCAATCAGCAAAATAAGGCTAGGCTGACTCTCTATTGAAGGGCGCATCTTTCTGTCGAAGCGGAATTCGATTTCGAGCATTTTCAGTTTTTGGTGCGAGAAATTAGTGCTTCTTGCAGAAGAGGAATTTTTTAGTGAGCCTAGCATAGGATTTCTCTCCTCATCAAAATCTAAGTTTATAGACCTGGATCAATATTTTTGGTTGGGTGAAACTCCGGGAAAGTCAAACCCTAGTTTGACCTGGAGCTAGAAAAACCCTAAATACTAAAACTATTAAGTTTTGGTATATTCGCTATATCCCAATATTGGTGAAGGATCAAGAACTAAAAATTGCAAATACCGAAGATCAAATCCTGATGAAAACTGTTTCCAAACTTCAGCCTCATATTCACTATATTCTAGGAGATATGATACCTCCAAGTTAGGGTTCCAACCTCTTCCAGAATTCATCCCTAAACAGGACACCTAGGAAACATTGCTATATCTTGGGCTACAGAGGTCCAAGTGGAATTCTTGAAGATGTTCCACAAATCTAATGGAATTTACTTTCTAAGGTTTGAATTTCAGAACCTGAAGATGAACCAGTGACACGTGTCATTCTGTACAACTTCACTATTCTGAACAGTCCTGTAACAGGTCACCTTGGGAAAATGATCATAAATAAAAATTGGTGAAACAAACTCAGATTAAACCTATGTTATTGAATCAGGGACATGCTATTTTACCTCAGTGCGAAATTTCAGACACATAGAAGCTGTCATTTTGGAGATATCACAGAAATAGTAACAGGAATTTCTGCAAAAGAAATTGTAAAACTAGGGCTTCCTGTTCCAGGAGTTTCCCTCCACTATTTTCAGAAAAGGAGTACATTGGACAGCTCCATTTGAAGATATCTATATTTCTATATAATCAAGTCCAAAATATTCCAATTTTTTAAAATTAGGGTTTCTCTAACAAACCTTAGATCAGCCAGCTCCGGAAGCAGGACGGACACCTCAAATCGGTAAGATCTAATCTTTTGCTATTTGCATTTGAGGTTCTCATTTCAAAGTGATCCATGACATCAGCTTGATGATAAGATTGGTGAAGTTGAAAACTTCCAAGCATGAAAGTATTTGATCTCTCTAAAGAAAATGAATTGGACACCTACATGAGTAGAGAGGTTCCAGTTCAAGAGGGAGATGAGCATCAAAGCCTTACACAAGAAGAACTTGATCAAGGCCAAGAAGATCATTGTTGATTCAATCATGGATCAACTTGTACCACAAGTGTCTTCCCTAAAGACACCGAATATGTTTGATTTCTTGATCAAGCTATTTGAATATAAGAACATAATTTAGAAGATGGATTTGAGAAAACAGTTGAAGAATGTGAATATCCAAAATGCATAACATCTTGAAGCAGTAGAAGAAGAAGCAGAGAATGCAGAAGTGGTGATAGCCACCTTGAATGGCCTCCCATGATCATGGGATTCATTCATGTGAGGAATGTGTGCCAGAAGAAAGTGATTACTTTTAGTTGACTTTGGGAAGAAGAATAAGCTCGTCTCATAAGAAGAGAAAAATAAATATGGGAGCAAATTGAAGATCAAGCTATCACCATTCAAAGAAGATCCCTCAAGCGATGAGGAATATGAAGAACTCAATTCTTGACGAACCTCTTATCCATATTATGATTTGGATAAGAAATGATGATAAAGCAGAATGATCAAGATGGAGTCTACCCACGAAACAAATAAAAGATAAGTATTCAATTGTCATTTTATGATATTGTTTTACATTTGATTATATTCAGTTGATGTGTTATGCATGATAGATTGTTTGCATCAATGAATGTATACTACTAATATGCATGTGATGGATAAGTAGCTCATGGTTCTATACAACTCTCCATTGCTACTTATCAAACCTCTTTGCTGACATATTGGATTAGTCTAGAAAGTTTCTGTGAGATATGGATGAATGTTGTATTGGCTAAACAGTTGCATGATGCATAAGAATTTGTCGTTATGCATATGATTTATGAAATAGCTCTAACCATGCAACTGGTGCATTTGAATTGTAGGAAAGGTCTTGTACAACCTCCTACAAGAAAATAAGGATGAAACTTGTTCCAAAGAACAAGTTATGACAATTCAATAAACATGAATCTGAAGCTCCCAGGGTCAGAGACACCATGACAGAAGAAAGAGCTTCAAAGAGCGGTAGATCCACCTTGAAGGATGAATACTACCATGGGTATGAGAGATAACTCAAGATGAAGAAAAGAATGCTATGAAATAAGCTATGATCAAATAATAACAGTTGATCATGGGGAATGAGTTAGTGGATGTGACTCATTTCAGATAGATCATTGGGTCATTAATGTTCTGAACAAATTTTAGACTAGACATTTGTTTTTCTATGAACACCTTAAGTCAATATCTTGTTCAACCAAGATGGGTTCACCTAGTAACCGCAAAACATGTGATGAGATATCTGAAAGGGACTATAGACTTTGGTCTATACTATGATGGTAGCCATGAGTATAGATTGTATGGCTACACAGATCCAGATTGGGCTGGAAGTATCTCAGATAGGAAAATCACATTAGGTAGATGCTTTTGTTTGGGCTCTGCTACGAGTTCGTGGTTTAGCAGGAAACAGTCCAATGTTTCTCGCAACACAGCTGAAGAAAAATACATAGCAGATTGCTCTGCTAAGTTGTGAAGTCATATGGATTCAGAAGTTGATATCGGGTCTCTTTGACCTGAAGATGGATACTATAATGATTCTATATGATAACTAGACTTGTGATGACCAAGAACCCTGTGTTCCGATTGTAACACATAAAAATTCGGTATTTCTACATACGAGATAAGATGTAGATGATTATGTTTCAGTATTCCCATACTAAAGATATAGATGATGTTTCAATATTTACATATTGTAGATGCAGATAATGATGATTCTGTATTTCTATACTGAAGATGTAGATGATGATGGTTTGAATGATGTGTACTGATGAAGCCTCTTTCTCGGGTAAAGTTTGAACACTTTCGAGACAAGCTTGGTGTTGTTCGAAAACACCTTCCTTGAAAGGGGGAGTAGTGATGTTGCAGTGGGATTGTATCATCCCTAGGAACTTGCCCTAAAGTGATCTGGAGACCTTGCTCCTCAAGAATGAAGAGGGATTGTATCATCCTATGACATCTGTCCAAAATAGATCTGGTGACTTCGGTCTTCGTGAATGTGGTGGGATTGCATCATCCCTGAACTTCGGTTCAAAATGTATCCGGAGGTCTCAGCCCCCGTGAATGTGATGGGATTGCATCATCCCTGAACTTCGGTTCAAAATGTATTCAAAGATCTCAGCCCCCATGAATGTGGTAGGATTGCATCATCCCTGAACTTCGGTTCAAAATGTATCCGGAAGGTCTCGGCCCCGATGAAAGTTGTGGATTGCATCATCCCAGAACCTCGGTTCAAAATGTATCTGGAGGTCTCGGCCCCCGTGAAAGTGGTAGGATTGCATCATCCCTGAACTTTGGTTCAAAATGTATCTGGAGGTCTCGGCCCCCGTGAAAGTGGTGGATTGCATCATCCCTGAACTTTGGTTCAAAATGTATCTGGAGGTCTCGGCCCCCGTGAAAGTGGTGGATTGCATCATCCCTGAACCTTGGTTCAAAATATATCTGGAGGTCTTGGCCCCCATGAAAGTGGTGGATTACATCATCCCTGAACCTCGGTTCAAAATGTATCTGGAGATCTCGGTCCCCGTGAATGTGGTAGGATTGTATCATCCTTGAACTTTGGTTCAGAACAGATACGGTGACTTCAGTACTCGAGAATGTGTGTTGATCCCATAATTCATAGAGGAAGGATTGTCTGAGTTCCACATATGTGTTTATCCTGTAATTCTGAAAGGAAGGATCATTAGTAACTCCATAAAGATCTAAATCCCATAATTCCGAAAGAAAGGATCATTGAATTGATCCCATAATTCCAATAGGAAGGATCTTCTGAGTTCCACAGATGTGTTGATCCCATAATTCCAATAGGAAGGATTGTCTAAGTTCCACAAATGTGTTGATCCCGTAATTCCGAAAGGAAGGATCGTTAGTAACTCCGTAAAGACTTAAATCCCATAATTCCGAAAGGAAGGATCGTTAGTAACTCTGTAAAGACCTAAATCCCGTAATTTTGAAAGGAAGGCTCATTGGTAACTCTGTAAAGACCTAAATCCTATAATTCCGAAAGGAAGGATCATGTTGATGTTCTGATGATGTTGATGTTTTTATGATGATGATGACATACTGATTGAAAGATTAGAATATGATGATGATGCTGTTGTTGATGATGATGATGTTTCTCTGATCGAAATATCAGAAGTTGCTGATGATGATGTTCTCTGATCGAAATATCAGAATATGATGATGATGATGTTTTTTGATCGAAAGATCTGAAGTTGCTTATGATTACGATATTCCTAATGATGATGATGTTTTCTAATCGAAAGATCAGAATGTGATGATGATGATGATGTTTCTGATCAAAAGATCAGAATGTGATGATGATGATATCCTGATGATGATGATGTTGTATTATCAAAGTATGATGATGATGGCGTACTGATCGAAAGATCAGAATATGATGATGAGTTGATGTTAGAGTATGATGATGTTTAGTTGATGATGTTTCTGATCGAAAGATTAGAGGGTGATGATAATGATGATTCTGATTAAAAGATCAGAATGTGATGATTATGATATTTTGATGCTGATATTTTGATGATGATGATGTTGATGTTTTGATGATGTTTTGATGATGTTTCTGATCAAAAGATCAGAGTATGATGATGATGTTGTTGCTGATCGAAAGGCCAAAGTGCTGAAGAAGATGTTACTGATCGAAAGGTCAAAGTGTTGAATATGGTGTTGCTAACCAAAAGGTCAAAGTGCTGAAGAAGATGTTGCTGATCGAAAGGTCAAAGTGTTGAAGATGATGTTGCTAATCGAAAGGTCAAAGTGCTGAAGAAGATGTTGCTGATTGAAGCAGTCAAAGTACTGATGATGCTGAAGACTAAAGATTGAATATGAAGACTACATGATGTTGAAAAGATTCCAATGATTTATATATGTATCACCTTGATGATGTTGATGATGTCCTCTATCTCTCTCCCACTATTATTGTTGTTGATGTTGTTGTAGAATACCCTTCTCGTTAGGGGGGAGTGTTGAAATATTGTAACTTCGAATAATAATATATATGTATCTTTTGTGGTCCCCAATGGTCCTACTGGGAGAACCACTTGTATTATCTTGTACCCCGATGCTTCTAATTGAAAGAACTAATAAGAGTCATGAGTTTGTCCCTTGTAATTGTAAATGTGGGTCATTAGCACCCTAGTGTGTTTACTTGAGCCTACATGAATCCAAAAATGACTTGTGAAAGTTGCATTGCGATTTAAGACGATGAAAGAAGGGATTCTATGAAGATGGAAGATCTTTTCAATGAAAATTTGTGTGATTGATGAGGTGATATATGGATGGATGAGAGCACAAAATGACTATATTTAGAGATCCAATAAACCAAAACCAAGATTAGAATATTCCCTCCATATTTATTAAGCCCTTCAGTGAAATCCATTGAAATATCTATCCAAATCCTTGTATGGATGTGCAAGGGTTCGAGCAATCTAGGAAGGATTGTCATTTCACCCTTGTTGCGAAGACAGGTATCACACTCGGCCAACATTTGTTGAATTTCCCATTTCATTCCCTTACAAAAGAATTTACGTCGCATACGCTCTTACATTTGGAGGAACCCAGAATGCCCTGTTGATGGAGAAGCATGGAGTTCATAGTAGACAACTTGTTGAAGATCTGTGCTCTTGGGAAGAATGAGACTACCCTTGTATCTTAGAGAAGAACCATCCCAAGAGTAATGCAATACAATAGAATGGTAACCGATTTGGAATAGGAATAGAATAGCTGAAAGAGAAACGTGGTCATTAAATGTGTGGGAAAGAGCATCCACCACAAAATTTTCCTTACCCTTCTTGTAAGTGATCTCATAGTCATAAACCATGAGTTTTCTAACCCATTTGTATTGTGTTGGGGATGAGACCCATTGTTTTGGGAAATATTTCAGACTCTAGTGATCAGTCTTGATGCATAAATGATTTCCTAATAGGTATGGACATCATTTCTATACTGCATGTAAAATAGACATCATTTCCTTCTCATATGTATAGGAAAATAAATTATTACTGAAAAGGGAATTGATGGTGAACACAATGGGATGTTCATATTGAAGGAGAAAAACACCACATCCATTTTTTCAAACATCACTCTCAATAGTGAAGGGGTTGGAAAAATCGGGCATAGTTAGAACATGTGTTGTACACATAGCTTGTTTTAGTTGTCAAATGCACACTCAACAACATGTGTCCATGTAAAAGTATTCTTTTCTATTATATTTTCTGATGGAGCTGAAATCTTCCCATAATCCTTGAAAAAGTTTTGGTAGTATCCAGTCATTCCCAAAATCCCATGAAGGAACTTGAATGTTTGAGGATGTGACCAATTTTTCATGGCATCTATTTTGGTAGGATCTACGTGACTTGTGTTGAAATAATATGCCTAAGATACTCTACTTCCTCCTTCCCAAAAACATGTTTATATTGTTTGGAACAGAGATGATGTTCACACAAAAGTTGTAGTACAATATCCGTATGTTGGACTTGGTCAATCCATGTTCTACTATAGATAAGGATATCATAAAAGAAGACCAGAGTGAAGCTCCACAAGTAGGGATGGAATATTTTATTCATCAATTCTTGGAATGCGAAAGGAGAGTTCGTGAGACCAAATGGCATGACCAAAAAAACATAGTGGCCATCATGTGTGTGGAAAGCCATTTTAGGAATATCATCCTCATGAACCCGAGTTTGGTGATACCCAGAAGGAAGATCCAACTTGGAGAAAAAATGAGCACCGTGAAGGTCATCAAGAAGCTCCTCAGTAATAGGAATTGGTAAATTTTCCTTGATTGTGATGTGATTAAGTGATCAAAAGTCAGTGTTGAGGCACCATGACCCATATTTTTTAGGACAAAAAGAACTGGTGACGAAAAGGAACTGGTACTAGGGAGAATAATACCTTGCTTCAGTAAGTCTGGTACTGGCATCTCAATCTCTATGTTTTGGTGAAACATGTAGCAATAGGGCCTGATGTTGGGAGGGACACTTCCATGAATGAGCATAATACAATGGTCATGTAGTCTTGAAGTTAGAAATCCCATTGGTTCAACAAGGACACATGCATATCTATCCAGTTTTTTTGTATATCCAAGGGAGTAGTGGAGACCGTTGAAGGTTGCATCTCAATGAAATGGAGTTGAGCAATGACACCATGTGAATATTTATGAAGGAGGTTTTCCATGCAATGTGAACTGATGATGTTGATAGACCCTGGTTGTAAGCCCTTAAAATTGTGTTTTTTCCCATTGATTGAAAACTGCATCCAAATTTCAACAAAATCCCATAATATGGATCTAAATGTGTGTAATAATTGATTTCCCAAAACCACATCACATATGATTAAGGGAAAGGAAAACATTTTAGAGCACAATTTATAATCTCCAATAGATATTTCCACATTATGACACATCCCTTTGCAAGGTAAAGTATTGGGAATCATGACTTCAAATATGGAGAAAGGATGGGAAAAACAATCAACCTGTTTGGTGATTCGAGGCTCATTGAAGTTCTAAGTGCTACAAAAATCAATGAGTATTGTAAGAGGGAGCTTCTTGAAGAAACCATTGACCTGGATGGTTTGTTAGGTGGTGACTCTAGATAATGCATGAAGAAATATCTATGGATGGTCATCTTGAGTAGAAAGGTTAACAAGAAGGTCTTGAATGTCATCCTCGTCATATATTGGATCTTGGGCATCATTAGAAATTTCAGGTGTAGGAAGAGAATCCACATCCAAGAGATATATATTTTTTCCACCACATCAATCTCTCTGGGTGAATTTCTCATCACAATTATAACAAATACCTTTTTTCTATGTGCCTGCATATCAGGTTTAGAAAAATTATTGATAGGAATGGTTCTAGGAGTAAGCGTGATTGGAGGTGTTTTTGGAACCATATTTCTATATGGAACAAAAGTGGATTAAGAGCATTGTTGAGCTATGATCTTGTCCTCCACCAACATAGCCAACCCTAGGGCTTCCATCATTGTGGTGTGACAAAAATTTTTAACCTATATTGGATTGCATCCTTCAGACCACTAATAAAACAACTCTTGTAGAATGCATAAGAAAATACTTCTGTTTGATTGGCCAGTTTCTCAAATTATATCCGATACTCCCTCACAGTGCCAGTTTGATGAATTTTAGTGAGTGCTCCTATGAATTCATCAAAAATACTAGCACCAAATTGTTTCAAAAATAGTTGGAAAAAATATGTCCATTTTGTCTCTTCATGGGACTTGATGTACAAACAGAACCATTGAAGGGCTTCATGTTTGAAATGAAAGGATGCAAGTGGTAATTTGTTGACATTTGAAAAGTGTTATGCAGATTGAAATATTGTTCTACCCTGTATATCCATCCAGTCGGATCATAACCATTGAAGAGAGGAAAATCATGCTTCACCCCATGAAAAATGATAGAAGAAGAGAACCCAGTGTCTGCATAAGACCCAGGATGTCGTATATTTTTCATGACTAAATGCTGAAGATGGAGGACGAAAACTTTTTCATCCATATCTTTGAGTTTGGTCTTGAGGGAGGCAATTTTTTCTTCCATTTGTTTGTTTTCTCTAGCGTGTGTGAAATCCATAACCAGGATTTTTCTTGGGGGGAATGGGTAGAAAAGAAAAGTTTAAAAAAAAATGAAAATGTGGAGTTGGAAAAAAATCTAGTGGGTGATTGGGGTTTGACTAGGTTTTGGACACTTTCTGAGAGATTGGGAAGCTTAAAATGAGAATTTCAAAAGTGGGGTGAAAGAATGGGAATGTTCGTCAAAGAGGTACAAGGAAGATGAATTAGGGAATGAACACAGTGGAAAAATTTGAAGGCTGTTTGTTAAGAATAAAAAAGTTATGGAAAACCACAAAAAAAGACAATTGTGGGATTTCGGGCTTTGGGAAGTGGAATTTGGGATAGGGTCGTCAAGGAAGGAAATATGAAGAATGGAATGGAAAGGGTTCCAGTGAAATAATATACAGAGCTAAAAAAATAAGATATGGTGAAAACACACACACACACACACACATATAAATATATTTATATTATTTTTTTCCTTCTTTGGTGGAATGGATCTGTGGAAGCTCTAGGAAGATGAAAGATATGATGAAAGCTAAGATGAAAGCTCTAGAAATACACCCTAGGTATGTGTGTATTTCTAAGGGTTTAGGGGATTCACTTAGCTACAAATATTTTCTAACGACTTTCATATTGGGGAAGTACCCCTCAGTCCACAGCTCAAGTAAAATTGATAATTACTTTTCCACAAATGACAACTCTTGGCTTACCTCACGTGTGGAAACTAGTCATTCAGGAAGGGGTCATTGCCATTTTTTATTGGAATATCCTCTCATTGGAGAGCTACTTTGGGGTTCCTATGGTACTTCTCAAAAATATTTTTAAGGCAATAACAATGTACATCCCACAGTTAAGTGGATAAGGGTTATTCTATGATACAAACTTGCAATTGAAATGAACAATGCATATGCAAAGAAGAAAAACTACTGCAATGATCACAACACCGGGAAGCACTACAAAAGAAAACAATATTGGTAGATATTCCACCCAGCGAGGCCAAGAAAGTTCTCTGATGCAATATGTGAGAAACCTGCTGCAATAAATAATGAAAACGCATGATATAACATAAATAGAAAATAACAGAAGGAATTTTATTGATCGCATGACACTTTGAGGGGGGACCCTCCTTTGAGCAAGCTCAATACAAATAACTCAATGTTTCCTTCATTTTCCTCAACATGTACTTATATACTAAGTCTAACCTAAAAAACTATTACTCCCCATGAATATGGGATTATACAATATACTGACAGGACAACTTACAAAGCATATGCATCCAACAAAAATATACTAATGAAGTAAAGAGAAGGGTTGACACGACTTAATAACACAGATCCAAAACAAACTCATGTCTTCTATTAACAGGCATTTTGAGTACGTTTTGGAAGAGGGGTGTAGATACGGTTCATGATAGTATAGATATGGTATAGGACAAATGAAACAGAGAAGTTTGAAATAAATAGTGATATAAGGATCAGTCCGAGAGGGCCAGTATTGATATCCAGTTTGGATGACGAGAAATCCACTGAAGCAATTTTAGGAACATCCATTACCTAAGAATATGAGGTCATGAGAAAAAAGGCCGCATATATATTTGGTAAATGTTTGATACGAGAAGATCTATTGATATATGGATTATAATTTTGTATGATCTTTATACAATTTTCGCATATTATATGCATGGGTTTTTGTTAAATGATATTCCCATGTGTTATTAAATTCTTGGCATTTATGTGTTTTTTCATGGGTATTATTAAACCATATTGTTATAAGATGCCATATGAACTAGCTGGGTTGAAATCCAAGGATGGAGAATGTTGGGTGATGATTTCCTTTTCATTGAAAGTTGTGTGAAACTTAAACTATTCTTAGAGTTTTGTAGAATTGAATAGCTCTTGAAGAAGATTATTGAAGATTCTTTGGAAAATTTTCAAAATATTTATTTTATTGGTAGAAGATTGTAATTAGTAGAATTTGAAGATTGAACAAAAACAGTCTCACTAGAAGTGGACCCAGAGGCATAGGCCAATAAGGATAAATTACATTATCATATTATTTGTTAAGTTTATCTTTTAGAATCTTTGTTTTATTTGTAGCATTTTTCTCAATTATGATCTCTAATTAAGCTTGATGTTAGAAGACTTTTTAAATACGTTAATAGTTTTGTATTATTCACTCATAGTTCTGGTTATTAAATATTTTGCAATTTTAAATCAAAGAAGATAAAGATACAAGAATAAAGTATTTGGAAGATGACATCATACAAAAGAATTAAAGGATTACTAAGATGGAAGGTGATATTAGTAATAAGGATGATGATATCTTAGACCTAGAAAGGGAGGCAAATGAGATTAAAATCCATATTACCATGCTAAAACTGGACATTGAATCAAATTCATTGATCAAAAGAACAATTAAAGATATATGGGTTAATATATCACAGGTATTCGTGAATAAGTGGATTTTTTGTGAAATCATGCAAAAGGAGCTAGATACCTACAAATCAGCCAAGGAATATTCTAAGTAGGTAGAGACAACAACGAGATAAATTCCAATGCAGACATGAGAAACTATTGATTATTTGAATAGTAGGAGTAAGAAACAACTAGTTGATCTACAACTGGAAAATAGAATCGATATGATCAAAATATCCAAACATATGTTAAAGAAGACTTTGCTCAAGATAACATAGAATAATGTAAAATTGTATGGAAAATGATATCTCTACATTCAAGAGTATGTTCAATGGATCCATAAAGTTAATACTACCACCTATATGGGATGGGAATGGATATTTTTATTCCAAGGTGGAGTATCAAGCATTGTTACCTTAGAAAAGAAATGAAGTCACCCAAGATAAGTTATTAGAAGGGATAATAAGTGGGGACAAAGTGGTTGATAGGTTAAGGCCTCGATTTAAATATGGATTAGGTTTAAAACCATTTTTAAAGAATTAGATCCATTATCATATGATAATCACTCAGAGGCTAAACTGACACTAGAAAATTTAAAATCACACATAATTCCTATGGAAACGAGTGGAAATTGATGACTAGATGTCACAAAATAACACTACTACCTCAAAATAAGTCCACAGGGAAAGCTTCCAATTTAACACAAGGTTATCCCACTAGTTAACATAGTCTGCATATGCAAAGTTGGTGTTCTTATCAGTAGTTTCAACAATTTCAGGAGTAGACAATGCCTCTCAATTTTATGCCACTTGGAGGTCAACATAACATTCAAATGATGAATAGAATGATGTAAGTAGACATTCCCTCAAGTCATTCAACTACACAACCTCATTTCCAGATGAGAGGGTAGAATTTTCTAGACAAAAGAGAAAAGAATGGTATGGTCAGGAAGACAATTTAAAAGCAAACGGGTCTAAAATTACAATGCAAAAGGGAAAATATAAAAACTAACAAGTCAAATGACTGTTACTAATAAGTTAGAGCCAAACTGAACTGTTACTCCAAAATCCTATATATTGTAACTCGAATTCAGTTTTAAAGGGCTAGCAATTTAGATGTGTCTGGTTATTATGTTGATGAGTAATTTTGTATTGTAATATATTTTCTTGAGATTAAGGAAATAGAGAGCTACATAGATTTTTTTCCTCTGTTTTATTAAGTGTTATCATGTTTCCATATCCATGTAATCTTTCATGAGATGATGAATAAATTTTAAGAAACATATTTAGCTTCATATTAGTGTTGTGATGCTTATGTGTTGATGAATGTTGAAGTTATTATAACAGATTTCAAATATTGGTTCGACCTATGGTTTTAAGTTCCAGAGATTTATGAATTGCAGTAATACTCGAAGTTTTCTATGTTATTGTTGTTATAAATGTCTTGTTTCCTAAGAATCCATGGAAAAATCATGAAATGCCCTTCATTTTGGTTAAGAATAGTTGAATTCTTTGAATAAAATCTCAATACATTAATTCTACCTTTTAAGTTTAATAGACTCACCCTGTAGGAGCCATTTGAACTTATCTTTGTTTCACAGATGTTAAATTCACTCATACTTTCCTTATGTGTTTTGTCACACTTTGCAAAATTCCTCTAGAAATCATTTTACACCTCGAAATTCATTCTTAATCCATTTTGTTTCCCAAATATTTCAAAGAATAATTCATATCAAATTTAGTTCCAAATTTAGCTCTAATATCTTTAGGCTTGCCATTGTTGAAGATATGATTCTATGCAATGAAAGAAAAGAAACCACATTTGGTTGAATATTTTCACCTGGTGACTCCACTGAATCAAGATGGATCATTGTGTTAGACATACTAGAAATATATGTTGAACTATGGTGTTTTCATTGTGTTATCACTCGAGGAAACTCCTCTAGGTTGTAGCTCGAGGATGCCTGGTAACTTAAAATGTTTTTAGCGTTTTCTGATATGGTTCAAGCAAGGTGACCTATATAACCTTCCACTCTCAAGACATGCATGAAACTCACTCAATTACAAGGATTTTAGTTACAACTGTTCAGAAGTTGATAATAAGGTGCAGGGATGGAGAACTCATCAAGCTGGCATATTTACATACAAAGCAGATGCATATAAATGGATAAATTATGATAAGGATGGTACCTATAAATCAAATCACATTAACACACCAATAGGATGACAACTATTAGTTATTAATCAACTTCAAAGTGACCTAAATACACATTAAGGAATACGTACAGTAAAGACAGAGATGAAGGCTGAACAAATCATAACAAAAGAGCTTATATTTAAGAATGAGCAAAATGAGAAGCTGACAATAGTATAGGTTTATAAATCCCCAAAGTCAAACCTTTTTCATAAAATCAGTCTTAGGATTTATAGCCTCTTACAAAATATACAGATCCTAAAAACGTGGATCTGTTTCTTACAAAATAAACAAAAATAATAGTTTTTTGCAAATTAGGGTTTAAACCCCTAATTAACTACTTGTCTTACCTTAACTAAAGAATTAGTCCATTGAATGAACTTTTAGATAACTAAAGTAACTACTAATGATTACTGCTACTGGCCCTCTGCCAGTTAATCCACTGCTTCCTCTTGACAACTAGGATTGGTGGCATTTTGTGCTGTTATGTTGTAGTAGAGCTTAAATAGACCCTTTTTTCCTGCTTCCCTCAACGTCTTTCCTCTTTAGATTACATCCTTCAGCCATATGTAGTTGCCCAAAATCGGTCATGTATGCCAAAACTTTCTTTTAATCCCCCGTCCTCTTTTCGTGGTTAAGAGGCCACTCTATCAGAATCGTTAGCTTCCAAAAGTGGTGCTTTCGGTGGATAATGAAATGCCCTAGCATCTGCCTAAGCCACTAAAAGCTCTATTTTACAAAAATTATTAGGTTTTTCTCAAAATGTCATTTTAGGCCTATTTGCTCAGCTTTCCTCTTCTGCAGGCTTCATGCTAGGAGTGTTAACAACGGCTTGGCTAGTTATAGGAGGCTGGAAACTAACTGTTGCTTCAGCTAGGGTTTGATTTGGCCTCCTTCAGCTACAGCCTTTGGATCCTAACCATCCTGTATAATCTAGTATTGTCCTTAAGGTACCTTGTAATCAACCTTTTCAAGAAAATGTATCTTTCTCTCTGCTCCAAGTCTGACTTATGCAGTAGCTTGTTCCTACTAGTCAATGTTTCGTTATTCCTCTTTAGTTTTCTTTCCAAGACCTCCATTTCATAAATCTTCCTTAGTAGTTGATTGATCTTTTGAGTTTTAGGAATGTTGGAGGAAGCCTTCTCTGTTGGTTCCTCTTGATCCTATGGTGTGGGGGATGGTAGTGCTTCAGACACTAATACAATTTGTAGAGTTAGGGCTACATCCTCCTCTTGCTCTTCCTCAGAATCTGAATAGGGTAGATTTAGGATATTCTCATGGTGTGCTTCTACCTCCTGGTCCTTCTCACTAAAGTTGAAGTTCCTTTTTTCCTTCTTGGTCTTGGAAAAGGGGGGAGGTTGTTCTATTGCTAATACTGGGGAAATGGCCATCCTCCTTCTCCCACTCCTTGGTGTGTTGGAATTCTTGGTAGGAGACTTCCCTTTCTCTTCTGGTTGAAGGCCTGTCTCAAAACCATTCTAAAATGGAAAATAATGCCAAGCCATATTTCTTCTTTTCAACAACGCCTAGACCAATATCTAGATAAGACCGTGGTGGGATACCCTACCAGCAATCTTGGATGGCTGGGATTTCACTTAATCTGTCATCTTTCCCAGACTTCTGTGTAAGTAAAAGGGCAAATTGAGATGGCTTTTACCTGTGAAGTGATTCAACAATTTGAAATGGTAGATCATGGCTCTATTATATCTCCCTTCACAAGTTAGATAGGCCACAATGGCCTTCAATATTTTTTTCCACTTCTCCTCCAGCCATGATGATGGCACACTCTTCTTCCACGCTATTCCTCTATGCGTAGGCTTAAGGGAAGACCTTAACTCCACCTCTTTGGGTATTGTGGTCTTGAACGATTTTTCTCTTGTGAAAGGGAGTTCTGTCACCTCAATGATTAGTGCTTCATCTATGTGAAACTCCTCTTTCCCTATGACTTCTTTTGAACCATCAAATGAGAGGGAAAATGCTTCAGATGCCTACTGATGGAAGCCTTATATATTTTCACAAAACTTGTAGCAGCCAACCTCTTGGAAGAGTCTGTAGATATTTGGATGTGCTTCTAAATAACTGATATCACCTACCTCCTTCCTAAGAGCAGTTCCACTCTTCTTCATCTTGATGGGTGTCTCTCCTAGGTAACTACAAAACTGTTCTTAGTTCTGTATAGAATATGCTTAGCAGGCTGCTCTTTCATAGCTAGTTTTTTTGGTGGGGAAAAATTATAATCTCGAAGATGAAATTAGATGGCGTCTCTTGGCACTGATTATGAGGGTTTTTTCTTTCATTATGGAGGTTGAGATCATAAGATGATGGTAGTAGTTGATCCTCTAGATATCCTTTCCCAAGTAATCATAACCAACATCATCCAAAGTATTTGGTGTGATTTTTGATGATCTTTTGGACAGGTGGAAGGAGACTGAGGGTTTCTAGTCGGATCAGTCCTTTTATAATTTCCTAATGACTCTTTTTACTCATTTACCCATGTGGTTATGCAGGCCCAGATTTTTTCGGCAGTTAATCATGCCCTCCACTAATCATTTATCTTACTGACAGGGTCGGATGTGATTGGTTTCTATCTGTTTTCTTACTTTTCCCTTTCGGTGGTTAATAGCCTCCAGGAGTTTGTCAGCTAGCCACCGAAAAATCCATATTTTAGTGGATAATGAAGTGTTGTCTTTCCTTCTTAAGCCACTAAAATGTTTACCTCGTCGCCTTGGTGAAATCCTTCTTTCGCTAGATAATGGCCTCACTGGAAAACCTATTTAACTACTGAAAACCTGTCTTTTTGGTGGTTAATGAAATTCCCTATCTTTTGCCTAAACAGCTGAAATTACTTTTCACTTGATGCTTATCTTCCTGCTTTCGGTGGTTAGCATATGCGTTGAATCTTTCTCTAAGCTAGCAAAAGTGACCCTTTTTGGTGGCTAATGAGTCTTTTGGAGTCTTGCCTAAGCCATCGAAAGTGTTATTTTAACTGTACTTGCTCTGCTCGCTTTCAGTGGTTCACTTTTACCCCGCATTCAACTATTTAGCCACTGAAACATAGCTTTTTGGTGGCTAATGAGTTATAATAAGCCTCGCCTAAGCCACTGAAAGCTATAACTTTTAAAATTTTCAACCAAATTAAAAACAACGACTTTCAAATTGTCATTCATACTCATATATTTCATTACATGACTTCAATTCTTCATACTATCAAAATAAATTTATTTTGGGAGATAACATCTGGCTCCTACTTGGGGATGGGAACATCCCAGCGAGGTCCCAAGAATCCCAGACCAAAATGCCTTTCCCTAAAAGCAATTAAATAACTTAACACTATCATTTACTATTCCACTGGGCATGGAGTTTATTATGTAAGTAAAAACATCCTACTATCTACTAATTTACAATAATAAGGCCTTAGAGCCTTAAATAAAGTAGAGTTTTAGAAAATGCCCATTCACTGGGTCATCAAATACCTCTTCCCCTTCTAGATTCTGCAATTTGAAGGTGTTATTCTTATGTACCTAGGCTATCACAAAAGGGCCAATCCACAAAGAGTCAAATTTTCCATGTTTTCCCTTGTCCTGTCTAACAGTATCCCACTTGAGGATCCAATCTCCAACCTGGAATTTGTCTACCTTTGCTCTTTTGTCAAACATGCCCTTTATCCTCTGTTGATGGGCTTCTGATTTTCCTATAACTTGGTCTCTAATTTGCTGTAACTCCACCAAACCCATTGTCCTCCTCACCATATCATTTGGTTCATCTTCCTCTTTCTAAAATATTTTTTCCACTGGAATAATGAGATGGATAGGAAAAATGGCCTCGGTACCATAAACTAACTTGAATAGAGAAGTCCTTATGGAGATTTTGTCTATTACTCTATCATCCCATAAAGAAAACTTAAGCTTTGAATCCCATCTTTTGTGATTTGTTTCTAGCAGTTTCCTGATGATCATGACTAATATTTTGTTGTATGACTCAGCCAGGCCATTGCCTTGAGGATAATGGGATGTGGAATGCACCAGTTGAATGCCCATTGACTCACACATTTTAACTAATGCCCCAGCTTTAAAAGCTGGTGCATTATCAGTTACCAACCTTACTGGGCATCCAAACCTGCTAAATATATTCTCATATAAAAATCTCATGATGACTTGATGAGTGGCATTCCTGGTGGGTATTTCCTCTATCCATTTGGTAAAGTAATCAGTGGCTACTAAGATCCATTTATGTTGTCCACTGGAAGATGGATTTATTTCACCTATGAAATCCAGACCCTGTTGCTGGAAAGGCCCATTCACCACAATAGGCCTAAGGGGCAAGGATTTGAGCTGCTACTTCCCTATAAATCTTTGGCATTGGTCATAGGCCCTTACAAAAGTGTATACATCAACAAAAAGGACTGGACAATAGTATCCTGTTCTTAAGATCTTGTGGGATGTGGTTTTTCAATAGTGGTGGTTGCCACATGTGCTGCAATGAAAGTGATGCATGACCTGCTCTGCTTCTTCTTTATCTAGACACCTTAGCAAAATTCCAGACTGATCTTTCCAGTACAACAGTTTGTTAATTATGCAAAACTTAACATATTTTAACTTAAGAGCTTGTGCTTGGTTGGGAGTGAGATCAGGAGGAAATTCTAATTTTTTCAAAAATTGAATAATACCTTAGTACCAGTCACATGAATATAGGTTTTCAGCTACTGATGGAATGTCATTCTGATCTTGATCTACTTATGCTGCTACCACAGTCTGGACTTTTGTTGATTTGACACAAGTGAAGTTTATTCCCATCAGTTCACAGTTTTCTTTAGCCATGAGTTTGGCCAGACCTAGTCCCTTCACTAGCTTAGTGGGTTTCACCTCTATATCAAACTCAATGAGCTCGGAAATCCACTTAGCTCTCTTCCCATCAATGTCAGGCTTAGTCAAAACATCCTTCACAGAAGCTGAAGGGACATATGCAAGGACCTTTGCATGGAGAATGTAAATTCTGAAAGTCTTCAAATATTTTATGAGAGAAAAAGCCTGTTTTTTAATTGGATCATACTTCAGCTTAGCATCTCTCAAGGTTTTGCTGAAGAATGCAATTGGATGATCAAGACCCTCATCATTTTTTTGTAGTAGTACAGCTGCCACTGTGTCATAGGATGCAAAAGAGAAAATGTAAAAACTCTTGGTGTAGTCAGGACTAATCAGGGTTGGGGCCTCCATGATAGCCTTCTTAATGTCTTCAAAAGAGTTTCTTTCTTGGTCAGTCCGTTTTATTTCTACATATTTTTTCAGCATGACTATTATGTACTTTACTAGCTCGGAGAAATTAGGGATGAACCTCCCGACAAAGTTTATCTTTCCTAAAAAGGACCGAATGTCCCTTTTTTACCTCGGTATTGACAGCTTCTGGATTGCTTCCACCCTTACCGGATCGATCTTTACACCTTCGGCTAAGACTATGTGGCCTAGGAGTTTTCCTTCACTGAGTGCAAACTGGGATTTCTTAGGGTTGAGTGATATTCCATACCTTCTGCACTTCAGAAATACCTTCCTCAAACGTTGCAAGTGGTCATGATGGCTGTGAGAGTAAACTTCTAGGTCATCCAAATATATGAGCATAAATTTATCTTTCAACCCTACAAAAGCTAGGTTCATGGCTCTCTGAAAAGTAGCCCCAACATTCATTAGCCCAAATGGCATTTTAGCATACATGAAGGTGCCCCAGGGGGTGGTAAAGGAATTCTTTTCTTGGCCATCAGGGTGCATAGCAAGTTGGTTGTATCCAGAGAACCCATCTAGGAAGGACATAACAGTAGCCCCTGAGACTTTCTACAATAGGTGTTCCATCTTGGGTAGTGGATAGTTGTCTTTCTTGGAACACCTGTTCAGGTTTCTAAAATCCACACACAACCTAATTTCCCCATTCTTCTTTCTTACCACTACTAGGTTTGCAATCCACTTGGAATATCTAAGGGGGATTATGATCTTTGCTTTGAGGAGCTTATGGATTTCTTTTTCAATTACTTGTAATAGGAGAGGACTGATGGATCTCAACTTCTGCTTGAAAGGGATGGTGTCCTTCTCCAAAGGAATCTTGTGTTGGATGATATTGGTGTCATATCTTTTCGGGTCACTGTACTCCTAGGAAAAAACATCAGAAAACTCTTTTATCAAGCTGCAAAACTTTGACCTCTGATCAGTAGTCAATTTAGTGGACAGATTTATCAGTTTTGGATGGCTTTGGCTACCTATGTTTTTCTCTTGGACATC
The DNA here is from genome assembly GCA_001517045.1 of Pseudotsuga menziesii. Lineage (NCBI taxonomy): Eukaryota > Viridiplantae > Streptophyta > Pinopsida > Pinales > Pinaceae > Pseudotsuga > Pseudotsuga menziesii. The sequence continues at coordinate 25,954 of LPNX010519361.1, forward strand.
AGGATCTAGCTCCTTTTTGGTAGGCTTGAAAGGGATGTCATTGTGATGAAACAACTCTTCCAGTGGTACTAGGCCTCGAGATATGTAGTTGCTGGGTAATTGGACAATTTTATGATCAACCACTTTATCTTTCAACTTGAGCTGCCTGGATTCCTCCATGTTTAGTTTTTCTTGGCCTATGTGTGTTGGTTTGCATGGGCAGACCCGGGTTTATTGTATTTAACCAACAACACCCCTAGCTCACTGGCCCTTTCGGTGACAGACCGCGGAGCGGCCTGAAGTCTCACCCGAAGTGATTCTAATGGGTTGGCCAAGGACTCAAGTGTCTTGGACCAGGTTCTGTGGTAGCCTAGGTGTCTTGTAGCTCTTCTAGCCTGTGAGATTTCTCTATGTCTGCGACGCGCAACTTCCTCTTACTTGCGACGACTCTAGTCCTTATCACATCGCTGCGCCTCAGGCACGAGTAACTCCTTCCTACGGTGATTCTCAACCACAACGCACCACAGCTCCTCTGCTGGTGCGATATCGCCTCCTTGTGATATCCTACTGTTGCGGCTCAGCGTACTCAGTGCTACTCGTTCCGACTTACGGGACTCAATATACAAGGTTGCTTAAATTTGCGACTCTTAACTATCTGTGATGAAATGTAGATAAACTCTTACACAAAATACTTATGGACTTCAACTTGCATTTATCTTCTATAGTGTTGTAAACTGAATAACGCATACATACATTAAACTGTAAACAAGGTCCATGTGATAACTGATAGATGCAACAAATAAACACAACACATAAATCAATCACATAACACATGATTTTAATGTGGTTCACCTCCAGGATGGAAGTTATGTCCACAGAACTGTGTTTCTATTATAGCTCAGGGGAAGGTAAACACAGTTCTGCTGCACCGCATATGCAGCTCGAGATCTTCTGGGTAACTCCACACATAGCCTCGAGCCCTTCTCTCTTAGATCTCTTTCTACTCTATATTGCACCTCTTACAATATACTCTTCCCTCTCTGTCGATCCCTGCGGATCATTATATGCATGCTCTATGATCCAACTACTAGTTACAGTAAGATAACTACAGTTAATAATAGAACCAGAGCTTGGCTTCTACAACTATCTAATAATCTACCAAAACAACTAACAACTGAATGAACCCCTTTTACAATACAAAATATATCCCTTTATATGCGGCCTGGAGGTCTCGCCATTACAACACTGTGGGCCTGTCCCAACAGTAACCCAAAACCCTAACTAGTGATAGTCGGCATATCTGTACTTGAGGTAGCCTCCTTTCGTCACACCATAGCTCTCTGCAGTCTTCCATGCTTCCTGGCGCTGACCATGGGTACTGTGCACCGCTTCCCTGCTTCTATCCTTTGTCTTCAATACCTCGGCCTTGTTGCTCCTTTTCCTTTATGAGGGTAGCTGAGCCCTCCTATCTTCGCCGCTGCCTTCAATGCAGTGGGTGAGCTCTCTCTTCTCGGCCGCTCAGGTACTGTCTTCTTCCTTGACTTCTCTTCCCTAAAATTCACAGTTTCCATCTCTACTCTACTACTAGAAACATGCTACGACATCGTAGCTTTATCTTATCTCCTCTCTGCCAAAACTGTCTATCCACTAAACTGGCAAGTTCTTTTGTAGCTGCGGGACCCTACTCCAATAGTCCCCTAACACTTACTTGTGGCTCATCCCCGAGCCACTACCAGCAAGATTCTCCTGCTATAGTTTTTCCTTGGCTTCCTGTGAAGTCCATTGAAACTTGTCCCGAAGTCCTGCGACTTCGTCCTACATCGCTGTGACATGCTCTTGTGCTGAGTCAAGCATGGATTTACTAATACTGGAGTCCTCTGTTAACTCAATTTTATTTCTGGTGGCCGTGAACTCCCTAACTTTCTGCTCGACCGTATCGACTATCTCTGTGATTTGCTCCTGATATGGTTGAAGCAGGTCATTGATGTGTATCTCATGTGCTCTCAACCGCTGCGCTTCCTGCTGCAAGCGGTTCATCTCCTTCATCTTTCTCATCTTCTGAAGAGCTGTTAAGCTCTTGATTTCTTCCTTTATTGTTGTTGTGGTATTCTCTATCTAATGAATACTTTGTTGTATTTCTACTTTCTCGGGAGGCTCATCTAACTCTGACCATGCGCTCGTCGCATCAGCTAGCACTGACAGTGCATCGTCTATGCGAGATTGTATATATACGGAAGTGAGTCAGAAGGCCTCTACTCTGGCTTCCTTTTCTGCCCGGGGGGTGCCTGGTGGTCGAGCCTCGAGCTCGGAAATCTGTGCTTTATGGTCTTCCTCAATCTTGGCCACTGTTTCTTCCATCCCAGTCACTGTTTCCTCCAGAGCCTTTTCTCTGTCTGCAACTCTTCTTACCTTCTGTGGGAGAGGAAAGGAAAACTCAATGTTCCATTGGGGTAACTCCAATGCAATACTCTGTAAGACTTGAGAGAGTTTTTGATCTCTTTCTTGATATGTTTTTAACTCATCTGCCTTTTTCTGATAGCTGGTGGTGAGTGCTGCATTCTGTTGCTTCAGCTGCGTGTTCTGTTTATAAGTCACGAGCTCTCTCCCTCTGGGCTCTGTGCTTAGCTACTGCTGGATCATCTGTAACTGGTCAATGTGGAACTCTGCAAGGTTAACCTCAATGGGTTTCCTAAACTATAGTGGTGCATCCATCATTGACGTAGGGAACCGAATGCTCCCTGGTGGTATCAAAACTATGTTTATGCGATCCGTTGCCAATATTTCCTCACGGGAAATCGACTGTGTTGAGCTTTCTCCTGCGATCACCCTTACCGGTGGAACCTGTGTCATAGCAGTATTCTCGCTAATTTCTTTTAGGTCCAAAAGATGCTTTTCTACCGCACTCTACATTTTTTCCTATGATGTCTGCATCGCCTCAAATGAGTCCTTCAAGGTGTCATGCATTCTTGTTGCAATGAGTTCATAATCATCCTCTATCAGTGCAGTCTTCGAAGGTGGTTTTGTTACTTTCCTCTTTTTATTCTTCAGTATCTCTGGTATCTCTTCTTCTTCATCCTTTGTTGTTTGTGCCTCTAGTGGCACTTACTATGAATCTTTCTTCTGTTCACCTGGTAGTGGCACTTGTACTGTATCCTGCGTCTGGGTCTCAACTTTGTCTTTGCCTTTGTCTGATGGATCTGTCTGGGTGGTATCTGATTGTAGTGGTGTCATATCCTCGAATTCTTACTTCCAGTCATCATTGAAGTCCTTGACGATGCCTTCAACATCCTTTGCTGTCATCCTGAACCAACCATTAGCCCAATCGTCCCTTCTAGACCTTTTTTGGCCTCATATAGATTCTATGGCTGTTTGCCATAAAATTAAGCCAGTTATCATATATGTCCACAATTTTTGTGTTGATTCGTGGTGTCTCTTGGATGGTTTTCTTCAACAGCTTATAGTATTCATAGAATACTATCATATTAACCTTTTTCTTTGCTTGGTTATTACTCTCCCATAAGTTGGCATAGCGCACACCTCTGGGCGTGCCACTTGCTAGCTGTGGAAACTGGGTATGGGGCGACTCCTTCCAGCCGACGAATGCACATAAAATAAGCAGCCACAAGAAATGGAAAGGGTGGGTTGCTTCATCCTGGGCTGCCAAACAATCTTCCTGAAGCATATTTAATAAAAATAAATACCAATTGAACTGTTCCCCCTCCGCAACCTGTATGGCCAGGTTAATTATTAATCCTGTGACTTCCTTTGGGTGAACCTTGGTTAACAATCTACCTACAAGAAGACTGGATGTAAATATGATTGCGTCATCTATTAAGCTTGCAATTTCATAAGCCCATCCTCCCCTCTGGATCTTATACTTGGAAACTAGGGATGGTGGTAGCTTGGAATCCTTGGTCTTCCCTGCTATCTAGATCTCAGGGTCTTTGCCAGTCTTGGACAGCCCGGTGATGCGGTGTATCAAGTCGACATTCAGGTCGACCCTGTTACCTAGCTAGAGGTAACCCCCGTGTACACAAGAAAGTAGGATGCGCACCACAGCATTAACCTCTGCACCTCGTCCAAAATGAGGTAGTATCAACAAATTAAGCAGACCTGAGCGCTCAAGAATCTGGACATGTGCCATGGGAACATATTCATCTCTACCTGTCCTTGGGTTCTTTTGGATCATAAGATACTGATCCGATAGGAACTGAGGATATGTCTTAGCATCTCCCATGTTATAATCTGTAAATTTAACAACGGAGGAATATCCTAATAGATCTCCATTTTCCTTTACTTGAGAATCAATCGGTGGTATGGGAACAGTAAACTTAGCACTCTTGGGAATTTTTACCTCTGGTGCGCCTTCAACTCGTGGCATGATGTAATCTGCTGCACTATGAACTTCTTCCTTTGGCTCAGAACTGGATCCTTCTATTATCTAAGAGTGGCTCCTCGTTTTTGGTGGTTCTCTGGTCTATGATGAACTCAGTGGGACACCCTTATATGGCGTCATCATAGGGGCTGTAAGGCCACCATGTTCGAACCTTTCCAAAATCGCTTCCATAGGTTCCTCCTCAGACAGAACCCACTCGATGTAAAACCCTGGATGTGAAATGGCTGCTAATTCTAGAAATCACAGCACTCTGTAATGGGATTAGCTCTGCACAGGGAAACTGATCGATGCACTCTATAACTCTCGGCTCTTGAATTATTGCAAATGTAACCCTCCCGAATGAATAATTTCTTCTTTTATGCCAAAGACGACAATCCTGGACGCAATGGTCATCTAGACTGAATTCTTCGGTCTTATTAATTGCATGGATGAGACCACACCCATCATGTGATCCTCAATAAATGCTGAAATATGATTAAATTTCCCTCTAAGTGTGTTTGTACAGGCGCCGGTCTCATCGAAGATTTACCAAATATGGAAAATTAATTACACTGCTGCCAAATCCACAGTAAGATATACCGGTCATTTCTTCATTAACTTCCTGTCATAAGGAGACTTGACTAGCCCTATGTTTCCTTGTGAAAGCGGGTACGTGGTACGAAGAGACATTGCCTCGCTGCGATGCAACACCGCATCCTCTGCTCAAAACAAACTTAATCATTTTTTTTCCTCGCAAGCCACTGATGACTTGCGCAAAATGAACCGTCCTTATGCGATTCCTCATACTTAGAATACCTGCCGGTGTAGGCTAGTTCCTGATGCGATACCTCCTTTCAACTACACTGGACATTTGCACCACCGTAAGCTATCTAAGCTAGGGCTGAGAGGTGGAGTGGCTATCACTATAGAGCTTAAGCCTACTGCCATTAATCAATGTGGGAAGAAGCTCCCCATCCAGTTTGCTGAGCTGAACGGAACCTCCCTCTGTAACTTGTTGTATCTGGTATGGCCCCAGCCAATGCGTCTTGAACTTCCCTGAAAACTTAATAAACTTACTGTCATAGAGGAGTACTAGGTCTCTGATCTGAAGAGTCTTACTCTTAATGTGTCTGTCATGCCAATCTTTTTCTTGTGCCTTCTGTACTTTCTGATGGAAGCTAGTGATGAATATGTCTTCCTCTAAGGAAAGTATTTGCGCTAGCCTTTCATCCACTGTGTCTATATCAGTCATCTCGGTAATATGAGCAATCCGTAAGCTGGGAAGAATGTACTCCATAGGCATAACAGCCTCCTGTCCATACACCAAGCTGAAAGGTGTGTGTCCTGTAAGTTTCTTGCATGTGGTCCTATATTCCCATAATACAGCATTAACTCTGAGGTCCCAATCATTCCTTTGGCTGTTGCATATCTTAGTAAGAGCGTTTTCTAAAATATTGTTAAAGGCCTCCACCGTACCATTATCCTATGGGTGGTAGGGAGTGATCTTATGGTGCTTAATCTGAAATTATTTCGTCAAGGCCTCAATGGTGCGGTTCAAGAAATGTGTGCCTTGGTCGCTCATCAAAATTACTGGACATCCAAATCTACTGATGATGTTTTCAAAAAGGAACTGTGCGGCTGTAGCAGCATCACAATTTCTTACTGCTTTGGCCTCTGCCCATCTGGTGAGGTACTCTATTCTAGTGATGATATATCTCGCCCCAGTGCATTTTCCTGGTGGGTTGATAGGACCCACAAAGTCTATAGCCCACTTGTCAAATGTGCACAGCGTAACCTGCGGTCACAGTGGCATTTGATCTCATCACAAGGGTTTTCCTATCCTCTAGAAGATATCACAGCATCTGCAGAAGTCCTTAGTGTCCTTATGCAATGTAGGCCACCATAATCCTGCAGCTAGGATTTTCTGCGCAGTTAGCTTTCCTGCGAAATGACCTCCTGCGGTTCCTGAATGTGCCTCTCTGATGATAGCGTCTTTTTCATGCGGCATCACACATCTGCATAGCACTTCATCTGGACCTAACTTGTATAATTGTCTTGTGATCAGGGTGAAGTCTGCTGCTTTAACAACCAATTGCTTCTTTTGCTGCATAGTAAACTTGTCAGGTGCTAATCCTGTAGCAAGAAAGTGAATGATATCAGCATAGTAGTCGTCTGTGATCTGGATAGAAAACAACTACATATCCAACAAATTGTCCTCTAGGTTACTTGGCTCTTCTCCTGAGTCTATCCGCGACAGATGATCAGGTCTGGTGTTCAATCTTCCTAGTTTTACAATGATTTCAAAATCATACTCCTGAAAGAGGAGTAATCATCTTCAGATTCTCCCCCCTAACACTAGCTTATTGACCAGATACTTCAATGTGGAATGGTCAGTAAACATCTTGAACGAGGCACCCAAGAGGTAGTGCCTGAACTTCTGCAGTGCGTACACCATAGCTAAGCCTTCTCTTTCTATCGTGGTGTAGTTATTTTCTGTTGTCGATATCTTTCGGCTAGAATATGCAATAGGATGATCAATATCCCCTTCTCCTGGTTGTGTTAAAACAACCCCGAGTGCGATGCCAGATGCATCCACATGTACATGAAACGGTTTAGTCCAGTCTGGAAATACTAGGATGGGCACTTTAACCATCTTCTCTTTAAGTGTTTCTAGGCTCTGCTGACATTCCTCGTTCCATAGGAATTTTACATCTTTCTTTAACAATTTCTCCATCGGTGCTCTAATCTTTGCGTAGCCCTTGATGAACTTTCTATAGTACCCAGTGTGACCAAGTACTGTCCTCAATTGCTTGACTGAGTTGGGTGCTGGAAGATTTACAATGATGGTGATATTTGCGGGATCTACCATCAAGCCTTGTCTGCAAACAATGTGACCCAACAAAATACCAAATGGCGCATAGAATATACATTTCTTCAAGTTTAGAGAAATCTGGTACTGCCTACATTTCTCTAACATCAGTCTTAAATCTCCTATGTGCTTGTCAATTAGTCCAAATATAGTCCAATCATCAAAATAAACTTCTAGGAATTTATGGATGTATTCTTTAAATACAGCAACTACTACTCTAGAAAAGATAGCTGGTGCATTTTTAAGGCCAAAGGGAATTACCGTATACTGGAATGAGCCCCATTCTATTGCAAAGGTGGTCTATGATTGATCTTCTGGATGGATTCTGATCTGGTGATAGCCTGAAAATCCATCAGTGAAGGAGTAGACCTCCTGTCCTCCTACGTTGTCTAACACCTCATCAGTGAATGGTGTCGAAAATGGGTCATGAAGCGATGCATCGTTGAGTTTACGCAGGTCGACACAGATCCTGATGTCTCCTTTAGTTTTCTTTTCTTGTACAACCATGGGACTAACCCATTTGCTCTCTTCTACGGGTTCAATGATACCTGCTGCTAGCATCTTATTGATCTCATCCTTAACTTTTTCTTTATAGCACGGATTTAATCTATATGGACACTGCTTGACTGGTCGAGCATCCTCCTTCAATGGTATCCTCATTACTCCCAGGTCTCCGACTATTCCCTTCATCTCTGTGAACTTGGTGGGAAATAGGTCCTGATAGTCATGTAGCAAGTCTACAATCTATCCGACTGTTTCATCATTCCAATAGTTTCCAATAGAGGCAAACTTTGGTTATGTGTCTGTGCCATATTGATATTTTTAATCTTGATGGGCTCTATGATTGCTGGAATTTCTAACTGTGGTCCCTCAACATCGCGAGTCCCTTCTGACTCCAGAATGTTGGTGTTGCAAGGATCCTCATCCTCATCCTCTAGTTCTGCTTCAAAATTATAGCACTCAAGCGCATCTTTTAGCTGGATGGCCCACTCAGGCTGGGTCTATAATGATAGGGTACAATCCTCAAATATCTTACTCTTTATTACATCTAGGGCCTGATCAACACTTGGATACTCAGATTCAAAAGCGAAGGTGAGTAGAAAGATGTCTATCATAAGTGGCCATGTAGTTGTTCCTTTGTGCAGTTCACTCTCTGTATACCAGTTCCTTGGAACTGTGTCCAAAGTGTGAATGAATTGGTGAACCCATTCATGCTCGGGAATGTCCAACCAATTCTGTTCACATTTTTGAATATGTGACCTAGGGTTACTTTCTCCTGTGTATTGCTGCTGGACATACTCTCTGTCAATAGAAAATTGGATCGCCATCAGTCTCTTAATATCATCCCATGATGCGATATTCTCTTTATGTGTGTACCACCATCTTGCAGGTGTGGCTCGTATTGCAAGTTCCATAGCTGTGATCCTCTGCTCGTGAGGAATTTGTTGTTCAAACTGTTTGAGAAAGTCCTAGATATCTGTTAGACCATGAAACGATAGAATCTCGTTGATCTCTGCACTAATCCATCACAGTGACTTAGTCAAGCATGCGCATCTGCGCACTGAAACTTTGTGAAGTCTGTTCTACCAGTTCTCTAGACCAACATTTGAATCTGATGCGCATGAGCTATCGCATCACCAACTAATGTTCCCTTCTACAGTCAGATTGATGTAGTTGCTCTGGTTTGTGGTCATCTGATAGAGGCTTTCCATGTTATGTGCCTCTTCCTCTGCTCGGATAGGTTCAATATATCTAGGACCCTGAAAAGGATCCAACGGTGTGATGACCCAGATCTGCATGTCCTCAAAGGTCATTTGTCTTCTCTTTAGGTCGATAACGGCCATGTTACTGATCACCCAATCAATGCCTAGTAGTGCTGGATATGGTCTACTATTGCCTATGATTTCTATAACTTCAAATTCTGCAAAGCTGCGAACTCTGTCAATGTCAACTGGCACTTGCGGTAATCGACCCAGGGGTGATACTCACTGCTGATTAGCTAGTCTTAGATGAATAGGTGATCTGACTAACTTAGGGATACCCATCTGTTCCCATGTCCGCTTAGTCAGAACATTTACATCTGATCCTAGATCTAGGATCACCTCATCCATTTCGAATTCTCCAACCTGTGCTGTGAGTTGCATATCTCTTCCTGTTCTTGTATGTCCCATAATATTATGAACAGCACGCTGTGTACTGCTCACGGAAGAAGATGGCTGACACTGATCTATGATGCGCTGAATTTCTCCGATAGCTTGCTCATTTCTTACAAGTTTTAAGCAACTCCGTAGGAAGGAATGTACACTTCCTGTCATCTCATCCTCATCGCATGTACTCGATGTAGTAGCCTGCGATATCTGTACAGGGCTAAAACCACAAGGTGCTTGCTGCGATATGCCCCTAGACGGCGGTACCTGTGATCCTGATTGCATAGGGTCATCAAGGAAATTCTTAGCTTCCTGAAATGTCTGTTTATTCTTCTACAGGTCAAGTGGTGTTTCTTTTTTAGGAGCTCTACCCACTCACTCCTGACCTGTGTTCTTTTCAGTATCCTGTGATGTCTCACTAGTGGAAACACCACTGCGAGTCACAATGTTGACTCTTGGTTCTGACTCTTCCTACTAAGCAGCAATAAGCTGTATGTTCTGGTGTGCCGCTGGCTTAGGTTCTCAGATCTTAGCTTTCAAGGTAGGACACTCCTCTATAGCGTGATCATAATATTTGCAATAGTTACATGTGGTGGTGGGACTCTGATAGTCTCTAGCATAATGACCTACAACTCCACAGTTGTAGCAAGTAACTGGTCTGTGACCACGACCAAAGCCTTCTCCACGGCCAAAGCCTCCTCCACGTCCTCATCCTCTGAATCCTCCTCCATGGCCACCATAAGCTGGATCATGCTGTGGTCCTGCTGCTGGACCCTGTGTTTCTTATTGGACTCTATACAAGTCTTGCTTTGCTCCAACCATGAGATCATAGGCTCAGAAATTGTGTTCATCATGGCCTACAGACTTGCAGAAGACACAATATAAGTTCTTAGGTGTCTGCACATACTTCTGAAGTAGAGGGCACTGGTGAGGTAGATGTCCTCTTGTTTTGCATATTTCACACCACGGCCCGTGGGTCTGTGGTAAGGGGTTTGGAGCCCCTGTCACTAGATATTCTACAAATATTGGACAGTTGTCTTTAGTATGGCCTTATGCTTTACACCTTATGCACCATATGTCTTGTGCAACTTCTTTTCCTTTCTTAAGCTCATGCAACTGTAACGTGAGATTAGCCAACTTGTTTTGTAGATTTGTCATGCATGTGCTAGTTTTCGCTAGAGGTGAAGCCTCTAGTTTCATTTCCAACTCCAACGTGTCATCCTGCGTCTGGATTTTCTGCTACATTAATGCCAGTCTGATGTGAGGGAGCAGTGCTGCAATAAACCATTCTTTATGCTGCTCCAGCGCAAACTCAAAGCTGACTTGGTCTATAAGGGCTTTGAATTTCTGATCAAAGTCCCACACTGACTCTATAGGTAGCTATTTGATGTCTTTGATCTCTGTAATGCACTGTGACTCAGACTTAGGTTTCTTAAACTCTTTAATCATGGCGGTCTTGATCTGGACAAGTGTTCTGGGTACTATGGTATACTTCATATACCATGTTAAGGCTCGATCTCTTAGTGTGGTAACCAACTGTACAAGCTTAATGTTATCGTCATTGATGGTTTTAATGGTCCACATGGCTTCACATAGAAACCAATGCTGCTCTGGGTCCTCTGCCCCTGTTCCCTTAAAGATAGGTAGCTTCATATCATCCCCCTTTCTATTTCTACGCGGTGGATGTTGATTTGCTGCGTTACTACCACTTGGTGGTATAGGTGAAGGTGATATAGAAGTGGTAGGTACTGTCTGCGAGCTACTGGATGGAGTTCATACGGGATTGTTCTGAGTCCCAGTCTATTTTTGTGGGGTGTAAGGATGGTAAGGGATAGCCCCCTCTGTTCTTTCTGTGGTACCATGACTCTGTTGTCTAGTATTATCTGAACTGTCTTCAAATATGGGAGATCTGAAATCTACTTTATATTTCTTTCCACTATGTGTACATCCAATGTCATCAAAATCACTTTCAAAATCTTGTGACATTGTTATCTTTACTTATTCATCTGAAACTAGATCCATTGTTCCCTTTTCATGTAATAACATCTTAATGGACAAGTTTAAAGATTTTAGGTACTTACCGTGATATCCTTTGAAGAAGTAGCGTTCAGCCTCGCTGAAGCTTTTTCTTTGATCAACTGCAAACTCTGTGACGAATCCTTCTAGCACACTCACAAGCCAAAAGTCTACTGTCCTTGTGAGGGGATTATCAAGGTTCTTCACGGTCTGAATCAGCTCCAGTGTCCAGAAAATGTCTCTTTTCTTCTTGAATATGCTCGTATCAGTCAACTTTGATAACCAGTCGTAAAGATCATTCCCAAAGGTCGCAAAAAATATCGCATACAGGTCTGTAACGATATGTTTTTGTAACCAGGCCTCTGTACTCAGTCTAGGACTCCTGTTCTCTCGTTCGGAAAACTCTTTTTGGTTAGACCAAACCCACTCATTGAGTTCGTCTCTAGTAGGCCACCACCAGAACATCAATGCTTATTTTTTTCAAAATCGGCAATGGAACCATTTGTTGGTTTGCATGGGAAGACCCGGGTTTACTGTATTTAACCAACAACACCCCTAGCTCACTGGCCCTTTCGGAGACAGACCGCGGAGCGGCCTGAAGTCTCACCTGAAGTGATTTTAATGGGTTGGCCAAGGACTCAAGTGTCTTGGACCAAGTTCTATGGAAGCCTGGGTGTCTCGTAGCTCTTTTAGCCTGCGAGATTTCTCTCTGTCTGCGATGCGCAACTTCCTCTTACTTGCGACGACTCTAGTCCTTATCGCATCACCGTGCCTTAGGCATGCATAACTCCTTCCTATGCTGATTCTCAACTGCAGCGCACCACAACTCCTCTGCTAGTGCAATATCGCCTCCTTGTGATATCCTACCGTTGCGGCTCAGCGTACTTAGTGCTACTCGTTCCGACTTACGGGACTCAATATACAATGTTGCTTAACTCTGCAACTCTTAACTATCTGTGATGAAATGTAGATAAAATCTTACACAAAATACTTATGGACTTCAACTTGCATTTATCTTCTATAGTGCTGTAAACTTAATAACGCATACATACATTAAACTATAAACAAGGTCCATGTGATAACTGATAGATGCAACAAATAAACAGAACACATAAATCAATCTAATAACACACGATTTTAACGTGGTTCACCTCCAGGATGGAATTTACGTCCACAGAACTATGTTTCTATTATAGCTCAGGGGAAGGTAAACACAGTTCTGCTGCACCGCATATGTAGCTCGAGATCTTCTAGGTAACTCCGCACACAACCCGAAGCCCTTCTCTCTTAGATCTCTTTCTACTCTATATTGCATCTCTTACAATATACTCTTCCCTCTCTGTCGATCCCTGTGGATCATTACATGCATGCTATATGAGCCAGCTACTGGTTACAGTAAGATAACTACAGTTAATAACAGAACCAGAGCTCGGCTTCTACAACTATCTAATAATCTACCAAAACAACTAACAACTGAACGAACCCCTTTTACAATACAAAATATATCCCTTTATAGGCGGCCTGAAGGTCTCGCCATTACAACACTGTGGGCCTGTCCCAACAGTAACCCAAAACCCTAACTAGTGACAGTCGGTGTATCTGTACTTGAGGTAGCTGCTTTCCATCACACCACAGCTCTCTGCAGTCTTCCATGCTTCTCGGTGCTGACCATGGGTACTATGCACCGCTTCCCTGCTTCTGTCCTTCGTCTTCAATACCTCGTCCTCATTGCTCCTTTTCCTTTATGAGGGTAGCTGAGCCCTCCTATCTTCGTCACTACCTTCAATGCAATGGGTGAGCTCTCTCTTCTCGGCTGCTCAGGTACTATCGTCTTCCTTGACTTCTCTTCCCTAAAGGTCACAGTTTCTAGCTCTACTCTGCTGCTAGAAACATGCTACGGAATCATAGCTCTATCTTATCTCCTCTCCGCCAAAACTGTCCATCCGCTAAACTGCCAGCTTCTTCTGTAGCTACGGGACCCTGCTCCAACAATGTGCATATCAGAGAATTCATCTACTAGTTGAAGCAATTTACTAAGCTCATCATCATTCTCAAACACCTTCCAAAATTTGACATTATCTGGCAGGGAAGGTCTGTACTTAACCTGAACATCATAGCTGAGCTTAGGAGGTAAGGGAGGAATAAACAGACTTGCAGAGACAGCCAGGGAATCAACTAGGTAATTCAAAGCTCTAAATATTTATGACAGTTCAAAAAACATAAAGGAGTCTTTGAGTTTCCATACCTCATCCCTGTAGGCCTTTATTCTAATGTTTTTTGTCTGAAAAGTGTTGTTGACCTACTGTATAATGAGGTCTGCATCTCCAAAAATCCCCATGCAAATGATCCCCATCTCCTTGGCAGCTTTAACTCCTAGCAGCAAGGCTTCATATTCTGATATATTGTTAGTGGTTTTAAAATCAAGCTTATAAGATAGATGAATGTTTTTCTTGGATGGGGAGATCAATACTACACCTACACCTGCTGAGCTTTGAGTGCTAGCCCCATCAAAATACATGCTCCAGACAGTTGTGGTAAATTCTTCGGGCTGCTGATAGGTGGGCTTAGTAAGTTGGATTGATGTTTGCTGAGAATCATCTATTTGTAGAATGCATGACCCAAAATCATTTTCCACTGCATAGATGGGGTGATTCACTGAATTGCTCTCCTTGCTTATGATGTAGGCCAGCTGATTTTCCTGGTACAACCTCTTAGTCTCTCCTCCAAACATGGGGATGGTGTCATATGTAAGATCCATTTGAAGGGTTCCACCTAGTATTCTGCTCCATGATCAAGATAGCAAGAGACCAAATTTTGGAAGGATATCGGCCACTACAATGTCCATCATGATGCTTTTTGAAGGTAGCTGAGTTAGGTTCACAACAAGGTCTTTGATGAGCCCCAAGCACTTGACCTTTCTAGAGTCAAAGGAGAATAAATCATGGTAGGGCTTTGTGATGCTGAGACCAAGATCATCCATAACATCCTTTGGCATTAGGTTATGAGAGGCTCCTGAATCCAGCAGATAGTTATGGAGGATTTTATCATGGATATTCAAGGATATGTATAAATGTGGGCATGAGTCCTTTAGGTCTTCGATCATGGGTCCTAGGGTTAAAAAAGGCTTGTCATCTTGCAGGATCAAAAAATCAGTGTCAATATGCACCTTTGGCTGAAGGGAATTCAGAATGGAAGACTCAAATGCATCATTTTTCATTAGCTCAGTTAATGGGAAAGGGATCTTTAATTTTTGAATTTCTAACCCAAGGTTGAAAGAATAATGCATCCTATTTAGAAACCTCACCTCATGCACTAGAGATTTGAGTTGGACTTGATCAAGAATGGCTGAAGGTGCTGGTTTCTGCAATGCTTTGGATATGACAACCACTTTCTTTGGTAAAACAAAAACCTTTTTAGCTGGTGCAGCAGGCTATTTGACAGGCATATCATTCTTCTTGAGAGTAGAAACCATCCTAGACCTTAGATTGTACCCCCCAAACCATCAGCCTGATATACATCCTATTCAGTGATCTGCTCATCAATTAGGGCTTCCTCATATTCTACATGTGTCAGAAAAGAATAGTCCACCTCATCCTCCATGCAGTGGATGTTGTCTTCAGCTTCTCCTTCTTCTTCAATGAATTCTAGCTCTTCTTCTAATACAACATTCTAAAATGGAGCTCTTATTCTCTGATCTTCCCCTTTATTTCATTCCCTTCTGATAATCTGAATTGGGGGATTTCCTCTTCTATAAGGGACAAAATTAGGGTTTCGAGGAGAAAAGTCACCTGGCCCTTTACCCCTCACAGGTATCTGTCCTTGGTCCTTCAATTTAGACATTTTAGCAGTCAGGTTATCTAAAAGTTTGTTCATTTTGTCAATATTGTTCTCTGATGAAGAAGCCCCAAGATGGTATGTTGGCTTCTTCTTCCTGTCTATTTTTCCTTTGACCTTCTGAGATGCCAAAATGTTTGATACTACCTCTAGCGAAGCATCCTGCATGAGTGATAAGGAGGTAGACCTCCTTTCTCTGAGAATTAGGCATAAATCATATTAAAAGGAATTTGTATAAGTTATCCTAGATGAGGTATCAGTGGGCTTGATTTCAGTGGGGATCTTGCTGTACATATTGTTGAACCTCTTGGTGAAGTTGGAGACAGACTCTCCATTTTCTATTTTCAAGTTGTTGATCTCTATGATATAGTAGAGGTGATCTCTCCTCTCTCCCCAATGCTTTATAAATATGTCATCTAGGGCCTCAATGTCTTCCATTGATCCCGCAGGAAGTTGCTTAAACCATTTCCTAGCCTGGCCATCTAGGCTTTGCACAAAAACCCTAGTCCATACATCTTCTTGCTCTATGTTAATGTTCTCAGCATAGCTGTAAAATGCCTCTAAATGTTCTTCAACTATGAAATCCCCTTCTCCTATGAACTAAGGCATATGCTTGAGGTAATCTCCAATAGCCATGGCCGAGAAAGGATTTGGCAAATTTAGGGGGGCATACCTAGCTACCAGGATCCTTTCCATTTTGGTCAATTGAGGGGCAGCCATTTTGGAAATGGGTATGGACAGGGTTGATGAAGGAAACACTGATGAAGGTACTTGCTGAGAAGGTGGTGGTGGTATACTTATCCCAGTGGAGTCACCAGGGATTGGATCTTCACAAGCAACAGTTCTTGAAGATGCCCAAACCCTAGAATTTTCTGATGTATTTATAAATTCTTGAGAATTAAGTGCTTCAGCAGAAGAAATAATAGCAGAAAAGTTTCCTGAAATACCTGATGTAGCTTCCTATGCAACACTGCTGGTTTGTATTAGTGAAGCCCTAGCTCTTCTCAAAATTTCTTTTGGACATGAAATCGGTGCTGCTGGTGGCCTTGTAGGGTTTTCTCTGGTACTTGGTCTTCTTGAAGCCACCTTATTTCAATGGAGCTACCAGATAGATGATTACAACTAGAATCATGTCCAATATTTGTCTATCATCAAAGAAAGGATCTATGTCATCTCCTAGGGAAGTTGAGCTTCGGTCTCCTCTCCCCGGCAATAGCGCCAATTTGTTATCACTCCAGGAAACTCCTCTATGTTATAGCTTGAGGGTTCCTAGTAACTTAAAATGTTTTCAGGGTTTTCTGATATGGATCAAGTCAGGTGACCTTTATAACCTTCCACTCTCAAGACATGCATGAAACTCACTCAATTACAAGGCTTTTAGTTACAACTATTTAGAAGTTTACAATAAGGTGCAGGGATGGAGAACTCATCAGGCTGGCAGATTTACATACAAAACAGATGCATATTAATGGCTAAATCATGATAAGGATGGTACTTATAAATCAAATCACATTAACACACCAATAGGATGACAACTATTAGTTATTAATCAACTTGAAAGTAACCTAAATACACATTTCGACATAAGTATAGTGAAGATAGAGATGAAGGATGAACAAATCATAAAAAAAGAGCGTATATTTAAGAATGAGCAAAATGAGAAGCTGACAATAGTATAGGCTTATAAATCCCTAAAGTCGAACCTTTTTCATAAAATTAGTCTTAGGCTTTATAGCCTCTTACAAAATATACAGATCCTAAAAACTTGGATCTGTTTTTTACAAAATAAAAGAAAGTAATAGTTTTTTGCAAATTAGGGTTTAAAACCCTAATTAACTACTTGTCTTACCTTAACTTAAGAATTAGTCCACTGAATGATTTTTTAGATAACTGAAGTAACTGCTGATGATTACTGCTACTGGCCCTCTACCAGTTAATCCACTGCTTTCTCTTGATAGCTAGGGTTGGTGGCCTTTTGTGTTGTTCTGTCGTAGTAGAGCTTAAACATACCCTTTTCTTATGCTTCCTTTAGCATTTTTTATCTTTAGATTACATCCCTGAGCCATCTATAGTTGCCCAAAACCGGTCCTGTATGCCAAAACTTGCTTTTAAGCCCCTGTCCGCTGTCGGTGGTTAAGAGGCCAGTCTATCGGAACCATTAGCTTCCGAAAGTCGTGCTTTCGGTGGTTAAGAGGACAGTATATCAGAACCGTTAGCTACCAAAAGTAGTTCTTTCAGTGGCTAATGAACTGCCCCAGCGTCCACCTAAGCCACCGAAAGCCCTGTTTTACAAAAAGTTATTAGTTTTTTCTCAAAAATGTCATTTTAGGCCTATTTGCTCAGCTTTCCTCTTTTGCAGGCTTCATGCTAGGAGTGTTAGTAGTGCCTTGGCTAGTTTCAGGAGGCTGGAGACTAACTCCTGTGTCAACTAGGGTTTCTAAGGAGGGGTGGATACCAGGGTTTTCTTTGACCTCCTTCAGCTGCAGCCTTTGGATCCTAACCATCCTATATAATCTAGTATTGTCCTTAAGGTACCTTGTATTCAGCCTTTTCAAGAAAATGTATCTTTCTCTCTGCTCTAGGTATGACTTATGTAGTAGCATGTTCTTGCTAGTTAATGTTTCATTATTCCTCTATAGTTCTCTTTCCAAGACCTCCATTTCATAAATTTGCCTTAGTATCTAATTGATATTTTGATTTTTAGGCTTGCTGGAGGAAGCCTTCTCTATTGGTTCCTCTTGCTCCTATGGTGTGGGGGATGGTAGTGCTTTAGACACTAGTACAATTTGCAGAGCTAGGGCTACATCCTCTTCTTGCTCTTCCTCAGAATCTGAATAGGGTAGATTTAGGATATTCTCATGGTGTGCTTCTACCTCCTATCCCTTCTCACTAAAGTCCAAGTTCCTTTTTTCCTTCTCTGTCTTGGAAGAGGAGGGAGAGTGTTCTATTGCTACTGCTAGGGAAATGGCCCTCCTCCTTCTTCTCCCACTCCTTGGTGTGTTGGAATTCTTGGAAGGAGACTTCCCTTTCTCTTCTGGCTAAAGGCCTGTCTCAAAACCATTCCAAAACAGAAAACAAGGCCAAGCCATATTTCTTCTCTTCAACAATTCCTGGACCAATAGCTGGATAAGACCGTGGTGGGACAACCTGCCAGCAATCTTAGATGGCTGGGATTTCACTTTATGTGCCATCCTGTAATTCCGAAAGGAAGGATCATGTTGATGTTTTGATGATGTTGATTTTTTTATGATGATGATGACGTACTGATTGAAAGATAAGAATATGATGATGATGTTGTTGCTGATGATGATGATGTTTCTCTGATCGAAAGATCAGAAGTTGTTGATGATGATGTTCTCTGATCGAAAGATCAGAATATGATGATGATGATGTTTTCTGATCAGAAGATCAGAAGTTGCTTATAATTATGATATTGCTACTGATGATGATGTTCTCTAATCGAAAGATCAGAATGCGATGATGATGATAATGTTTCTGATCAAAAGATCAGAATGTGATGATGATGATGACGTACTGATCGGAAGATCAGAATATGATGATGAGTTGATGTTAGAGTATGCTGATGTTCAGTTGATGATGTTTCTTATTGAAAGATCAGAGGCTGATGATAATGATGATTCTGATTGAAAGATCATAATGTGATGATGATGATATTTTGATGCTGATATTTTGATGATGATGATGTTGATGTTTTGATGATGATGTTTCTGATCAAAAGAACAGAGTATGATGATGATTTTGTTTTTGATCGAAAGGCCAAAGTGCTGAAGAAGATGTTGCTGATCGAAAGGTCAAAGTGTTGAAGATGGTGTTGCTAATCGAAAGGTCAAAGTGCTGAAGAAGATGTTGCTGATCGAAAGGTCAAAGTGTTGAAGATGATGTTGCTAATCGAAAGGTCAAAGTGCTGAAGAAGATGTTGTTGATCGAAGCGGTCAAAATAATGATGATGTTGAAGACTAAAGACTGAATATGAAGACTACATGATGTTGAAAAGATTCCAATGATTTATAGATGTATCACCCTGATGATGTTGATGATGTCCTCTATCTCTCTCCTACTATTATTGTTGTTGATGTTGTTGTAGAATACCCTTCTCGTTAAGGGGGAGTGTTGAAATATTGTAACTTCGAAGAATATTATATATGTATCTTTTGTGGTCCCTGATGGTCCTACCGAGAGAACCACTTGTATTATCTTGTACCCTGATGCTTCTAATCGGAAGAACTAATAAGATTCATGAGGTTGTCCCCTCTAATTGTAAAGGTGGGTCATTAGCACCCTAGTGTGGTTACTTGAGCCTACATGATTAACTCGATCCTACATGTCACATGAGTTAATTGAAGTGAACGGATGAATATAAATAGAGGTGTAGCTCTCCTCATTTGAGCACACACTCTCACTTGTGTAGCGCATTAGTGGAGAAGAGAAGTAGCTGGAGAAGGAGGAGGATCAGGATTTGATCTCCTTGCTAGTTTTATCTTTTATCTTTTTGGGGAATCTATATTGAGGAAGCTTTTGCTAGGTTTTTCCCTTTAGGGTTTTCCCAGGATAAATCTTTGTGTTCCTTTTGTATGGTTGTGCTTGTCTATCTTTCAGTGATCCTGTTTATATGCTTTTGTTATTAAAAATGAAATGGAATACTGATGTCTTAGCTAAGCATATGAAAATTTAACACCAAATATATACTTACATAATATATTCAAAATCATAAGGATTCTATTCAAATTAGACAAAAAGCAGGATTACTAAAATAGTCAAAATCCCCCATAGGTGCATAAATCGCTTTCCTAATATGTCAAGGTTCTCACGAATTGGATTAGTGAGATGTACAAGTTGATAAGTTATGGAAAGAGATTGGATCCATTCTTTTGAAAGGATAAAAATAAGGAGGATGATTTGGGAAAAAAACAAGGAAGTTACTCCAAGACGAGCTTTTTCTTTTTTCCTTAAAATTGTTGAAAAGAAAAGCAACTCTACAAAAGCAGAACTGCGCTTTTACCATTTTGGAATGACTGCAAATTTGTCAAAATATTTTCTAAGATATTTCTAAAGAACTCCATGATCCATTTTTAGCAATTGTTGAATTCTACATGCAAGTGGATGCCAACTAGCTAGTAAGGAATCTAGGAATATGACAAAAATGTCAAATTAATGCCTCCTAAGTGTAACTATGGCTTTGTTCCTACCCATAAAATTCTTCTTATGGATTCATTTTAGATGCAGTATGGTATGAATTATTATACCACCATTCAGCCAGAGGGAGCCACTTTTCCCACTAAGGTTGTTGTTCAGAGGTGAAGCAACGAAGATAAGTTTCCAAGAATTCGTTGATAACTTCATTCTAACCGTATTTTTGTGGGTGATATATTGAACTTATATTTAGTTTTGTGTAACCGTGGAGAAATATTTTTGTCCAAAAATGACTTTTGAAAGTTGCATTGCGATTTGAGACAATGAAAGAAGGGATTCTATGAAGATGGAAGATCTTTTCAATGAAAATTTGTGTGATTGATGAGGCAATATATGGATGGATGAGAGCACAAAATGACTATATTTAGAGATCCAATCAACCAAACCCAAGATTAGAATATTCCCTCCATATTTATTTATCCCTTCAATGAAATCCATCGAAATATCTGTCCAAATCCTCGTATGGATGTGCAAGGGTTCTAGCAATCTAGGAAGGATTGTCATTTCACCCTTGTTGCGAAGACAGGTATCACACTCGGCCAACATTTGTTGAATTTCTCATTTCATTCCCTTACAAAAGAAGTTACATCGCATACGCTCTTACATTTTGAGGAACCCAGAATGCCCTGTTGATGGAGAAGCATGGAGTTCATAGTAGACAACTTGTTGAAGATCTGTTCTCTTGGGAAGAATGAGACTACCCTTGTATCTTAGAGAAGAACCATCCCAAGAGTAATGCAGTACAATAGAAGGGTTACTGGCCAACTTTTGACTGATCTCAAATAATGAATATTTATTAACATGTCGTTGCTAAAAATATTGTAACCAATTTGGAATAGGAATAGAATAGCTGAAAGAGAAACATGGTCATTAAATGTGTGGGAAAGAGCATCCACCACAAAATTTTCCTTACCCTTCTTGTAAGTGATCTCATAGTCATAAACCACGATTTTTCTAACCCATTTATATTGTGTTGGGGATGAGACCCATTGTTTTGGGAAATATTTTAGACTCTAGTGATCAGTCTTGATGCATAAATGATTTCCTTATAGGTATGGACACCATTTCTATACTGCATGTAAAATAGACATCATTTCCTTCTCATATGTATAGGAAAATAAATTATTACCGAAAAGTGATTTGATGGTGAACACAATGGGATGTTCATATTGAAGGAGAACAACACCACATCCATTGTTTCAAACATCACTCTCAATAGTGAAGGGGTTGGAAAAATCGGGCATAGCTAGAACATGTGTTGTACACATAGCTTGTTTCAGTTTGTCAAATGCACACTCAACAACATGTGTCCATGTAAAAGTATCCTTTTCTATTATAGTTTCTAATGGAGCTGAAATATTCCCATAATCCTTGAAAAAGTTTTGGTAGTATCCAGTCATTCCCAAAATCCCATGAAGGAACTTGAATGTTTGAGGATGTGACCAATTTTTCATGGCATCTATTTTGGTAGTATCTATGTGACTTGTGTTGAAATAATATGCCCAAGATACTCTACTTCCTCCTTCCCAAAAACATGTTTATATTGTTTGGAACATAGATGATGTTCACACAAAATTTGTAGTGCAATATCCATATGTTGGACTTGGTCAGTCCATGTTCTACTATAGATAAGGATATCATAAAAGAAGACCAGAGTGAAGCTCCACAAGTAGGGCTGGAATATTTTATTCATCAATTCTTGGAATGCGAAAGGAGAGTTCGTGAGACCAAATGGCATGACAAAAAAAACACAGTGGCCATCATGTGTGTGGAAATCCATTTTAGGAATATCATCCTCATGAACCCGAATTTGGTGATACCCAGAAGGAAGATCCAACTTGGAGAAAAAAATGAGCACCATGAAGGTCATCAAGAAGCTTTTCTAATCCACCCTTTATGATGAAATACTGATGTCTTAGTTAAGCAGATGAAAATTTAACATGGTATCAAAGCCACCCTGAAAGAAGACATTGTGCAGCTACAGAAGCTAGGGATTCTTAATCTTTGGTTCTCTCTCCAAAATCGATCAGCAAAATAAGGCTAGGCTGACTCTCCATTGAAGAGCGTATCTTTCTGTCGAAGCAGAATTCGATTCCGAGCATTTTCAGTTTTTGGTGCGGGAAATTAGGGCTTCTTGCAGAAAAAGGAATTTTTTAGTGGGCCCAGCATAGGATTTCTCTCCTCATCAAAATCTAAGTTTAGAGACCTGGATCAATATTTTTGGTTGGGTGAAACTCTGGGAAAGTCAAACCCTAGTTTGACCCGGAGCTAGAAAAACCCTAAATACTAAAACTACTAAGTTTTGGTATATTCACTATATCCTAATATTGGCGAAGGTTCAAGAACTGAAAATTGCAGAGACCGAAGATAAAATACTAATGAAAACTTTTTCCAACTTCAGCCTCATATTCGCTATATTCTAGGAGATATGATCCCTCCAAGTTAGGGTTCCAGCCTCTTCCAGAATTCATCCCTAAACAGGACACCTAGGAAAGATTGCTATATCTTTGGCTATAGAGGTCCAAGTGGAATTCCTAAAGATGTTCCAGAAATATAATGGAATGTACTTTCTATGGTCTGAATTTCAAAACCTGAAGATGAACCAATGACACGTGTCATTCCATACAACGTCACTATTCTGAACAGTCCTGTAACAGGTCACCCTGGGAAAATGATCATAAATAAAAATTGGTGAAACAAACTCTGATGAAACCTGTGTTTTTGGATCAGGGACATGCTATTTTACCTCAGTGCAAAATTTTAGAAACAGAGGAGCTATCATTTTGGAGATATCATAGAAACAGTAACAGGAATTTTTGCAGAAGAAATTGGAAAACTAGGGCTTCCTGTTCCAGGAGCTTCCCTCCACTGTTTTCAGAAAAGGATTACATTGGACAGCTCCATTTGAAGAGATATATATTTCCATATAATCAGGCCCAAAAGATTCCAATTTTTGAAAATTAGGGTTTCTCTGACAAACCCTAGATTAGCCAGCTCCGGAAGCAGGACGGACACCTCAAATCGGTAAGATCTAATCTTTTGCTATTTGCATTTGAGGTTCTCATTTCAAAGTGATCCATCACATCAGCTTGATGATAAGCTTGGTGAAGTTGAAAACTTCCAAGCATGAAAGTATTTGATCTCTCTGAAGAAAATGAATTGGACACCTACATGAGTAGAGAGGTTCCAGTTCTAGAGGGAGATGAGCCTCAAAGCCTTACACAAGAAGAACTTGATCAAGGCCAAGAAGATCACTGTTGATTCAATCACGGATCAACTTGTACCACAAGTGTCTTCCCTAAAGACACCGAAGATGTTTGATTTCTTGATCAAGCTATTTGAAGATAAGAAAATAATTCAGAAGATGGATTTGAGAAAACAGTTGAATAATGTGAAGATCCAGAATGCATAACATCTTGAAGCAGTAGAAGAAGAAGCAGAGAATGCATAAGTGGTGATAGCCACCTTGAATGGCCTCCCATGACCATGGGATTCATTCATGTGAGGAACTTGTGACAGAAGAAAGTGATTACTTTTAGTTGAATTTGGGAAGAAGAAGAAGCTCGTCTCATAAGAAGAGAAGAAGAAATATGGGAGCAAATTAAAGATCAAGCTATCACCATTCAAAGAAGATCCCTCAAGCGATGAGGAATAGGAAGAACTCAATTCTTAACAAACCTCTTATCCATATTATCATTTGGATAAGAAATGATGATAAAGCAGAATGATCAAGATGGGTTCTACCCACGAAACAAATAAAAGATAAGTATTCAATTGTCATTTCATGATATTGTTTTACATTTGATTATATGATGTGTTATGCATGAAAGATTGTTTGCATCAATGACTGTATACTAGTAATATGCATGTGATGGATAAGTAGCTCATGGTGCTATACAACTCTCCATTGCTACTTATCAAACCTCTTTGATGACATATTGGATTAGTCTAGAAAGTTTCTGTGAGATATGGATGAATGTTGTATTGGCTAAACAATTGCATGATGCATAAGATTTTGTCGTTATGCATACGATTTATGAAATAGTTCTAAACATGCAACTGGTGCATTTGAATTGTAGGAAAGGTCCTGTAAAACCTCCTACAAGAAAAGAAGGATGGGACTTGTTCAAAATAACAAGTGATGACAATTCAATAAACATGAATCTGAAGCTCCCAGGGTCAGAGACACCATGACAGAAGAAAGAGCTTCAAAGAGTGGTAGATCCACCTCGAAGGATGAATACTGCCATGGGTATGAGAGATAAATCAAGATGAAGAAAATAATGTTATGAAAGAATCTATGATCAACGAATAACAGTTGATCATGGGGAATGATGTATACGATATTATTTCGAGACATAAAGGAAAGTATGTAGTATCCTCCATATGGATATACAAGAACAAGTGTACAAAGCAAGGTTCGTGATTTGCCTTAGAAAGAACAGACTATGACATGACATACTCTATTGACTAGTATATATCAAGCATAGTACCACCTATACAGAATGAAGAAGGAAGATAATACTCCACTTCAGGGAGAGTGACTACAAAAGATATCTGAGTTCGACACGGTACGACATGATGGACAACTTCCTGATGGATCGAGACTTTTGGGTTCCAACCTTCAAAGTTGAATGCAAAAGACTAGGATATGTTGATGATCTGACAAGATGAACTCAT
>LPNX010519361.1:51280-168850 GCA_001517045.1 Pseudotsuga menziesii
TATGATCCTAACATTTATCTCAAGGTTGTAGAAGATGAACCTGTCATCCTGTTATTATATGTGGATGACTTATTCTTGACAGGGAAGGAGAAGTAGATCATGGAAAGAAAGAAGAAACTAGTAGAAGAATTTGAGATGAAAGACCTTGGGTTAATGCACTATTTCCTAGGTTTGGAAATATGACAAAGTTCAGAAGAAATATTTCTCAACCAAGGAAAGTATGCGGTAGAGATATTGAAGAGATTCAATATGTTGGAATGCAAATCATGGCCACACCCATGGACTCCAACCTGAAGCTGTTATCTGATGACTCATCAGATTTAGTGGATGTGACTCATTTCAGATAGATCATTGGGTCATTAATGTACTGAACAAATTCTAGACCAGACATTTGTTTTGCTGTGAACACCTTAAGTCAATATCTTGTTCAACCAAGACGGGTTCACCTAGTAACCACAAAACATGTGATTAGATATCTGAAAGGGACTATAGACTTTGGTCTATACTATGATGGTAGCCATGAGTATAGATTGTATGGCTACACAGATGCAAATTGGGCTGGAAGTATCTCAGATAGGAAAAGCACATTAGGTAGATGCTTTTGTTTGGGCTCTGCTATGAGTTCATGGTTTAGCAGGAAACAGTCCAATGTTTATCGCAGCACAGCTGAAGAAAAATACAAAGCAGATAGATCTGCTAAGTAGTGAATTCATATGGATTCAGAAGCTGATATCGGGTCTCTTTGACCTGAAGATGGATACTACAATGATTCTATATGATAACCAGACTTGTGATGATAGAGAACCCTGTGTTCCAGTTGTAACACATAAAAATTCGGTATTTCTACATACGATATAAGATGTAGATGATTATGTTTCAGTATTCCCATACTAAAGATATAGATGATGTTTCAATATTTACATACTGTAGATGCAGATAATGATGATTCTATATTTCTATACTGAAGATGTAGATGATGATGGTTTGAATGATGATGTACTGATGAAGCCTCTATCTTGGGTAAAGTTCGAACACTTTCGAGACAAGCTTGGTGTTGTTCGAAAAGACCTTCCTTGAAAGGGGGAGTAGTGATGTTGCAGTGGGATTGTATCATCCCTGGGCACTTTCCCTAAAGTGATGTGGAGACCTTGGTCCTTAAGAATGAAGAGGGATTGTATCATCCTGGGACATCTATCCAAAATAGATCCATTGACTTCAGTATTCGTGAATGTGGTGGGATTGCATCATCCCTGAACTTCAGTTCAAAATGTATCCGGAGGTCTTGGCCCCCATGAATGTGGTGGGATTGCATCATCCCTGAACTTCGGTTCAAAATGTATCCGAAGGTCTCGGCCCCCATGAATGTGGTAAGATTGCATCATCCCTGAACTTCGGTTCAAAATGTATCCGGAGGTCTCAGCCCCCGTGAAAATTGTGGATTGCATCATCTCGGAACCTCGGTTCAAAATGTATCTGGAGGTCTCGGCCCCCATGAAAGTGGTAGGATTGCATCATCCCTGAACTTTGGTTCAAAATGTATCTGGAGGTCTCGGCCCCCGTGAAAGTGGTGGATTGCATCATCCCTGAACCTTGGTTCAAAATGTATCTGAAGGTCTCGGCCCCCGTGAAAGTGGTGGATTGCATCATCCCTAAACCTCAGTTCAAAATGTATCCAGAGATCTTGGTCCCCATGAATGTGGTAGGATTGTATCATCCTTGAACTTCAGTTCAGAACGGATACGGTGACTTCGGTACTCAAGAACGTGTGTTGATCCCGTAATTCCTAGAGGAAGGATTGTCTGAGTTCCACATATGTGTTGATCCTGTAATTCTGAAAGGAAGGATCATTAGTAACTCCATAAAGACCTAAATCCCATAATTTCGAAAGGAAGGATCATTGAATTGATCCCATAGTTCCAATAGGAAGGATTTTCTGAGTTCCACAGATGTGTTGATCCCATAATTCCAATAGGAAGGATTGTCTAAGTTCCACAAATGTGTTGATCCCGTAATTCTGAAAGGAAGGATCGTTAGTAACTCCGTAAAGACCTAAATCCCATAATTCTAAAAGGAAGGATCGTTAGTAACTCTGTAAATACCTAAATCCTATAATTTTGAAAGGAAGGCTCATTGGTAACTCCGTAAGGACCTAAATCCTATAATTCCGAAAGGAAGGATCATGTTGATGTTTTGATGATTTTGATGTTTTTATGATGATGATGGCATACTGATTGAAAGATCAGAATATGATGATGATGCTGTTGCTAATGATGATGATGTTTATCTGATTGAAAGATCAGAAGTTGCTGATGATGATGTTCTCTGATCGAAATATCAGAATATGATGATGATGATGTTTTCTAATCGGAAGATCAGAAGTTGCTTATGATTATGATATTGCTGATGATGATGATGTTTTCTAATCGAAAGATTAGAATGTGATGATGATGATGATGTTTCTAATCAAAATATCAGAATGTGATGATGACGAGATCCTAATGATGATGATGCTGTATTATCAAAGTATGATTATGATGATGTACTGATCAAAATATCAGAATATGATGATGAGTTAATGTTAGAGTATGATGATGTTTAGTTGATGACATTTATGATCGAAAGATCAGAGGCTGATGATAATGATGATTATGATTGAAAGATCAGAATGTGATGATTATGATATTTTGATGCTGATATTTTGATGATGATGATGTTGATGTTTTGATGATGTTTTCATGATGATGTTTCTGGTCGAAAGATCAGAGTATGATGATGATGTTGTTGCTGATCGAAAGGCCAAAGTGCTGAAGAAGATGTTACTGATCGAAAGGTCAAAGTGTTGAAGATCGTGTTGCTAACCGAAAGGTCAAAGTGATGAATAAGATGTTGCTGATCGAAAGGTCAAAGTGTTGAAGATGATGTTGCTAATCGAAAGGTCAAAGTGCTGAAGAAGATGTTTCTGATTGAAGCGGTCAAAGTACTGATGATGCTGAAGACTAAAGATTGAATATGAAGACTACATGATGTTGAAAAGCTTCCAATGATTTATAGATGTATCACCCTGATGATGTTGATGATGTCCTCTATCTCTCTCCTACTATTATTGTTGTTGATGTTGTTGTAGAATACCCTTCTCGTCAAGGGGGAGTGTTGAAATATTGTAACTTCGAAGAATATTCTATATGTATCTTTTGTGGTCCTCGATGGTCCTACTAGGAGAACCACTTGTATTATCTTGTACCCTGATGCTTCTAATCAGAAGAACTAATAAGAGTCAGGAGGTTGTCCCCTCTAATTGTAAAGGTGGGTCATTAGCACCCTAGTGTGGTTACTTGAGCCTACATGAATCCAAAAATGACTTGTAAAAGTTGCATTGCAATTTAAGACAATGAAAGAAGGGATTCTATGAAGATGAAAGATATTTTCAATGAAAATTTGTGTGATTGATGAGGCGATATATGGATGGATGAGAGCACAAAATGACTATATTTAGAGATCCAATCAACCAACACCAAGATTAGAATATTCCCTCCATATTTATTGAGCCCTTCAGTGAAATCCATCGAAATATCTGTCCAAATCCTTGTATGGATGTGCAAGGGTTCGAGCAATCTAGGAAGGATTGTCATTTCACCCTTGTTGCGAAGACAGGTATCACACTCGGCCAACATTTGTGGAATTTCCCATTTCATTCCCTTACAAAAGAAGTTACGTCGCATACGCTCTTACATTTTGAGGAACCCAGAATGCCCTATTGATGGAGAAGCATGGAGTTCATAGTAGACAACTTGTTGAAGATCTGTGCTCTTGGGAAGAATGAGACTACCCTTGTATCTTAGAGAAGAACCATCCCAAGAGTAATGCAGTACAATAGAAGGGTTATTGGCCAACTTTTGACTGATCTCAAATAATGAATATTTATTAACATAGCCTTGCTAAACATATTGTAACCAATTTGGAATAGGAATAGAATAGCTGAAAGAGAAACGTGGTCATTAAATGTGTGGGAAAGAGCATCCACCACAAAATTTTCCTTACCCTTCTTGTAAGTGATCTCATAGTCATAAACCATGAGTTTTATAACCCATTTGTATTGTGTTGGGGATGAGACCCATTGTTTTGGGAAATATTTCAGAATCTAGTGATCAATATTGATGCATAAATGATTTCCTAATAGGCATGGACACCATTTTTATACTGCATGTAAAATAGATATCATTTCCTTCTCATATGTATAGGAAAATAAATTATTACTGAAAAGGGATTTGATGGTGAACACAATGGGATGTTCATATTGAAGGAGAACAACACCACATCCATTTTTTCAAACATCACTCTCAATAGTGAAGGGGTTGGAAAAATCGGGCATAGCTAGAACATGTGTTGTACACATAGCTTGTTTCAGTTTGTCAAATGCACACTCAACAACATGTGTCCATGTAAAAGTATCCTTTTCTATTATAGTTTCTAATGGAGCTGAAATATTCCCATAATCCTTGAAAAAGTTTTTGTAGTATCCAGTCATTCCCAAAATTCCATGAAGGAACTTGAATGTTTGAGGATGTTACCAATTTTTGATGGCATCTATTTTGGTAGGATCTACGTGAATTGTGTTGAAATAATATGCCCAAGATACTCTACTTCCTCCTTCCCAAAAACATGTTTATAATGTTTGGAATAGAGATGATGTTCACACAAAAGTTGTAGTACAATATCCATATGTTGGACTTGGTCAGTCCATGTTCTACTATAGATAAGGATATCATAAAAGAAGACCAGACTGAAGCTCCACAAGTAGGGATGGAATATTTTATTCATCAATTCTTGGAATGCGAAAGGAGAGTTCGTGAGACCAAATGGCATGACCAAAAAAACATAGTGGCCATCATGTGTGTGGAAAGCCATTTTAGGAATATCATCCGCATGAACCCGAATTTGGTGATACCTAGAAGGAAGATCCAACTTGGAGAAAAAATGAGCACCGTGAAGGTCATCAAGAAGCTCCTCAACAATAGGAATGGTAAATTTTCCTTGATTGTGATGTGATTAAGTGATCAAAAGTTAGTGTTGAGGAACCATGACCCATATTTTTTAGGACAAAAAGAACTGGTGAAGAAAAGGAACTGGCACTAGGGAGAATAATACCTTGCTTCAGTAAGTCTGGTACTGGCATCTCAATCTCTATCTTTTGGTGAAACATGTAGCAATAGGGCCTGATGTTGGGAGGGACACTTCCATGAATGAGCATAATACAATGGTCTTGTATTCTTGAAGTTAGAAATCCCATTGGTTCAACAAGGACACATGCATATCTATCTTTTTTTTTTGTATATCCAAGGGAGTAGTGGAGACCGTTGAAGGTTGCATCTCAATGAAATGGAGTTGCACAATGACACCACGTGAATATTTATGAAGGAGGTTTTCCATGCAATGTGAATTGATGATGTTGATAGACCCTGGTTGTAAGTCCTTCAAATTGTGTTTTTTTCCATTTATTGAAAACTGCATCCAAATTTCAACAAAATCCCATAATATGGATCTAAATGTGTGTAATCATTGATTTCCCAAAACCACATCACATATGATTAAGGGAAAGGAAAAAAAATTTAGAGCACAATTTATAATCTCCAATAGATATTTTCACATTATGACACATCCCTTTGCAAGGTAAAGTATTGGGAATCATGACTTCAAATATGGAGAAAGGATGGGAAAAACAATCAACCTGTTTGGTGATTCAAGGGTCAATGAAGTTGTAAGTGCTATAAAAATCAACGAGTATTGTAAGAGGGAGCTTCTTGAAGAAACCATTGACCTGGCTAGTTTGTTAGGTGGTGACTCCAGATAATGCATGAAGAGATATCTATGGATGGTCATCTTGAGTAGAAAGGTTAACAAGAAGGTGTTGAATGTTTTCCTCGTCATATATTGGATCTTGGGCATTGTTAGAAATTTCAGGTGTAGGAAGAGAATCCACATCCAAGAGATAGATATTTTTTCAACCACATCAATCTCTCTGGGTGAATTTCTCATCACAATTATAACAAATACCTTTTTTTCTATGTGCCTGCATCTCAGGTTTAGAAAAATTATTGATAGGAATGGTTCTAGGAGTTAGCGTGATTGGAGGTGTTTTGGGAACCATATTTCTAAATGGAACAAAAGTGGATTAAGAGCATTGTTGAGATATGATCTTGTCCTCCACCAACGTAGCCAACCCTAGGGATTCCATCATTATGGTGGGACAAAACATTTTAACCTATTATTGGATTGCATCCTTCAGAACACTAATAAAACAACTCTTGTAGAATGTATAAGAAAATCCTTCTGTGTGATTGGCCAGTTTCTAAAATTCTATCTGATACTCCCTCATAGTGCCAGTTTGATGAATTTTAGTGAGTGCTCCTATGAATTCATCAAAAAGACTAGCGCCAAATTGTTTCAAAAATAGTTGGAAAAAATATGTCCATTTTGTCTCTTCATGGGACTTGATGTAAAAACAGAACCATTGAAGGGCTTCATGTTTGAAATGAAAGGATGAAAGTGGTAATTTGTTGACATTTGAAAAGTGTTATGCAAACTGAAATATTGTTCTACCCTGTATATCCATCTAGTCGGCTCATAACCATTGAAGAGAGGAAAATCATGCTTCACCCCATGAAAAATGCTAGAAGAATAGAACCCAGTGTCTACATAAGACCCAGGATGTCGTATATTGTTCATGACTAAATGCTGAAGATGGAGGACGAAACCTTTTTCATCTAGATCTTTGAGTTTGGTCTTGAGGGAGGCAATTTTTTCTTCCATTTGTTTGTTTTCTCTAGCGCGTGTGAAATCCATAACCAGGATTTTTTGGGGGGGGAATGGGTAGAAAAGAAAAGTTAAAAAAAAATGAAAATGTGGAGTTGGAAAAAAATCTGGTGGGTGATTGGGGTTTGACTAGGTTTTGGACACTTTCTGAGAGATTGGGAAGCTTAAAATGAGAATTTCAAAAGTGGGGTGAAAGAATGGGAATGTTTTTCAAAGAGGTACAAGGAAGATGAATTAGGGAATGAACACAGTGGAAAAATTTGAAGGCAGTTGGTTAAGAATAAAAAAGTTATGGAAAACCACAAAAAAAGACAATTGTGGGATTTCGGGCTTCGGGAAGTGGAATTTGGGATAGGGTCGTCAAGGAAGGAAATATGAAGAATGGAATGGAAATGGTTCCAATGAAATAATATACAGAGATAAAAAAATAAGATATGGTGAAAACACACACACACACACACACACACACACACATATAAATATATTTATATTATTTTTTTCTTGTTTGGTGGAATGGATCTGTGGAAGCTCTAGGAAGATGAAAGATATGATTTAACATATGGAACCTAGGTATGTGTGTATTTCTAAGGGTTTAGGGGATTCACTTAGCTACAAATATTTTCTAACGACTTTCATATTGGGGAAGTACCCCTCAGTCCATAGCTCAAGTAAAATTCATAATCACTTTTCCACAAATGACAACTCTTGGCTTACCTCACGTGTGGAAACTAGTCATTCAGGAAGGGGTCATTGCCATTTTTGATTGGAATATCCTCTCATTGGAGAGCTACTTTGGGGTTCCTGTGGTACTTCTCAAAAATATTTTTAAGGCTATAACAATGTACATCCCACAGTTAAGTGGATAAGGGTTATTCTATGATACAAACTTGCAATTGAAATGAACAATGCATATGCAAAGAAGAAAAACTACTATAGTGATCACAACACTGGGAAGCACTACAAAAGAAAACAATATTGGTAGAAATTCCACCCAGCGAGACCAAGAAAGTTCTGTGATGCAATATGTGAGAAACCTACTGCAATAAATAATTAAAACACATGATATAACATAAATATAAACTAACAGAAGGAATTTTATTGATCGCAAGACACTTTGAGGGGGGGCCCTCCTTTGAGCAAGCTCAATACAAATAACTCAATGTTTCCTTCATTTTCCTCAACATGTACTTATATACTAAGTCTAACCTAAAAAACTATTACTCCCCATGAATGTGGGATTATACAATATACTGACAGGACAACTTACAAAGCATATGCGTCCAACAAAAATATACTAATGAAGTAAAGAGAAGGGTTGACACGACTTAATAACACAGATCCAAAACAAACTCATGTCTTCTATTAACAGGCATTTTGAGTACGGTCTGGAAGAGGGGTGTAGATATGGTTCATGATAGTATAGATATGGTACAGGACAAATCAAACAGAGCAGTTTGAAATAAATAGTGATATAAGGATCAGTCCGAGAGGGCCAGTATTGATAGCCAGTTTGGATGACGAGAAATCCACTAAAGCAATTTTAGGAACATCCATTACCTAAGAATATGAGGTCATGAGAAAAAAGGCCGCATATATATTTGGTAAATGTTTGATACCGGAAGATCTATTGATATATGGATTATAATTTTGTATGATCTTTATAAAATTTTCACATATTGTATGCATGGGTTTTTGTTAAATGATATTCCCATGTGTTATTAAATTCTTGGCATTTATGTGTTTTTTCATGGGTATTATTAAACCATATTGTTATAAGATGCCATATGAACTAGCTAGGTTGAAATCCAAGGATGGAGAATCTTGGGTGATGATTTCCTTTTCATTGAAAGTTGTGTGAAACTTAAACTATTCTTAGAGTTTTGTAGAATTGAATATCTCTTGAAGAAGATTATTGAAGATTCTTTGGAAAATTTTCAAAATATTTACTTTATTGGTAGAAGATTGTAATTAGTAGAATTTGAAGATTGAACAAAAACAGTCTCACTAGAAGTGGACCCAGAGGCATAGGCCAATAAGGATAAATTACATTATCATATTATTTGTTAAGTTTATGTTTTAGAATCTTTGTTTTATTTGTAGCATTTTTCTCAATTATGATCTCTAATTAAGCTTGATGTTAGAAGACTTTTTAAATACGTTAATAGTTTTGTATTATTCACTCATATTTCTGGTTATTAAATATTTTGCAATTTTAAATCAAAGAAGATAAAGATACAAGAATAAAGGATTTGGAAGATGACATCATACAAAATAATTAAAGGATTACTAAGATGGAAGGTGATATTAGTAATAAGGATGATAATATCTCAGAACTAGAAAGGGAGGCAAATGAGATTAAAATACATATTACCATGCTAAAACTGGACATTGAAGCAAATTCATTGATCAAAAGAACAATTAAAGATATATGGGTTAATATATCACAGGTATTCGTGAATAAGTGGATTTTTTTGTGAAATCATGCAAAAGGAGCTAGATACCTACAAATCAGCCAAGGAATATTCTAAGTAGGTAGAGACAACAACGAGATAAATTCCAATGCAGACATGAGAAACTATTGATTATTTGAATAGTAGGAGTAAGAAACAACTAGTTGATCTACAACTAGAAAATAGAATCGATATGATCAAAATATCCAAACATATGTTAAAGAAGACTTTGCTCAAGATAACATAGAATAATGTAAAATTGTATGGAAAATGATATCTCTGCATTCAATAGTATGTTCAATGGATCCATAAAGTTAATACTACCACCTATATGGGATGTGAATGGATATTTTTATTCCAAGGTGGAGTATCAAGCATTGTTAACTTAGAAAAGAAATGAAGTCACCCAAGATAAGTTATTAGAAGGGATAATAAGTGGGGACAAAGTGGTTGATAGGTTAAGACCTCGATTTAAATATGGATTAGGTTTAAAACCATTTTTAAAGAATTAGATCCATTATCATATGATAATCACTCAGAGGCTAAACTAACACTAGAAAATTTAAAATCACACATTATTCCTATGGAAACGAGTGGAAATTGACGACTAGATGTCACAAAATAACACTACTACCTCAAAATAAGTCCACAGGGAAAGCTTCCAATTTAACACAATGTTATCCCACTAGTCAACATAGTCTGCATATGCAAAGTTGGTTTTCTTATCAGTAGTTTCAACAATTTCAGGAGTAGACAATGCCTCTCAATTTTATGCCACTTGGAGGTCAACATAACATTCAAATGATGAATAGAATGATGTAAGTAGACATTCCCTCAAGTCATTCAACTACACAACCTCATTTCCAGATGAGAGGGTAGAATTTTCTAGACAAAAGAGAAAAGAAAGGTATGGTCAGGAAGACAATTTAAAAGAAAAGGGGTCTAAAATTACAATGCAAAAGGGAAAATATAAAAACTAACAAGTCAAATGACTGTTACTAATAAGTTAGAGCCAAACTGAATTCTGTTACTCCAAAATCCTATATATTGTAACTCGAATTCATTTTTAAAGGGCTAGCAATTTAGATGTGTCTGGTTATTGTGTTGATGAGTAATTTTGTATTGTAATATATTTTCTTGAGATTAAGGAAATAGAGGGCTACATAGATGTTTTTCCTCTATTTTATTAAGTGTTATCATGTTTCCATATCCATGTAAGATTTCATGAGATGATGAATAAATTTTAAGAAACATATTTACCTTCATATTAGTGTTGCGATGCTTATGTGTTGATGAATGTTGAAGTTATTATAACAGATTTCAAATATTGGTTCGACCTATGGTTTAAGTTCCAGAGATTTATGAATTGCAGTAATACTCAAAGTTTTCTATGTTATTGTTGTTATAAATGTCTTGTTTCCTGAGAATCCATGGAAAAATCATGAAATGCCCTTCATTTTGGTTAAGAATAGTTGAATTCTTTGAATAAAATCTCAATACATTAATTCTACCTTTTAAGTTTAATAGACTCACCCTGTAGGAGCCATTTGAACTTATCTTCGTTTCACAGATGTTAAATTCACTCATACTTTCCTTATGTGTTTTGTCACACTTTGCAAAATTCCTCTAGAAATCATTTTACACCTCGAAAGTCATTCTTAATCCATTTTGTTTCCCAAATATTTCAAAGAATAATTCATATCAAATTTAGCTCCAAATTTAGCTCTAATATCTACAAAAATTGAGATCTTATTATGCATGGGCATATTCTACTTTCAACCTAGGGTGCCTCTAGGACCAACATGAAAAATGGCCCCATTGTTGGGGAATACAGATGAATAAAATTTTCTTTAGGCTTGGCATTGTTGAAGATATGATTCTATGCAATGAAAGAAAAGCAACCACATTTGGTTGAATATTTTCACCTGGTGACTCCACTAAATCAAGATGGATCATTGTGTTAGACATACTAGAAATATATGTTAAACTATGGTGTATTCATCATGTTATCAATCGAGGAAACTCCTCTAGGTTGTAGCTCGAGGATGCCTGGTAACTTAAAATGTTTTTAGGGTTTTCTGATATGGATCAAGTAAGGTGACCTATATAACCTTCCACTCTCAAGACATGCATGAAACTCACTCAATTATAAGGCTTTTAGTTACAACTGTTCAGAAGTTGATAATAAGGTGCAGGGATGGAGAACTCATCAAGCTGGCATATTTACATACAAAGCAGATGCATATAAATGGATAAATTATGATAAGGATGGTACCTATAAATCAAATCACATTAACACACCAATAGGATGACAACTATTAGTTATTAATCAACTTGAAAGTGACCTAAATACACATTAAGGAATAAGTACAGTAAAGACAGAGATGAAGACTGAACAAATCATAACAAAAGAGCTTATATATAAGAATGAGCAAAATGAGAAGCTGACAATAGTATAGGTTTATAAATCCCCGAAGTCGAACCTTTTTCATAAAATCAGTCTTAGGCTTTATAGCCTCTTACAAAATATACAGATCCTAAAACCGTGGATCTGTTTCTTACAAAATAAACAAAAATAATAGTTTTTTGCAAATTAGGGTTTAAACCCCTAATTAACTACTTGTCTTACCTTAACTAAAGAATTAGTCCACTGAATGAACTTTTAGATAACTAAAGTAACTACTAATGATTACTGCTACTGGTCCTCTTCCAGTTAATCCACTGCTTCCTCTTGACAACTAGGATTGGTGGCATTTTGTGCTGTTATGTTGTAGTAGAGCTTAAATAGACCCTTTTTTGATGCTTCCCTCAGCGTCTTTCCTCTTTATATTACATCCTTGAGCCATCTGTAGTTGGCCAAAATCGGTCTTGTATGCCAAAACTTGCTTTTAATCCCTCGTCCTCTTTTGGTGGTTAAGAGGCCAGTCTATCAGAACCGTTAGCTTCCAAAAGTGGCACTTTAGGTGGCTAATGGACTACCCTAGCGTCCTCCTAAGCCACTGAAAGATATGTTTTACAAAAATTATTAGGTTTTTCTCAAAATGTCATTTTAGGCCTATTTGCTCAGCTTTCCTCTTCTACAGGCTTCATGCTAGGAGTGTTAACAACGCCCTGGCTAGTTACAGGAGGCTGGAAACTAACTGTTGCTTCAGCTAGGGCTTCTAAGGTGGGGTGGATGCTAGGGTTTGATTTGGCCTCCTTCAGCTGCAGCCTTTGGATCCTAACCATCCTGTATAATCTAGTATTGTCCTTAAGGTACCTTGTATTCAACCTTTTCAAGAAAATGTATCTTTCTCTCTGCTCCAAGTATGACTTATGCAGTAGCTTGTTCCTACTAGTCCATGTTTCGTAATTCCTCTTTAGTTATCTTTCCAAGACCTCCATTTCATAAATCTTCCTCAGTAGTTGATTGATCTTTTGAGTTTTAGGATTGTTGGAGGAATCCTTCTCTGTTGGTTCCTCTTGCTTCTATGGTGTGGGGGATGGTAGTGCTTCAGACACTAATACAATTTGCAGAGCTAGGGCTACATCCTCTTCTTGCTCTTCCTTAGAATCTGAATAGCGTAGATTTAGGATATTCTCATGGTGTGCTTATACCTCCTGGTCCTTCTCACTAAAGTTGAAGTTACTTTTTTCCTTCTTGGTCTTGGAAGAGGGGGGAGGTTGTTCTATTGCTACTACTGGGGAAATGGCCATCCTCCTTCTCCCACTCCTTGGTGTGTTGGAATTCTTAGCAGGAGACTTCCCTTTCTCTTCTGGCTGAAGGCCTGTCTCAAAACCATTCCAAAATAGAAAATAATGCCAAGCCATATTTCTTCTCTTCATCAACTCCTAGACCAATATCTAGATAAGACCGTGGTGTGATATCCTACCAGCAATCTTGGATGGCTGGGATTTCACTTAATGTGTCATCTTTCCTAGACTTCTATGTAAGTAAAAGGGAAAATTGAGAGGGATTTTACCTATGAAGTGATTCATCAATTTGAAATGGTAGATCATGGCTCTGTTATATCTCCCTTCACAAGTTATATAGACCAAAATGGCCTTCAATAGTTGTTTCCACTTCTCCTCCATCCATGATGATGGCACACTCTTCTTCCACACTCTTCCTCTATGCTTAGGCTTAAGGCAAGACCTTAACTCCACCTCTTTGGGTATTGTGGTCTCGAACCATTTTTCTCTTGTGCAAGGGAGTTTTGTCACCTCAGTGATTAGTGCTTCATCTATGTGAAACTCCTCTTTCCCTATGACTTCTTTTGAACCATCGAATGAGAGGGAAAATGCTTCAGATGCCTGCTGATGGAAGCCTTATATATTTTCACAAAACTTGTAGCAGCCAACCTCTTGGAAGAGTCTGTAGATATTTGGATGTGCTTCTAAATAATTGATATCACCTACCTCCTTCCTAAGAGTAGTTACACTCTTCTTCATCTTGATGGGTGTCTCTCCTAGGTACCTACAAAATAGTTCTTAGTTCTGTATACAATATGCTTAGCAGGCTGCTCTTTCAGAGCTAGTTTTTTTGGTGGGGAAAAATTATAATCTCGAAGATGAAATTAGATGGCGTCTCTTGGCACTGATTATGATGGTTTTTTCTTTCATTATGGAGGTTGAGATCATAATATGATGGTATCAGTTGATCCTCTAGATCTTCTTTCCCAAGTAATCATAACCTACATCAGCCAAAGTATTTGGTGCGATTTTTTATGATCTTTTGGATAGGTGGAAGGAAACTGAGGGTTTCTAGTCAGATCAGTCCTTTTCTAATTTCCTAATGACCCTTTTTACTCATTTACCCATGTGGTTATGCAGGCCTAGATCTTTTCGGCAGTTAATCACACCCTACACTAATCGTTTATCTTGCTGATGGGGTCGGATGTGACTGTTTTCTATATGTTTTCTTGCTTTTCCCTATCAGTGGTGAATAGCCTCCAAGAGTTTGTCAGCTAGCCACCGAAAAATCCATATTTTAGTGGATAATGAAGTGTTGTCTTTCCTGCTTAAGCCACTGAAACATTTACCCCGTCACCTTGGTGAAATCCTACTTTCGGTAGATAATGGCCACGCTGGAAAACCTATTTAACTACCGAAAACTTGTCTTTTTGGTGGTTAATGAAATGCCCTATATTTCACCTAAACCACCGAAAGTACTTTTCACTTGATGCTTATCTTCCTGCTTTTGGTGGTTAGCTAATGCATTGAATCTTTCTCTAAGCTGCCAAAAGCGAACCTTTTTGGTGGCTAATGAGTCTTTTCGAGTCTTGCCTAAGCCATCGAAAGTGTTATTTTAACTCTAATTGCTCGGCTCGCTTTCAGTGGTTCACTTTTACCCCACATTCAACTATTTAGCCATTGAAACATAGCTTTTCGGTGGCTAATGAGTTATAATAAGCCTCACCTAAGCCACTGAAAGCTATAACTTTTAAAATTTTCAACCAAATAAAAAACAACGACTTTCAAATTGTCAGTCATACTCATATATTTCATTACATGAATTCAATTCTTCATACTATCAAAATAAATTTATTTTGGGAGATAACATCTGGCTCCTACTTGGGGATGGGAACCTCCCAGCGAGGTCCCAAGAATCCCAGACCAAAATTCCTTTCCCTAAAAGCAATTAAATAACTTAACACTATCATTTACTATTCCACTGGGCATGGAGTTTATTATGTAAGTAAAAACATCCTACTATCTACTAATTTACAATAATAAGGCCTTAGAGCCTTAAATAAAGTAGAGTTTTAGAAAACGCCCATTCACTGGGCCATCAAATACCTCCTCCCCTTCCAGATTCTGCAATTTGAAGGTGTTATTCTTATGTACCTAGGCTATCACA
Source organism: Pseudotsuga menziesii (assembly GCA_001517045.1). NCBI lineage: Eukaryota > Viridiplantae > Streptophyta > Pinopsida > Pinales > Pinaceae > Pseudotsuga > Pseudotsuga menziesii. The sequence continues at coordinate 66,380 of LPNX010519361.1, forward strand.
AAAGGGCCAATCCACAAAGAGTCAAATTTTCCATGTTTTCCCTTGTCTTGTCTAAAAGTATCCCACTTGAGGATCCAATCTCCAACCTGGAAGTTGTCTACCTTTGCTCTTTTTTCAAACATGCCCTTTATCCTATGTTGATGGGCTTCTAATTTTCCTATAAATTGCTCTCTAATTTGTTGTAACTCCACCAAACCCATTGTCCTCCTCACCATATCATTTGGTTCATCTTCCTCTTTCTAAAAGATTTTTTCCACTGGAACAATGAGCTTGATAGGAAAAATGGCCTCGGTACCATAAACTAACTTGAATGGAGAAGTCCCTATGGATATTTTGTCTGTTACCCTATCATCCCATAAAGAAAACTTAAGATTTGAATCCCAGCTTTTGTGATTTGTTTCCAGCAGTTTACTGATGATCATGACTAAGATTTTGTTGTATGACTCAGCCAGGCCATTTCCTTGAGGATAATGGGATGTGGAATGCACCAGTTGAATGCCCATTGACTCACACATTTTATCTAATGCCCCAGCTTTAAAAGCTGGTGCATTATCAGTTACCAACCTTACTAGGCATCCAAACCTGCTAAATATATTCTCATATAAAAATCTCATGATGACTTGATGAGTGGCATTCCTGGTGGGTATTGCCTCTATCCATTTGGTAAAGTAATCAGTGGCTACTAAGATCCATTTATGTTGTCCACTGGAAGATGGATTTATTTCACCTATGAAATCCAGACCTCGTTGCTGGAAAGGCCCATTCATCACAATAGGCCTAAGGGGCAAGGATTTGAGCTGCTACTTCCCTATAAATATTTGGCATTGGTCATAGGCCCTTACAAAAGTGCATACATCAGCAAAAAGGACTGTCCAATAGTATCCTGCTCTTAAGATCTTGTGGGATGTGGTTTTTCAATAGTGGTGGTCACCACATGTGCTGGAATGAAAGTGATGCATGTCCTGCTATGCTTCTTCTTTGTCTATACACCTTAGCAAAATTCCAGACTGATCTTTCCAGTACAGCAGTTTGTTAATTATGCAAAACTTAACATATTTTAACTTAAGATCTCGTTCTTGGTTGGGAGTGAGATCAGGAGGAACTTCTATTTTTTTCAAAAATTGAATAATACCTGAGTACCAGTCACATGAATATAGGTTTTCAGCTACTGATGGAATGTCATTCTGATCTTGATCTACTTATGCTGCTACCACAGTCTGCACTTTTGTTGATTTGACACATGTGAAGTTTATTCCCATCAGTTCACAGTTTTCTTTAGCCATGAGTTTGGCCAGACCTAGTCCCTTCACTAGCTTAGTGGGTTTCACCTCTATATCAAACTCAATGAGCTTGGAAATCCACTTAGCTCTCTTCCCATCAATGTCAGTCTTAGTCAAAACATCCTTCACAGAAGCTGAAGGGACATATGCAAGGACCTTTGCATGGAGAATGTAAATTTTGAAAGTCTTCAAATATTTTATGAGAGAAAAAGCATGTTTTTCAATTGGATCATACTTTAGCTCAGCATCTCTCAAGGTTTTGCTGAAGAATGCAATTGGATGATCAAGACCCTCATAATTTTTTTGTAGTAGTACAGCTGCCACTATGTCATAGGATGCAAAAGAGAAAATGTAAAAACTCTTGGTGTAGTCAGGACTAATCAGGGTTGGGGCCTCTATGATAGCCTTCTTAATGTCTTCAAAAGAGTTTCTTTCTTGGTCAGTCTATTTTATTTCTACATATTTTTTCAGCATGACTGTTATGTACTTTACTAGCTCAGAGAAATTAGGGATGAACCTCCTGACAATGTTTATCTTGCCTAAAAAGGACCGAATGTACCTTTTTTACCTCGGTATTGACAGCTTCTGGATTGCTTCCACCCTTACCAGATCGATCTTTACACCTTCGCCTGAGACTATGTGGCCTAGGAGTTTTCCTTCACTGAGTGCAAACTAGTATTTCTTAGGGCTGAGTGATATTCCATACCTTATGCACTTCAGAAATACCTTCCTCAAATGTTGCAAGTGGTCATGATGGCTGTGAGAGTAAACTATTAGGTCATCCAAATATATGAGCATAAATTTATCTTTCAACCCTACAAAAGTTAGGTTCATGGCTCTCTGAAAAGTATCCCTAGCATTCATTAGCCCAAATGGCATTTTAGCATACATGAAGGCGCCCCAGGGGGTGGTAAAGGAAGTATTTTCTTGGTCATCAGGGTGCATAGCAAGTTGGTTGTATCCAGAGAAGCCATCTAGGAAGGACATAATACTAGACCCTGAGAATTTCTACAACAGGTGTTCCATCTTGGGTAGTGGATAGTTGTCTTTCTTGGAACACCTGTTCAGGTTTCTAAAATCCACACACAACCTAATTTCCCCATTCTTCTTTCTTACCACTACTAGGTTTGCAATCCACTTGGAATACCTAAGGGGTATTATGATATTTGCTTTGAGGAGCTTATGGATTTCTTTTTCAATTACTATTAATAGGAGAGGACTGATGGATCTCAACTTCTACTTGAAAGGGATGGTATCCTTCTCCAAAGGAATATTGTGTTGGATGATATTGGTGTCATATCTTTTCAGGTCACTGTACTCCTAGGAAAAAACATCAGAAAACTCTTTTATCAAGCTGCAAAACTTTGACCTCTGATCAACAGTCAATTTAGTGGACAGATTTATCAGTTTTGGATGGCTTTGGCTACCTGTGTTTTTCTCTTAGACATCAGGATCTAGCTCCTTTTTTGGCAGGCTTGAAAGGGATGCCATTGTGATCAAACAACTCTTCCAGTGGTACTAGGCCTCGAGGTATGTAGTTGCTGGGTAATTGGACAATGTTATGATCAACCACTTTATCTTTCAACTTAAGCTGCTTGGATTCCTCCATGTTTAGGTTTTCCTGGTCTATGTGCATATCAGAGAATTCATCTACTAGTTGAAGGAATTTACTAAGCTCATCATCATTCTCAAACACCTTCCAAAATTTGACATTATCTGGCAGGGAAGGTCTGTACTTAACCTGAACATCATAGCTGAGCTTAGGAGGTAAGGAAGGAATAAACAGACTTGCAGAGACAGCCAGGGAATCAGGCAGGTGATTCAAAGCTCTAAATATATATGACAGTTCAAAAAACATAAAGGAGTCTCTAATTTTCCATACCTCATCCCTATAGGCCTTTATTCTGATGTTTTTTGTCTGAAAAGTGTTGTTGACCTGCTATATAATGAGCTCTGCATCTCCAAAAATCCCCATGCACATGATCCCCATCTCCTTGGCAGCTTTAACTCCTAGCAGCAAGGCTTCATATTCTTATATATTGTTAGTGGTTTTAAAATCAAGCTTATAAGACAGATTAATGTTTTCCTTGGATGGGGAGATCAATACTACACCTACACCTACTGAGCTTTGAGTGCTAGCCCCATCAAAATACATGCTCCAGACAGTTGTGGTAAATTCTCCAGGCTACTGATAGGTGGGCTTAGTGAGTTGGATTGATGTTTGCTGAGAATCATCTATTTGTAGAATGCATGACCCAAAATCATTTTCCACTACATAGATGGGGTGATTCACTGAATTGCTCTCCTTGCTTATGATGTAGGCCAGCTGATTTTCCCGGTACAACCTCTTAGTCTCTCCTCCAAACATGGGGATGGTGGCATATGTAATATCCATTTGAAGGGTGCCACCTAGTATTTTGCTCCATGATCAAGATATAAAGAGACCAAATTTTGGAGGGATATCGGCCACTACAATGTCCATCATGATTCTTTTTGAAGGTAGCTGAGTTAGGTTCACAACAAGGTATTTGATGAGCCCCAAGCACTTGACCTTTCTAGAGTCAAAGGAGAATAAATCATGGTAGGGCTTTGTGATACTGAGACCAAGATCATCCATCACATCCTTTGGCATTAGGTTATGAGAGGCTCCTGAATCCAACAGATAGTTATGGAGGATTTTATCATGGATATTCAAGGATATGTAGAAATTTGGGCATGAGTCCTTTAGGTATTCGATCATGGGGCCTAGGGTTAAAATAGGCTTGTCATCTTCCAGGTTCAAAAACTCAGTGTCAATATGCACCTTTGGCTGAAGGGAATTTAGAATGGAAGACTTGAATGCATCAGTTTTCATTAGCTCAGTTAATGGGAAAGGGATCTTCAATTTTTGAATTTCTAACTCAAGGTTGAAAGAATAATGCAGCCTATCTGGAAACCTCACCTCATGCACTAGAGATTTGAGTTGGAATTGATCAGGAATGGATGAAGGTGCTAGTTTCTACAATGCTTTGGATATGACAACCACTTTATTTGGTAAAACAACAACATTTTTAGTTGGTGCAGTAGGCTGTTTGACAGGCATATCATTTTCCTTGAGAGGAGAAACCATCCTAGACCTTAGATTGTACCCCCCAAACCATCAGCCTGATATACATCCTCTTCAGTGATCTGCTCATCAATTAGGGCTTCCTCATATTCTACATGTGTTAGAAAAGAATAGTCCACCTCATCCTTCTTGCAGTGGATGTTGTCTTCGGCTTCTCCTTCTTCTTCAACGAATTCTGCCTCTTCTTCTAATACAACATTCTAAAATGGAGCTCTTATTCTTTGATATTCCCCTTGATTTCATTCCCTTCTGATAATATGAATTGGGGGATTTACTCTTCTATAAGGGACAAAATTAGGGTTTCGAGGAGAAAAGTCACCTGGCCCTTTACCCCTCACAAGTATCTGTCCTTGGTCCTTTAATTTAGACATTTTAGCAGTCAGGTTATCTAAAAGTTTGGTCATTTTTTCAATATTGTTCTTTGATGAAGAAGCCCCAATATGGTATGTTGGCTTCTTCTTCCTGTCTATTTTTCCTTTGACCTTCTGAGATGCCAAAATGTTTGATTCTACCTCTAGGGAAGCATCCTGCATGAGTGATAAGGAGGTAGAACTACTTTCTTTGAGAAGTAGGCATCAATTAGATTCAAAGGAACTTGTATAAGTTATCCTAGATGAGGTATCAGTGGGCTTGATTTCAGTGGGGATCTTGTTGTACATATTGTTGAACCTCTTGGTGAAGTTGGAGACAGCCTCTCCATTTTCTATTTCCAAGTTGTTGATATCTATGATATAGTAGAGGTGATCTCTCCTCTCTCCCCAATGCTTTAGAAATATGTCATATAGGGCCAATGCCTGCCACTGATCCCGCAGGCAGTTGCTTAAACCATTTCCTAGCCTAGCCATCTAGGCTTTGCACAAAAACCCTAGTCCATACATCTTCTTGCTCTATGTTAATGTTCTCAACATAGTTGTAAAATGCCTCTAAATGTTCTTCAACTATGAAATCCCCTTCTCCTATGAACTAAGGAATATGCTTGAGGTAATCTCCAATAGCCATGGCCGAGAAAGGATTTGGAAAATTTAGGGGGGCATACCTAGCTGCCAGGATCCTTTCCATTTTGGTCAATTGAGGGGCAGCCATTTTGGAAATGGGTATGGACAGGGTTGATGAAGGAAACACTGATGAAGGTACTTGCTGAGAAGGTGGTGGTGGTATACTTATCCCAGTGGAGTCACCAGGGATTGAATCTTCACAAGCAACAGTTCTTGAAGATGCCCAAACCCTAGAATTTTCTGATTTATTTATAAATTCTTGAGAATTAAGTGTTTCAGTAGAAGAAATAATAGCAGAAAAATTTCCTAAAATACCTGATCTAGCTTCCTATGCAACACTGCTGGTTTTTCTTAGTGAATCCCTAGCTCTTCTCAAAATTTCTTCTGGACATGAAATTGGTGTTGCTGGTGGCCCTGTAGGGTTTTCTCTGGTACTTGGTCTTCTTGAAGCCACCTTATTTCAATGGAGCTACTAGATAGATGATTACAACCAGAATCATGTCCAAGCTTTGTCTATCATCAAAGCAAGGATCTATGTCATCTCCCAGGGAAGTTGAGCTTCAGTCTCCTCTCCCCGACAACAACGCCAATTTGTTATCACTCCAAGAAACTCCTCTATGTTATAGCTCGAGGGTTCCTAGTAACTTAAAATGTTTTCAGGGTTTTCTGATATGGATCAAGTCAGGTGACCTTTATAACCTTCCACTCTCAAGACATGCATGAAACTCACTCAATTACAAGGCTTTTAGTTACAACTATTTAGAAGTTTACAATAAGGTGCGGGGATGGAGAACTCATCAGGATGGCAGATTTACATACAAAACATATGCATATAAATGGCTAAATCATGATAAGGATGGTACTTATAAATCAAATCACATTAACACACCAATAGGATGACAACTATTAGTTATTAATCAACTTGAAAGTAACCTAAATACACATTCCCACATAAGTATAGTGAAGATAGAGATGAAGGATGAACAAATCATAACAAAAGAGCGTATATTTAAGAATGAGAAAAATGAGAAGCTGACAATAGTATAGGCTTATAAATCCTTGAAGTCGAACCTTTTTCATAAAATTAGTCTTAGGCTTTAAAGCCTCTTACAAAATATACAGATCCTAAAAACTTGGATCTGTTTTTTACAAAATAAAAGAAAGTAATAGTTTTTTGCAAATTAGGGTTTAAAACCCTAATTAACTACTTGTCTTACCTTAACTTAAGAATTAGTCCACTGAATGATTTTTTAGATAACTGAAGTAACTGCTGATGATTACTGCTACTGGCCCTCTGCCAGTTAATCCACTGCTTTCTCTTGATAGCTAGGGTTGGTGGCCTTTTGTGCTGTTATGTCATAGTAGAGCTTAAACAGACCCTTTTCTTATGCTTCCCTTAGCATTTTTCATCTTTATATTACGTCCCTGAGCCATCTATAGTTGCCCAAAACCAGTCCTGTATGCCAAAACTTGCTTTTAAGCTCCTGTCCGCTTTCGGTGGTTAAGAGGCCAGCCTATCAGAACCATTAGCTTCCGAAAGTGGTGCTTTCGGTGGTTAAGAGGCCAGTATATTAGAATCGTTAGCTACCGAAAGTGGTGCTTTCAGTGGCTAATGAACTGCCCCAGCGTCCACCTAAGCCACCGAAAGCCATGTTTTAGAAAAAGTTATTAGTTTTTTCTCAAAAATGTCATTTTAGGCCTATTTGCTCAGCTTTCCTCTTTTTAGGCTTCATGCTAGGAGTGTTAACAATGCCTTGGCTAGTTTCAAGAGGCTGGAGACTAACTCCTGTGTCAAGTAGGGTTTCTAAGGTGGGGTGGATACTAGGGTTTTCTTTGACCTCCTTCAGCTGCAGCCTTTGGATCCTAACCATCCTATATAATCTAGTATTTTCCTTAAGGTACCTTGTATTCAACCTTTTCAAGAAAATGTATCTTTCTCTCTGCTCTAGGTATGACTTATGTAGTAGCTTGTTCCTGTTGGTCAATGTTTCATTATTCCTCTGTAGTTCTCTTTCCAAGACCTCCATTTCATAAATCTGCCTTAGTAGCTAATTGATATTTTGATTTTTAGGCTTGATGGAGGAAGCCTTCTCTATTGGTTCCTCTTGCTCATGTGGTGTGGGGGATGGTAGTGCTGTAGACACTAGTAGAATTTGTAGAGCTAGGGCTACATCCTCTTCTTGCTCTTCCTCAAAATATGAATAGGGTAGATTGAGGATATTCTCATGGTGTGCTTCTACCTCCTAGCCCTTCTCACTAAAGTCCAAGTTCCTTTTTTCCTTCTTTGTCTTGGAAGAGGAGGGAGAGTGTTCTATTGCTACTGCTAGGGAAATGGCCCTCCTCCTTCTTCTCCCACTCCTTGGTGTGTTGGAATTCTTGGAAGGATACTTCCCTTTCTCTTCTGGCTAAAGGCCTGTCTCAAAACCATTCCAAAACAAAAAATAAGGGCAAGCCATATTTCTTCTCTTCAACAATTCCTGGACCAATAGCTGGATAAGACTGTGGTGGGACAACTTGCCAACAATATTGGATGTCTGGGATTTCACTTTATGTGCCATCTTTCCCAGACTTCTGCGTAAGTAAAAGGGAAAATTGAGAGGGATTTTTCCTGTGAAGTGATTCATCAATTTGAAATGGTAGATCATGGCTCTGTTTAATCTCCCTTCATAGCTTAGATAGACCACAATGGCCTTCAGTAGTTGTTTCCACTTCTCCTCCAGCCATGATGATGGAACACTCCTCTTCCACACTATTCCTCTATGCTCATGCTTAAGGTAAGACTTGAACTCCACCTCTCTGGGTATGGTGGAACCATTTTTCTCCTGTGCAAGGGAGTTCTGTCACCTCAGTGATTAGTGCTTCATCTATGTGAAACTCCTCTTTTCCTATGAATTCTTTTGAACCATTGAATGAGAGGGAAAATGCTTCAGCCACCTGCTGATGGAAGCCTTGTATCTTTTCACAGAACTTGTAGCAGCCAACCTGTTGGAAGAGTCTACAGATCTCTCGATGTGCTTCTAAATAAATGATATCACCTAGCTCCTGCCTAAGAGTAGGTCCACTCTTCTTCATCTTCATGGGTGTCTCTCCTAGGTACCTACAAAATAGTTCTTAGTTCTGTATACAGTATGCTTAGTAGGCTGCTCTTTCAGAGCTAGTTTTTCTGGTGGGGAAAAAATGACAATCTCGAAGATGAAATTAGATGGAGTCTCTTGGAACTGAATATGATGGTTTTTTCTGTCATTATGAAGGATAAGATCATAAGATGATGGCGGCAGCTGATCCTCTAGATCTCCTTTCCCAAGTAATCATAACCTACATCAGCCAAAGTATTCGGTGGGATTTTTGATGATCTTTTGGATAGGTGGAAGGAAACTGAGGCCCTTCTAGTTAGATCAGTCCTTTTCTAGTTTCCTAACGACCCTTTTTACTCATTTACCCACATATTTATGTAGGCCCAATTCTTTTTGGTGATTAATCACACCCTCCACTGATCGTTTATCTTGCTGACAGGGTTGGATGTGACTGTTTTCTAACCGTTTTCTTACTTTTCCCTTTTGGTGGTTAATAACCTCCAGGAGTTTGTTAGCTACCCACCAAAAAAGCTACCTTTCATTGCATAACAAAGTGTTGTATTTCTTTCTTAAGTCGCCGAAATGTTTACCCCGTCGTCATGGTGAAATCCTTCTTTCGGCAGATAATGGCCTTGCCGAAAAACTTGTTTAACTGCTGAAAGCCTATCTTTTCGATGGTTAATAAAATGCCCTAGCTTTCTCCTAAACCACCGAAAGTACTTTTCACCTGATGCTTATCTTCCTCCTTTTGGTGGTTAGCATATGCGTTGAATCTTTCTCTAAGTTGCCGAAAGCGACCCCTTTTGGTCGCTAATGAGTCTTTTGGAGTCTTTCCTAAGCCACCAAAAGTGTTATTTTAACTCTGCTTGCTTGGCCCACTTTCAGTGGTTCACTTTTACCCTGCGTTCAATCGTTTAGCTGCCGAAACATAGCTTTTCAGTGGCTAATGAGATATAATAAGCCTCGCCTAAGTCACCAAAAGCTATAAGTTTTAAAATTTTCAACCAAATAAAAAACAACGGCTTTCAAATTGCCAGTCATACTCAGATCTTTCATTACATGAATTCAATTCTTCATACTATCAAAATAAATTTATTTTGGGAGATAACACATTGATATCAAAAAAACAAGATGGATGTTGATGTTAAAAATTAGCATGAAGAATTGAAGATAGTTTGACGAAGTGTATAAAATATTCATACAAGTATTAGAAGTGTGCAAGTCCCCCTACGTATTCACCCCTAGTGCACAAGTTCCACTAAGTAGTGGCTCGCAAGTGCATGATTCCCATGAAGTTTAAAATCATACAAAAGTGCACAATGATGTAAGCATAAGAAGCTTGACCAAAATCTTAGGAAGAGCGGTATCACTTAATTAAAGGAACCCAAACATGTAGAGAAGGAAACTGAATAACAATAATTAGAAGAGTATAAATAAGAAAGACAGAAATTTAAAAGTACGTCAGAAGATGAATATGATATGATATTATAAGTTTGCAAGATTCAAATTGGGGTATCAATGGTTCATCGATACAGAAGAAGTATATACAAAAAATATTCAAATGTGAAAAAGCAATGAACAAGAGAAACAAATAATGCACAAATTAGAGGGATTCCCATCACTGAGATGTGTGAAAAATATATACAATAAAATAAATTTAATTTCAAATCTTATATCATTGATATTGATATTGCATATCGCAGAAAATTGCAGATTATTGATTATAGAAGTCGTAGATCAACTAAAATAAAAGTTGCATAAAATCATAGATTGTTGATTGTAGAAGATGCAGATTGTAGATCACATAAGTAATAGTTTTGTAACAACATATCCTTATCACGGTTGAAGGAAAGGGCAAGGATAGGAATTTGTAGCTTCCTTTAAATTGGTGTTGAAGAAAAAGGGCATGGGATTGAAGTCACTTTTTAGGTTTGTTCCTGAACACAACAAATAGGTGCTTGAAAAAAAAGGATTGAGATCCTCTCAGTTTGGTGCTTGAATACAAAAACTCGGTTCTTATTTGTGGGATGGTGTCCCAATTAGATTGGTGTTTGAGTTATTTGGTGCTCACATATTGGTATTCACACACACAAGAGCATACACACCAGAGTGTTGTCAATTTTTTAAGGATTTTAAGCTGTGTTCTTTGTTAAGAAAAAGAACCTCCAGGAATCTCTTTCGGTCCAAGTGGACCTCAATCAGGAAAGTGAGAAGGGGTTAATTTTAGATGATAACAAATAAAAATAAAACAAATATCAAACACAACTCACAGGTTATCTGATTAGTCCTACCACGCATCTCTTTCCCCTTTCGGGTCAATCGAGAAGTCGTAGGGTAAGTAGTATGATTGCTTTGAATTTGTGAAAGATATTGAAATGATTATAATTCAAAGTATACAATGCTGCAATACAAGAAAAAACTAGAAAAAAGTGAAAAAGTGCAAAAATCACAAAACACAGGATCTCATGTGGGGGGATGGGGAGCAAGCTTGAAAGAGCCTACTCGAAGTAACTCTTTTTATTAATAAGGGTTACAAATATCATCAAATTAATTGAAAAAAATCTTCTTGGTTCTTATACCGAATGAACCTAAGGGCTTACAAAGTACAACAATAATGATTACGGAAGATGGGGAGACCCCTGGGGGTTTCGAATGGCCCAAAAATCGCTTTTCGGACAGGACCTCCTCCTCTTTTCAGATGGAACTGATAAAAAACAGCAATATTTAATTAGTGTAAAGTTCCCAAGAGTATTTTAAAAGTGTCTTTTGATAACCCCCAAAAAACTACCAAAAAATACTAAGGTAATGTACTTTTTAAGAAAAGACAAAAATAACTCAAGAGGACAAGTCCTCTTGAGGATCTTGGCTAGATTTGGGGCAGCCAATGCAATGTGCACTTTAGATTCTAGATTTAAAATTTAATAAAGAAAATATATTCACTTTAAACAAGCTTTTGATTTGGCTTAAAACTGCTTATAAAAAATGAAAGACTTTTACTGCTAGATCTAATTTTTAAAGAGAAATGACTTGAATATTTTTCTTAAATGAAACTAAATCTATGCATGCAGATCCTATATGTTCAGATCTAGAAATATATCATCTTTTAAACAGCATATCTAAAATATAAAATCCAAGTAACAAAAGAAGTGTTGATAAAAAAGGAGAAAGAGTGAAGAGGTGGCTGGTGCCCGAATGATCAACTGTGGAGATTTACGGTGGAATATCGAGGGACTATTCCTTTGAGAAAGTTTGGAGTAAGTGAGAAATAAAAATAGATCAGAACCCTCTCCAAGCTAGGAACCTGCAACTAATCCAAAGGCTTGCCAATATGCTTGTGAGATCTCATTAATACATAAACAACGATATTAGAATAACATGCATATAATCTTATAAAGAATGTTAAATCTAGATCTCTAGACATGCATAAAAGAAAAAGAGATACCCAATAAACTTATTAACAAATTCCTTTCCTATCAATATCATAATAAACTTATTATCAATATTTTAGCATTGGATCCACAATATCAAAATAAGCAAGTTATGAACAAAGATACAGGTTACCTTAGTGAAACATGGCAATGCTCATCCACACATAATAACATGACACCATATTTTCTCCAAATCTTTTCTTTATTTCAACAAAAATTACGATCAATACAATATTAAACAATAGAAATCCCTTTCTTCTGAACTCTAACGGGCTTGAAAGAGGAAAAAGATGCTTTATTTATAGCCAGATTGGCTGAGAGGGGTGCATGCCTGAAAGAAAGAGAGACTGAAGCTGACAAAGAGTCAAGATGATCCTGATATGATGGTGAACTAAGTATGATCTAATGATGAGCTGAGTCTAAGTGAATGCACTAAGTCTAACTGGACTAGAACTGAAAATAGGAGTGACACCTCACTCAATGAACTAAGCCTGATATGATGATAAACTGAGCCTGATCTGATGATGAGTTGAGTCTGATATGATGATGAACTGAGTTTAATCTGATGATGAAATAATTCTAACTGGATAAACTGAGTCTAACTAAACTAGAACTACAAAATAGAGTGACACCTCACTCAGTGAACTGAACCAACAAACAAACAACTCCCATCTTGATCCACATGTGTGGAGGAGAGAGAAAGGAGGGCGCAACCTTAGATCTGCATGAGCTAGTTAAGCTCCTCTTCACCCCACACCATGCCTTCAGTCAATGAGTGGGAGCTCCTGGTCAATATAAAGCCAATGAGACTGAATTCAGTCAAAATAGAGAAAAATCCACTAATTTAGGAATTTGGATTTGCTCCATTATTTAATTAATTTTTTATTAAATTAATTAATATTTGATTTTTTTTGGATTTTCTCAACTGAGTGATGGAAAAATCACTCAAAACTTAGGAAAAGTGGTTTTATGGGTTTATTGGGTGATCTAAGTTAGAAAATGAGCACCCCTATGACTGAATCTAACTTTTAACCTCACTTTTATTACAAGACCAATTTTTCCAATTAGACTATTAAAAAGTAAAATTAAAAACTAACAAAAACAAAACCTAGGGGGAATTAACACATGTTCATATGACTCGACCATAATTCCTAGCATGTTTATACATTGAAACACAGACTCTAATAACCTTAATAGGCCTAAATTTCAAGCCACCCACCCCAAATTTGGAGGTATTGAGTGAAAAACTTAGAAATTATCAGTCCTTTATTCAACAACCAATAATAACCAAGGGAAAAAACACTCTAGGCTGATTAGATTAAGAAATAAAGTCCAAGAGACTGAGTCATTTATAGACACTATCATGCTAGAACATTTTATTACAACTCCCCCAAGGGGGGTATGAACATGTGGTAGATAAAAAAAACACTTCCCAGAAGCAAGTCTGAAGGTCTTCTGAAGTCCGAACAAATCATGTTTGTTTGGTTCACCAAGATCACTTGATAACACCGATGAAGTACAACTTAGGTGGTAACATCTGTCTCCAACTATGGGACGTGTGCCCAATCTGTTCATAGGGCAAGGAGATGATACAAGAACACCAAAATCTATGGTTTATAGACCCTGTAAGAGCATCTCAACTTGACAAGAAAACCTCAGTAGCACAAGCTTTATAATAAACCAAATGAACCATTAAGCTGATTTATTTAAACAAAATAAATGTAACTAACTAATGAAAAAAAAGTCTTATTATAGCTAAGTATGCAACAGAAACATGAAAAGTAAATTCTCTCTTTTAAGGAGCTTATTTCCCTACTCTAAGAATGATATAAAAAGGTTAGGTGTAATAAAAAATCCAATGTAACCACCTAAGCATTTTATTAACATAACATTGTGTTGCCTTGTCTTTGGTCACCAGCCAAAGTAAGGATACTTTATTCAAAAAATGAAAACCTACGTGATGATCTAGAATGGGTGGGTTGGATGGGAAATCATAGGAATGAATAAAGTCATTAAAGTTCTTCCCAAACTGTTCTGTGCTCGCGCAGGATGCTTCTATCCATGACTGGATATGGCTGATATACCAATCGACATGATGAGGGAGACTGACTACAACATCATACTGATCATCAAGGCTTATAGAATGATAATTCATTGCATAAGCCCCAAGTAGCTCCAAATCATAAGGAACCTCTACATGTGAAGAAGATGGCTAAGACTGATATTCCACTGACTGCATCACCTTTAACTTTTTACAACACTTCTTCTCAATGTATTCATTACTGTTAACTTTGTGTGGATTTGCATGATATGAATCTGAAAGATCAAGTGAAAATTATGAATGCTCCTCTTCCATACTAATATTTTCCCAGGTATCTAGACCAACGCTCCCCTCTATGGATCTATCATAGATTGGACTTCCACAATTTTTTGAATAGACACTCTCTATGCTAGACACATCATGGATGGGATTCTCAATAATATTTTCACAAGTTGGATTATCTATGAAATTCCAATAGTCATCACTCCCATCCATGTCATATGTGGGGGACTCCTCATCCATGGAATCATGCTCCTTCCTATCCATGTATTCCTTGTATTCATAACAATCTTCTTCAGAAGATTTGGCTTCAAAAATGTCACAAGGCAATAAAATTTCCAAACCTTCATCAACATGTGGAGAAAAAGGTATAGTGTCATCACACACTATCCTGATATTATCATAAGTTTCTTTATAGGATTCTGTAATGGTTTCTTCTTGAGGTAAATCTGGAGAAAAATTGTGATCTTTATCAATAAAATAATCATGGGAGCACTCCAAATTTTCAATAGTTTCTATTATGATATCATGAAGAGGATATTCAATATTATGTTGAATCAAGGAAACTTTATGGACATATTCAATGGGATCACTTGGGATGTGTTGCTCAATGGGTTCCTCTAGTTTTGCCAAATCTTTATTATCTTCTGTTAAAGTGATATGAGGATGGTTTTCAACCATGTCTCCAAATAAGGGTTCTTCATGAAACTCTTCAACGAGATTGTCATGGATGTTCCCATCTTCAGAATCTTGCTATGTATTGGGAGATACCTCATATTCTTTAATAATCCGCTTAATTTCTTCCTTTCTTAAATAACTATGAGGAAGTTATTTGACGGGATTATCATGTATCTCCTCTTCACTTAAATGTTTGAGAAGTGATTCCAAGTATTCAATACTTTGTATTATGGAAAAAGGTCCATCATATGTTTCCATGTGATACTCTGTCCCAAATAGGTAGAAGGTAAATATATTTTCAAGGAAATTTTTCAAACCATTGATACTACCCCTACCATCATGCCATTGCTCTAAAAAAATCCAAAGGAATCTTGGAAATGAGGTTATACATTTATTAGGAAAACCCTGATAGAACCAACAAAAGGCATCACCCTGAAAAGTACTATCAAACATTTCCATCGTATTGTCTTCATAAAGCACATTGGAGTCAGCCATCATCTGAAGGAAATATTTGGCATGTCAGATGGCCGAATCACCATAATTTCCATGAAATTATGGAAGCCATTTATATATATCCCCCAATCCATGACCAAAGTTAGGAAAACCTAGGACGTTTGAGAAATCAATAGGCTGAAAAAGTCTGGCTATCTGGGCAACACAGTGCTCACTTAATTCATCCATATCAAAAATTAATAGTATGTATTTGATATAAACCATTAAACCTTGTACTGAATAGGTGGAGCTATCAAGTGATGAGATTTAAAGGTTTTAATCTGTCGCATGGGCTCATATACACACAACAAAGCTTCACAAGTTTATGAGATAACAGGTTTTTATCCCTTCATTGGAGTCGCCATGTGAAAAATAAAAATAATCATTTATAAATATTTCACAAAAATGATTTTTTTCTTTTCGTTGTAAAAATAAAAACTAAAAAAAGTTAGTGGAGTCGCCAAATGAAAATTAAAGATCTACTCTAAGCATTCATCAAACAAAGAAAAAAAAAAGGAAGAAACAAAAGTCGTACTCCGGGAATAAAAGGATTTATCCCCGATAATGGTGCCAAAAGATGTTGCCGCCTTTCACACACCTGGGGGGGAATGTGGCAGAAATATTCAAGCCACTCGGTGTGCCCTTGGGGGAAAGTCTCGAGTCAAGGTTATCACCTTGTTCTTGACTCCTTTGTTTAGGAAAACTCCTAACGAAGCCAAGGGGGGTAGACCCTACGAGTTACTAAGGCTAGTTACTTAGATGATGATGGTATTAAATGAGTAAGTGTTTTAGGAGTTTTGACAAATGAATTTGACACAAGATATTTGCAAGATTCGTTATACCACAACTGCATGGAAATCCAAACTTTATAAGCAGTAATGCAGAAACATACGATAATATCAAATAGATCAGTTCCAATAATGGAGTCCACAAATGAGATTGTTGTTGAAATACAAATGGGTGTTGCAAGTTCTCTTGGTCATATTTTAATTTAATGTATGATGAGTTGATTAAATTAGGTGGGGGACCTCCAGATATACCCACGAGGTACTTGGAGTACGTCCAAAAATAAAAACCACTATGGCTACCCGCAAGTAATGTGTGGGATAAATGGAGTCTCTAAGACTTTGTTCATAATACACCCGCTAGGGTGTAACAGAGATCAGTGCCTCAAGGTCATTGTCTAGTAGTTCCCACTTTCTTTGCGTATTTTGTCATTGTTTACACTTTGATCGAGGCATTGTATTTTCTCCCTAGGTGGTTAATTAGGGAAAGTGAATCCTAATTATTCTAGTCACTTGTGTTGCTTTTGATGCAGCTTGACTGATCAGACGAACCGCAACCAAGTGCAGAGCATAAACACCGGAGTCTTGTCAAATTTTTAAGGATTTTAAGCTATGTTCTTTGTTAAGAAAAAGAACCTCAAGGAATATCTTTCGTTCCAAGTGGACTTCAATCAGGAAAGAGAGGAGGGGTTAATTTTAGATTATAACAAATAAAAATAAAACAAACATCAAACACAACTCACAGGTTATCTAATTATTCCTACCGTGCATCTCTTTCCCCTTTCGGGTCAATTGGGAAGTCATGGGGTAAGTAGTATGATTACTTTGAATTTTTGAAAGATATTGAAACTCTTATAATTCAAATTATACAATGTTTTAATACTAGACAATACTAGAAAAAAGAGAAAAAGTGCAAAAATCACAAAACGCGGGATCCCCCATGGGGGGATGGGGAGCGAGATTGAAAGAGCCTACTTGAAGTAATACTTTTTATTTTTAAGGGTTACAAATATCAGAAAATTAATTGAAAAAATTCATCTTGGTTCTTATACCGAACTAACCCAAGGGCTTACAAAGTACAACAATAATGATTACGGAAGATGGGGAGACCCTTGAAGGGTTTCGAATGGCCCAAAAAAGGATTTTCAGACAACAAATCCTCCTCTTTTCAAATGGACCTGCTAAAAACCTGCAATCTTTAATTAGTGTAAAGTTCCAAAAAACACCTTAAAAGTTTCTCTGGACAACCCCCAAAAAACTACCGAAAAAGGCTAAGTTAAAGTACTTTTTAAGAAAAGACAAAAATAACTCAAGAGGACAAGTCCTCTTGAGGATATTGGATAGATTTGGGACAGCCAATGAAATGTGCAGTTTAGATGCTGGATTTAACTTTTAATAAATACAATCTATTCACTTTAAACAAGCTTTTGATTTGGCTTAAAACTGCTTATAAAAAATGAAATACTTTTACTACTAGATCTAGTTTTTAAAGAGAAAGGACTTGAATCGTTTTCTTAAATGAAACTAAATCTATGCATGCAGCTCCTATATGTTTAGATTTAGAAATATATCAGCTTTGAAACAGCAGATCTAAAATATAAAATCCAAGTAACCAAAGAAGTGCTGATAAAAAAAGAGAAAGAGTGAAGAGGTGGCTTGGTGCCTGAATGATCAACCATGGAGCTTTTCGGTGGAATGTCAAGGGACTATGCCTTTGAGAAAGTTTGGAGAAAGTGAGGAAGAAAACTAGATTAGCACCCTCTATAATCTAGGAACCTGCAACTAATCCAAAGGCCTTCCAAGATGCTTGTGAGATCTGATTAATACATAAACAAAGATATCAGAATAGCATGCATATAATCTTATAAAGCATGTTAAATATAAATATCTAGACATGAATAAAACAAAAAGAGATAGCCAATAAACTTATTAACAAATTCCTTTCCTATCAAGATCATAATAAACTTATTATAAATATTTTAGCACTGGATGCACAATATCAAAATAAGCAAGTTATGAACACATATACAGGTTACCTCAGTGAAACATGGCAATGCTCATCCACACATAATAACATGACACCATCTTGCCTCCAAATATTTTATTTATTTCAACAAAAAGGACGATCAATACAATATTACACAATAGCAAGCTCTTTCTTCCCAACTCTAACTAGCTTGGAAGAGGAAAAAGTTGCTTTATTTATAGCCAAATTGGCCAAGAGGGACGCATGCCTAACTGAAAGAGAGACCGAAGCTGACAAAGAGTCAAGCTGAGCCTAATATGATGGTGAACTGAGTCTGATGTGATGATGAGCTAAGTCTAAGTGAATGAACTAAGTCTAACTGGACTAGAACTGAAAATCAGAGTGACACTTCACCCAGTGAACTGAGTCGGATCTAATGATAAACTGAGTTTTATCTGATGATGAACTGAGTTTGATTTGATGATGAACTGAGTCTGATCTAATGATGAAATGAGTCTAACTAAACTAGAACTACAAATTGGAGTGACACCTCACTAAGTGAACTAAACCAACCAACAAACAACTCCCAGCTTGATCCACATGTGTGGAGGAGAGAGAAAGGAGGGCACAACCCTAGATTTTCATGAGCCAGTTAAGCTCATGTTCATCCCACATCATGCCTTTAGTCAAGGAGTGGGAACTACCAGTTAATGTGAAGCCAATGAGACTGACTTCAATCAAAACAGAGCAAAATCCCCTGATTTAGGAATTTGGATTTGCTCCATTATTTAATTAATTTTTAATTAAATTAATTAATATTTTATTTTTTTGGATTTTCTCAACTCAGTGATGGAAAAATCACTCAAAACTTAGGAAAAGTGGGTTTATGGGTTTATTGGGTGATCTGAGTTAAAAAATGAGCATCCCCATGACTAAATCTGACTTTTAACCCCACTTTTATTACAAGACCAATTTTTCCAATCAGACTATTAAAAAATAGCCTAAGTTCTGTGGAAAAATTAAAATTAAAAACTAACAAAAACAAAACCCAGGGGGAATTAGCACATGTTCATATGACTCGACCGTAATTCCTAGTATGTTTATACATTGACACACAAACTCTAATAACCTAAATAGGCCTATATTCCAATCCAACCACCCCAACTTTGTGGGTATTGAGTGAAAAACTTAGAAATTATCAGTCGTTTATTCAACAACCAATAATAACCAAGGGAAAAACACTCTGGGCTGATCGAATTGACAAATAAATTCCAAGATACCAAGTCTTTTACAGACACTAGCATGCTAGAACATTTTATTACAACTCCCCTAAGGGGGTATGAACATGTGGTAGATAAAAAAAACACTTCCCAGAAGCAAGTCTAAAGGTCTTCTGAAGTCCGAACAAATCATCTTTGTCTGGTTCACCAGGATCACTTGATAACACCAAATAAGTACAACTTAGGTGGTAACAGAATGGAAGTATATCTGCAATATCTAAGAGTTGATATTTGGAACTCTGTGGAAAATGGTTACAATGTTCCCAAAATTGCACCTATTGATGTAGATGACAAAAGGAAGTATGAATATAATGCAAGGGATAGGAATGCATTAATATATGGATTAGTGTGAGAAATTTGAACCACAGGAGAATCTAGGAGTGTTAGTGAAGCTCACAAATAAAATTTGGTGCAATAATTAGCAAAAACCTTCAAATGAGAAGTAAAATTACACACACAATGTGAATAGAAACAAGATAATTTCAGACTGTCTAACCATAAAACTTGTGATTATTAGGTACATAATACATGATAAGAGTTTCATGAGGCTTTGGAAGCCAATTGTGAGCATACAACCCAAAATTGTCAAATTGGCATCAAAGCCCCCTAGGTGGGCCAATCATGTCCCAACTCAACCGAAACAGATACAAATTGATTCCTAGACTAGGATGAAGCGATTTGTGTCAATTATTACACCTTTTACAGCATGGGTGTGGAAATTTGGGTGGTTTAGAGTCTCAATGCAACACTTAATGCTCAAAATCAGGCCAAAATTGGGCAAAATCCCACTCTAGCTCTCCAAGTCAACTTAGCTGACCACATCCAATGTATGGGAGTGCACCATAAATGATGAGGGAGAACATGTGGCTGGTTCACTGAGTTGGATTGCTCATGTGGGTGTGATATCCCCAATTTTGCATGGCATTAGTCCACCTAAGCACCCCTAGTCCACCTCATTGTGTATTAAAGCTTAAAAATCAATAAAATTGACTAATTAGTGTAACTACAGTAATAATTATGGATTACTGTTATAATATCCTCCCTTAATCCAACAACTAAGTACTGATCACAAATGATAGAGGCCTTAGCAACAATGGCTCAAGTCACCTCAAATACATAATTCAGAAATTACAATTTTATTTGTCCATGTGAACTGAGGAAAAGAAGGAAAACCTCATGGGAAAAAACATTCCCTCAAGAATGGACATGGGGCTAGAACTGCAATAAATAACAGAAAATCACCATCCTTCACTCACTCCAAGAAAATATCTCAGGTAGGTGAAGGTATTCTTAGTGAAAGCCTTGGTAAAAATATCAGCAGTTTGCACGGTGGATGGGCAATATTGCAGTGAGATCACCCTGTCATGCACTAAGCCCTGAATGTAATGCAAGTGTATCTCTATGTGCTTTGTCCTCTACCTCTGTACTAGATCAGTATATATCTTGTTGGCACTCCTATTTTCCACCCAATTTTTTGTTGGAGAATCAATTGTGAGACCAAACTCCTGAAGAATTCCCTGCAACCAAACACACTATGTAACAGCATTGATTGCTTCCCTGTACTCGGCCTCTGCTAATGAAAGTGAAATGGTGTTTTGTTTCTTAATTGACCAGAAAATGGGACCTTCATCAAACATTAATACTAAACCTGAATTTGACTTCCCGTCAGTTGGATCACCGGCCCAATCTGAATCAGAAAATCCAGCTAGTTGAAGTGAGGAACTAGCTGTGTAGTGCACCCCGAAATTCTTGGTACCCTAGACATAATGGAGAATTATTTTTTATTCCATCCAATGGAGCTCATTTTTCTGGTGCATATGTATTTCTACAGCACTTACAGCATAATACAAATCAGGTCTTGTGTGAGTGAGGCAGACCAAGTTGCCCACTAGTTTCCTGTAGAGTGTAATATCCACCAATGGAGAATCGCCAAATTCATGCATTTTGATGCCAGAAAGAAAGGGAGACTTGGATTCATTACACTCAGCCATGTTAAACTTGTTTAAAATATCTTATGCATACTGTTGTTGACTCATCTTGATGCCCTTTTCATTTTTCTCAATTTCCAAGTCCAAAAATTGCCTTAGCAATCCTAGGTCTGTCATGGCAAATTCACTATGCAAATATGACTTGATTTGGCCAATTTAATTGGTGCATCTACCTGTAATAAGAGGATAATCAACATAAATAAAAATGACCTGAAAAATACCATCATAAATAAAAATGACCTGAAAAATACCATCATGTTGCCTCAAATACACATTGGGGTCTGATTTTCATCTAGTGAAGCCAATTGAAAGCAAGAAAGCATCCATTTTTGCATACCAAAATATTCTTGGGGGCTTGCTTGATTCCATACAATGACTTCTTCAACCTACATACCAATGAAGGATCCTCTTGGAAACCTTCAATATGCTTCATATATATTTATTCATGTAGCTCACCATGCAAGATTGCACTCTTAACATCCATGTGGTGAACTTCCCAATTTTTACTAGCTGCCAGCGCTAGAACTAGTCTAATTGAGTCCATATTTGCAACCGGTGCAAAGGTCTCTGTGTCATCAACACCATGGACCTGAGAATAGCCCTTAGCAACTAATATTTCCTTATGTTTTATATCATAACCATAAGCATCAATTTTTGTCCGAAAAACCCATTTGTATTGAACAAGCTTCCTCTTGGGAGGAAGGGGAACCAATTCCCATGTATTGTTATCTTGGAGGGACTGAAATTATCTTGGAGGGACTGAAAGTCATCTTCCATTGCTGATTTCCATATCAGATAATTACAAGATTGCTGATATGTCTGAGGATCATACCAAACCATCATATTAAAGTGCTCATCAAGAGCACTATTGCTTGCAAAGGAATCTTTACTAGTTTGTGATCTAGTCTTCCTAGGCTCATGGGGATCGCCTGCCAATTTCGCAACTACTTGTACAATTTTTTCATCCCACTTCAGCATATATGGTGAGTCATATACAGTCGAAATACCATATTCAGCAACATTTTTATCATAAATATCAGAAAAAACAGAGCATGTATCATCACTTACATCTTCGAATGGTAAAGCAGAGGAGCATTCCCCTGGAGCAAGCTCGAAGTCTAGAATTGGCTCTTCCTCAAATTTCAAACTTCTTTCAACAAATGCCTTGCAAGTAGAAGTGTAAAAGATCTTGTAGCCTTTGGTTTCCTCACAATATCCAACAATTATGTACCTTTTCTTTGTGGTTGCAAGGATTTCCTCTTCTCAGAGGGAATTCTAGCCCATGCTTTAGTCCCAAAATTTCTGAAATTTGAGACATTTGGGTTTTGACCAAACCATGCCTCGTAAGGTGTCATTCCTTTTACTGATTTATGAAAGGATATTATTTTTATGTGATCATAACAACTAATGATTTTAGCCCATATCTTGGTACTAATATCCCTTGCTTCTATCATGAAAGTGACCATCTCCTTGAGTGACCTATTCTTCCTCTTAGCGACACCATTTTGTTGTGGTGTGTAGGGAGTTGAGTGTTGCATTTGGATGCCACTCTCGTCACAAAGTTGCTGTAAGTTTTTATTCACATAATCCTTTCCATTATCATTTCTAAGGACATTAATATTTTTCCCACTCTGATTTTCTACAAGTTCTTTCCAAATATTGAGTTGCTCAAACACCTCATACTTCAATTTCAGAAAATACACCCAAAATCAAGAGTAGTCATCTATGAATGTAAGAACATAACTAGATCCACCATATGAAGGAGTGGGTAATGGACCAATCAAATCAGAATGCACCAACCCAATTGGTTGCGTTTCTCTCATTGCCTTCCCCTTCTCATAGATTTGCTCAAGATGCTTCCCAATCACACACCCTATGCATGCTCCAGTTGATGGCTTTCTTTGTGGAAGTCTTTCCACCATCTCCTCTCTGTGAAGTGCCTAAAGGTACTTGTAATTCATGTGACAAAATAATTTGGAAACTTCATTTGCATGTGAGTGAAGTGCTTTATCACTAGAAGTGGGGAGAAAGTTAGAGAACTTGTACATCCTCTCATAGTGGTCTACATAGCCAATTGCAATGACTTGGTCTGTTGAGATCTTTGCAATCTCTACCATGTCAAGAGTGAAGGTCACTCTCTTTGGCTCTCCTATATGGGTCATTTGATATAGTGAAAACAAATTTTCTGCAATATCTGGTACATACAATACTTCACTGAATAAGCCATGATCTAAATCAATCCTCCAAATCCCTTTGTTTTGGAGTTCTCAATCATCCCCCATTCGAACTGTTCAGCCATCATTTGAACTCATGGAGGAGAAGAGTTCTTTCTTGGATACCATATGCCTAGAATCCCCCGAATAAATGAAAAATATGAATAGTTATAAGTACCTACAACCAAATCATGACATTTCTCCTTTCTCTCACTTGAACTAGAGTTTCCATCCTCATTCCTTGCACTGTCAGGGATTGGAATGTTTTCCTCTCAAGCAGCCATGGTGCCAATGGTATTTTTCATGCATGAGCTCTTTGGATGCCATCCCTTGTGGAAATAGGTCCATTTAGCCTTCTCTTTTCCATTATTGTACTTCTCCTTGGAAGGATTCGAACTTGCATCACTGGATTTGGGTTTTTCTGGGTTTTTCTTCTTCTCTAGCAACTTCAAATTCTTGGGCTTGGAATTTCCCTTTGAGGAATTTGAAACTCCCACTTTTAGAGCTTGATCCTTGGTCTTAATGGAGCCCATTTCGACCAATTTTTATTGCTCTTGGCTGAGTGACTCCATGAATTTTTCCAGGCTTGGCATTTTCCCATTTCGAAGGGTAAGCTTACCAGAGTGGAATGTACTCACAAAAACTGAGAACTTTAGCCCCAACTTCAAAAGTATAGACAAGATCAATTGGTCTTATTTCTTTTCAAATCCACACTACTTCAACTGCAACACAAGTGACTTAAACTTGGTGAAGAATTCTTGGATTGTGTCATAGTGCGATGGGCTCAAGCTGACAAGCTCATTCTAAAGCTGGTGACCATGTAGCTCATCAGTTTTCCCAAATAGAGTCTCTAGTTTTACCCAGACCTCATTGGGTGTTGTCAATCTGTCAATGTGGAACATAGATCTCTTGAGATTCTCAGACATAACAATACAAATGCCTCATCCAATCTGTTGAAGTACTTGGCTTTCTCAATAGCAGAATTTGGTTCCGCCTCAGTGCCCATGGTAACTCTATAAAGCCCCTTGGATCTGAATTGAATCACCATCTCTGCCTTCCAATCAAATAAATTGAATGGTGTTATCATGATGTGGGTAGCCTCCATTTTTTCCTACACTAATGATGAAGAAATTATCGGATGTTCTGCAAAACAAAATTCGATTTTATCTGGAACTCCACTAAAAATGCAGCTCAAATCACTCTGAATTGATCTACAACTCAAAATTATCCAACAAGATCTGATACCATGTGATAAATTTTAACCATAGGATAATTTAGGAGCATTAGTGAAAATAACAAATCAAATTTGGTGCAAGAATTAGTAAAAACCATCAAATGAGAAGTAAAATTGCACACACGATGTGAATAGAAACAAGATAATTTCAGATTTTATAACCATAAAAATTTTTATTATTAGGTATATAATACATAATAAGAGTTTTTTGAGGCTTTGGAATCCAATTGTGAGCATACAACCCAAAATTTCCAAATTGGCATCAAACCCCCCTAGGTGGGCCAATCATGTGCCAATTCAGCCCAAAAAGCTACAAATTGATGATTGGACAAGGCTGAAGTGATTTGGATCAATTATTACACCTTTAACAATGCGGGTGTGGAAATATGGGTGGTTTAGAGTCTCAATGCAGCATTTAATGCTCAAAATCAAGCCAAAATTGGGCAAAATCCCACTCTAGCGCTCCAAGTCAACTTAGCTGACCACATCCAATGTATGGGAGCACACCAGTAATGATGAGGGTGCAAATATGGATGGTTTACTGAGATAGAGTGCTCATGTGGGTGTGAAATCCCCAATTTGAGATGGCATTAGTCCACCTAAGAACCCCTAGTCCACCCCATAGTGTATTAAAGCTTAAAAAGCAATAAAAATGACTAATTAGTGTAGCTAAGGTACTAATGATGGATTACTGTTCTAAAAATTAGATGACTCTAATTTTTCCAAGATCATGCAGTGCACATCAATAAAGGAAGTATGAGTAAAATATAAAACAACTATGAAGGAGATGAAAAATTAAAGAAGGTAAAGTTGGAAACTTATTCAGGACAATTTGAAACCTTGAACATGAGAGAAGAAGAAAAAATTTCATCATTTTTATACCAAAATACCATCATCTTCATTTTTACTTTCCTATATCCCTAAAGTATCTATGCTAATAGACTTGAGAATAGGTTTTCCTTTCTAGAAGTCTAAATTCTAGTAGCACTGACGCACCCAACATTTTGATAGTAGACATCATACTTGGTTGACGATTACTGCTTATGGATAAAGACCGTCAATGAAATTTCTTGCCTTTGTACAAGAACAATTGTGTCTTCGTGATTCTACTTTCTAGTGTGCAAGATGCATCAACTCTCATTAAGAGGTAAAAATAGAAGCATCAAGAGCTTTCTAGAATAAATCCCTCATGGAATCTTATCCCAACAAACTAGAATAGGTGGTAGTAGAGCCCCTAATCCCTAGGGATGATCTCATAACTTCCTCCAAATAATCCTCAACTCCTTTGATCACTTTTGTCTTGTAAATACAATCTCACCCTCATGGTTGGAGGGAGGATAAAAAAATCACCCATATATTGTTGAAATATTTGTGGAGTTGAGAGGCAATGGATTGAAGTTTGAGAGAAAAGGCTTATAGGAAGAAGCACGACACAAAGGATATTTGGTTGTATTTTTTTCCTTTATTCAGTTAATGCAATCATGTTTTAATTTCCCATAAACATTGTGTAATCATGTTTATTATTTTTCTTCTTGGTCATTAATATAGATCTATTTGATTATCTTGTATGTTTCCACCTATTTCTTGTTGGTTTTAATCTTTGTGCAAGTTCCTCTATGTCAACTGATGCTAAAGCTTCAATCTAGTAGGGACAACCTTCATATAAGGTAAGTTTTAATTCTATTCAATTAACATGATTAGATCTATAGAAAGGTTTTCATTATTATTTGTGTTTTTTCTAGATATATACCATATAGACTAGGGTAACAATCTTTGTTCGCATTGATTGAATTTTTTCGATAACGAAATTGACGACTCCATTGGGGGTCAAAACTAGTGGATAAGGAATTGGTATATCAAATGAGAGATTATGGTTTTGATACCCAGCTTAGTCAACCATTTTGTTAATGGAAAAATTTAATCAATGCAGACAAAGATTGTTTCCCTAGTCTATATGGTATGTATATAGAACAAAGCATGAAAAATAATGAAAACATTTCCCTAGATCTAATAAGATTACTTTAACAGAATGTAACCTTACCTTTTCTGAAGGTTGTCCCTACTAGATTGAATACTATATAACCAGTTGACATAGAGGAACCTACACAAAGATAAGAGCCAACAACGAACAAGTGGAAACATACAAGATAATTAAATAGATCTATATTAATGACCACGGAGAAAAATAAAAAACATTATTACACAATTCTTATGGAAAAGGAAAACATCAGTGTGTTAAAGAATAAGGAAAATAATACAACAAAAAGGCATTGGTGCTAAGAGTATTTTCCAATGGAGTCTTTCTTCAAATAAAATCTACTAAGTAAGAGATATGGCCTAATTGTTCAGCATTTGGATACACTAACTCTTACCCCCCAATCCCATGAGGGGAAACTTGCATTTATATGAAAAAATAGATGAGGAAGAGAGGAAAGGATTAAGGGAGAAGGATGAGGTGGGATCCTACTAAGTTTGTAAGTGAGTGAGATCCACCCTATAAGGAAGGGATAAACCTCCATGAGGGTTTCATTTGAGAGAGTTACCTTTCCTTTCTTCATTTCGGTCATCTTTGAGTTAGTATCATAGTTTCTCCATAATTTGAATCACTTCAAAAAACTTTGTGTTGCACCTAAAATATCCACTAATGATTGAGCATCCTTCAGAGAATATGGCGAGGGATTCTTCTGGATGTTTTTTCCCACTATTGAGTAGGCTTCTGCACTTTCTCCCTTATGACAGAGTGTCGACACCTATTTTCTATTGACATCAGGTGCCACCAACACCTTATTATGTTTACAAGGAGTGTTGATTCCTTTAACCTCTGTGTAGAAAGAACCAACAGAGTTAAAATGGGAAAAAGGCAATATTCATGAATCTTCCATACAAAATATCTCATGGATTTGGTTCCTATTAGCTAGGGAGAGGTGGAATTCGACCTCCTCACCCATAGGTATCATTACCTATCCATTTCCTAAATAATATCATCCCATGTAGACCTTCCTTGGCCTATAAAAAATCCTTTATGGAGGGAGTGAGGATAGACCAAGAAGAGCATCCTTATGTTGTTGGATTGAAATATGGTATTGGCACAAAGTAGAGTGAGTTTGTGTGCAAAGAGCTTTGTGTGAGTGTGGAGTGTCATGAATGTGATGTAAGACCATTGTGGAAGACAAAACTGTGAACATCAAGGCGTTGGTTGTAGCTTTAACTTATTATTTGATTAATACAAAAGTGTTCCCCTTTCCCATATTTGATTTTTGTTAATATCAGTTAAATATTGTTGGATTCCTTGATCACTAGCATAGATTGTTAATATATATTGTTACTCTCATCTTGTTGTATTTTTTTCTTGACGCTTCCTTGTAGGTACTATATATTGCATGAAGAGCAATGGAACAAAGACTAAAGCTTGCATATCTGAGGTATAAGAGAAGTTTTAATAGTATATTAACCATATAGGGAAAGGATATAATTCGTGATGTTTTGTTCTATACTTGTACCATACATGATAGAGGAACAAGCGGTGTCTCCATCCGTTGTAGAATTCCTACAAAAAAAATTGGTGAGTCTACTAGGGGTTGATAGCTTCATCTAGTCAGATCTAGGGAATATCCAGTAAGATCTGGAGCATATCCAGTTAGATCTATAACCTTTTGTAATATTCTCACTTGTGAAAATTTCATTCTCTTTCTCAACTCACTTGGATTATTAAGGTGAGTGATCCACCTTACGTTTTCATCAATTTTCCAATGTTTGAAGTTGTCTTCACTTTTGTATCAGTACAACTTAGTCCTTTTGGTTTCTTTACAGGATTATCCTTTTTTATTTTGTGAATCCAACGGTGCACCTGGGAAGGTTTGACAAAGTGTCGTCCTTCTCTGGTGCCTACTGTACCCTAGCACTAAGGGCCAATGGCTCCTTCATCCATATGACATAGAGCACCATCAATGCCTCTACTCAATGAACACAGTGTGTCATCCACCTGCTAGAACTCTAGTTCAACCATACATAGTGAGCCGAAATAACTAAATCACTACCTTAGAGCATGGATATTCATATTTTTTTCTTATTTGAAGTTTACTGTGTAATTTTGTTATTGTTTTCCTAATGGATATGATATTTTGGTAGCATGATCTCATATTTTGATTTCATATTTAATATATTTCATCAATAGGGAATTTTTAGTGAAAATTAATTGTGTTTGATTTACAGTTTGGATGCATGACTGGATTATTCCATTCTCTGAAAAGTTTGTGGTTAAAGAAGAAGATATTTAGCCTCTTTGAAATTAGTTCATTTCAATTGTTTTATATTCTTTGTTTTTCAAATTCATATAAAAGTACAAAAGAAGTTAGCTAGCTTGTTTTGTTTGCATGAGTACTTAGGAAAATATTTCCTTATGAGTGCTTAGGAAAACGTTTATTCCTAGTTTGCATGAGTGCTTAGGAAATTATATCTTTATGAGTTTGATTGAGAAAGTTTAGTTTAATAGACATTAGAGGCTCTACTTCCTTTCTACTTTTAGAGTTTAGATAGTTTTAATGGTGACAAGATTTTGTGTTTGAAAATATTGTCATAGATATTGAAGTTTGGTTTATTGAAAGTAGCATGGCATATTTTTTTAGGAAGGAAAAGGTTTCTCCCCTACTCTAGTCATATTTCATCGAAGAAAATACTTGCATGACATATATATTTTAAATTTGCATCTTGATATACACTTCACAAACATTCACTAACCATCAAGATAAAATAAACGATAGCTTAGGTTAAAATTTTTAGTAATTTGAGTGATAGGATAGAGACGTGTTTCAACATCTTAAAACATAGGAGCTGTCATTTTATGTGTGCACTGCATCCCAGGGACTATGTGGTTCTTCCATGTACTGTTGGTATATCGAACGACCTTTTAGGTACCATTGAGGTATATAGAAAGGTACTTCACATACTCGATTGTATATCGAAAGGCCCCTTTCATATGGTTGTGCATTAGACAACACTAATATAGATTTGAGCTCCCACATACCTTGTGTATATCGAGAGACCCCTCTAGGATACCTTAACCAACTGAGAAAATCCTTTTGGTCATTTTGTTGGAGCAATACACTGAGAACAACACTCAGGGAGCTACTACACACGTCCTATCCAGGTATTCAGGTGTTCAGGAAAGGGTATGGTCCCAATCCTCCTTGTCACATTTCACTGTTGGAACCAGTGGTATATCATGAGTTGTGACAACTTGAAAATAATAGTGACAAACCGTATATCATCATCCCATCCTATTATTTAAGTTTTCTTTTGGCCTTATATTGTGTAGGTTTGTTTTTGTTTGTTTTCTTCTATGTCCAAAAATCTAGAGTAGAAAGTCTCAGCCAAAACCCTAGTTGACCTACCTGTAAAGAGTTCTCATAGGTTGCAGGGTTTATCACCCGACTCTCCTCCTACCATGGAAGGAAACGAAGTTGAAACTATGGAACAACCAGCTTCTGTCGATTCTCATGTTGAACACATTCCAGTTAATGGAACTATGGAATAATTCTCTACTTATGATAATCCTTAGGTCCAACAACCTCCTACGACTTATTCAACCTTTCATTTTCCAATGGAAGATCAACCTGGTTCATCTGATTGGGTGTTCAATCACCCATCAGATGACACTGTAGGGGTAGAATTTGGTCCAAATTATCATTTTTGGAGAACGTCCCTAGGGCAATCCATTTTTGAATATGGAACTACTACAGCTGAACCGGATCCATCCGTACTTATCCCTCTAAGGAAATTCATTAGAGACCTATAAATGAACCACCCACTGATGGAATTATTGGTTAATTTCAAACACAATCGACGACAAAATCCATGAAAAATAAAAATCAAACTGCCAGTCAACCTATTCAGGCACCAAAAAATGCATCCCCTCCTGTTGTTTCCACCAAAGTAAATGCGATTCATTTTGTTTAAACATCGGGAGGAAAGAAGAAAGGTAAAAATAAATCTAATAATTACGATAACCAACAAGAAGGTAAAACAAAAATCCCTGATGTTGATTCAGTTTCAAGGAATTTTGCAACCAGTGCAGACACCACTTGTTCCTCTACCCTGTATGATACAAGTATAGAACAAAACAACACAACAACATATCCTTTCCCTAGACCATTAATTTACTCAAATAAGATCACTCTCATACCTCAAATATGAATGTTTATCCCTTGTTCAAGTGTTCTTCATGCAATCTCCAATACCTACAAAGAAATATCAAAAGACAAGACAACAAGATGAGATTAACATGATAAATTAACAATCTATGATAGTGATCAAGGAATCTAACAAAAATTAATTGATATTAACACAAATACAATATGGGAAAGGGGAACACTTTTGTATTAATAAATAAGAAGGTAAAGCTACAACCAAAGCCTTAGTGTTTCCAACTTTGTCTTCCACAATGGACTTACAACACTCCACACTCACACAAATATCTCTTGCACACAAAACTCACTCAAACTTGCC
This sequence comes from Pseudotsuga menziesii, assembly GCA_001517045.1. Classification (NCBI taxonomy): domain Eukaryota; kingdom Viridiplantae; phylum Streptophyta; class Pinopsida; order Pinales; family Pinaceae; genus Pseudotsuga; species Pseudotsuga menziesii. The sequence continues at coordinate 97,723 of LPNX010519361.1, forward strand.
TCTATACTAGACTTCAATCCAACATCATAAGGATGCTATCTTTGGTCTCTCTCTCACTCCATCCATGAAGGCTTAATTTATAGGCCAAATGAGATGAGATTATTTAGGGAATGGATAGGAGATGATCCCTATGGGTGAGGATGGTGAATTCCACCTCTCCCTAGATAATAGGAACCACTTCAACGAGGGATTTCATTGGAATATTCTTGAATGTCTTTTTTTTCTTATTTTAAGCCTATCAATGCTTTTTTCTCAAAGGGGAAAGGCATCGATGCTTTTTCCTCAAAGGGAAAGAGCACCGATGATGCCTAATGTCAATGGAAAAATGGATCCAATGCTCTTTCATAAGAGGGTAAGTGCGTTGGTCTTCTCAAAGATGGAAAAAATTCACCACAAGAATCTTTGACCAAGTTCTCTGAAGGGTGCTCAGGCATAAGTGGATATTTTAGGTGCAAAATAATGGCCCCAAAAGTATGAAGCGAGAAGGATATGATACTTAAAATACTTTTCTAGATATAGATCTGGTAATAGAGGCAATGAGAGACAAACTCACAACTGACATAAAACCAGTAGCTCACTTATCTGACTCAATCATGGCTGCGGACCAATAGACTGTAGATCCATGAAGATGACCTTGTCATGGCTACCACAAATACATTGTAGAGCCATGATCAATGATGTAGAAAGAGGAACATGTGTATGGAACATACAAAGTAGATCCATGTTATCCTAACTCAATACTGAACACAACCACCAAACCTACAATGTGGATTTATGTCATGAATCCAAATAATCTTCCATCGCAACTTGAGGATAGGAAATTATGCAAGAAAATACTAACCTCTTAGGGTCTTCATTCCATTCCCCAAAATGTTACGATTCTATCCATGCGAGTATATGTCTTAATGTCGAACATGGTAGAAACCACTTGATTACCAGTCATTGATGTAAACTATTAACAAGTGTGAGGGAAATCACCATTGATGTCAATGATCTGCAAGGTATATTATTAAATTCTCCCAAGTGTGAATAAGGTTTTGAAGTCAAACACTTGATAGAATATTTAAATCAGAGGTCATTGATGAAAACCTACTATTGAAAGCAAGGAAACCTTCCATTGAGGCATGCGGACTTGAAGGTACTTAACTTTGTTTCTAAATCTAATTCCTGGATGATGTGTTGAATTCGATAGGAATAGACTCATTGAATGAAGGCCATGATGTTTCTGCCATCATCGACCTGAAACATGGAACACAAGTTGATTTTGAAGTGATGAAACAACCATGAGATTGACTCAGACATGATTGAATTTATGGGAAGGAAAAGTTACTGATGAGTTGGATTCCAAAAGAGACATCCTTTGAACAAATTACAGCATGACAAATGACTTGGAAGCATTGACTTTATGAGACAAAAACCAGATGTAATGCAAGGAATATGACAATGCATTCTTGGAATTGACTCGAAGGAGTCAAGTGACTCATGAAAGTAGATCGACTTGGAGACAAGTTGAATACCCAACTATTTAGAAATGAAAATGAAGAAAGGTGCCACATTCAAAAGTGGAATGTGAGCTGTCATAAATACAAATTAAAAAGTATCCCCCTTTCTCTTAATTTCCCCATCATGAAGGATGAGTGCCTCTTTTCATTTTTACGAGTTCAAAGAGGGTAATAAACACTCGTTGAAGCTCATCGGATGATGAGTCCATTCTCATATTTTTTGCAATACTAAGAAAGAAGAGGTTTGTTCCTAGCAAGGGTATTTCATCGTTTGATTTTATGAGTTCGATGAAAGTGAACTCAATATCGTTCATGTTTAGAGAGTATGAATGAAGATAGAAGGAGACTCCAAAAGGTCCTTTTTTGTAAAATTAGTCCCTAGGGCCCAAAAAAGTATAAAATAATTCCCCAAAGAAATATTTTGGCTGATATCAAATAGAGTGTTCCTTTTTCTTAAGTAATCCTAATCGGTCCGAAAAAGACATAATCTACCATTGACTAGTGGACCATTCGAATAATTTTACAAGAGTGAATGTATCAAGTTCGCTTCGCAATCTTTTTGTGTTTTTAAGGAGACTGAAAATAGATTAAATATAACTCCATAAAGGGTTCTCATTTTCATTTTCCAGTTTTAACTAGTTTGAAAAAGGGGAACAAGTGTACTCAATACTCTTTTACTAGGTTTTTAATGAGCATGTGAAAAGTACGAAAGACACTCGATACTTTTTCATTTTTACCCAAAGTGTGAAAAAGACAAAAGAAATTTGAGTCTTAGTCATAACATTAGAAAATATAACCTGGAAGCTTTGAAAATCAAGTTAGAATTATTTTTTATCATAAAACGATATAAAACAAATGATAAAAACCCACAAAATTATAGTATTTTGATTAATAAAAAAGCCAAAATTGCTATAAATAGGAGAAAATAGTAAAATGTTTACTATTTGTGTTTTTTACCTTAAGGAGAGAGCAAATTGATTGAAAAGAGGTTGATGTTCAAGTGTGGATTCCAATATCTATAGACCATTTTTCTTCCGTCTGCTCAGAGGAAATAAGATTTCAACCCTTCCTCTTTGCATTCACAGTGTCCCTTTTTCAATTTTTGACTGCTCTTTCGGGTCTTTTGAGAATTTTTCAAAAGGAATGGATCACGCTCACACTGATGCTTTTTATTTTGTTAGGATGTGTGTCACTGCACTATTGAACTAGTACATAGGTGCCAAATTCGCTCTGTCCAAACCCAACAAAATTGTTGACGTTTTGTCTTCATGGAAGAAAGGCGCTGATGGCAACGGAAGACAAAAATCTCTTTTTTATGACCGTCGATTTTTGAATTTTATTGCTTCCCTAGATCTTGACATGTGTTTAATGTATATTTAAAATATATTTGCAAGGGAAAAACCACCTACACTATGGTGATCTAGAAAGAATGTGAACATGAAACAACTAATTTCCAGGCGGTTAATGACCCAAAAACTATGAGATATCTTCGGAAATGTGGGCTGCTTAAGTACTTCGAAGTGCCTAGAATTAAGGCATATCTATGCCTTCTAGAGCACATAATTCAAATGTGGGATCCCAACCAACATCAGTTTGTGGTTGGGCCTAACACGTTGAGCATAGACACAGATGACATATATTTCTTGGCCATGTTATCTCATAGAGGGATACCAGTAGTTCTATATGGCCCACAGGGTGGTGATTCTTCACTAGATGACCTAATTGACCGTTATTGTTCGTTGGGGACACTTTATGATGGGGGGGAATCCCTATCAAACGGATAGTATATTAACCTTTGAGGATAGTTTTCTAAACTATTGGGAAGGTCATAGGGACCATATCATCCCATTTGACCACCAGGGAACATGTGTTATATGCCATAAAATGTATAGCTCCCACAATATTCAACTGGTGTGAAGGTTTATTGGTCAGCTTAAAGGACCAGTCAAAAAAATGCAAATGGGGGAAACTAAAGAAGTTTGGCTATGGGGCAGTAGTAGTATGTTTCTTCCTATAGAGGGTACCACTAATGAGGCCTTAGGTACCCTTGAGCAAGCCAGATGTTGAAGACCCGAGGATGGTCAGGTGGGTACTCGTCATGGACCGTCATGGTGGTGGAGGTTCAAAGGTTAATTATGGATCAGTCCTCTTTCATTGTCTACGAAACCAATTACTGATGATAGAATACTATGCTTATGAGTGATAAGATTTATGTCATGACCCAGAACTTCCATTTCCAGAGGGAGGGGAGAGGGACGATTGAGGTAAGAAAGATGTCATGATTCATGTTTTTTATTTTTTAACTTTTATATTTGTTTTTTTTGTAATGCTGAGATGTGTAAAAATGACTTCTGTAGACATTGGGCCTTCTCATCCAGCTAGAGCATCGTCTATCGAAAGACAAGTAGTGGTCAGAGAGATGGAGATTCTCCACATAAAGGAGGATGAGGAACTCGCTAAGATTGAGGAGAACCTACAACATTTTATTATGGGGATCCTGTATATCTCTATTGATGATTTATCTAGATGATACTAGCATCATACTGTGAGAGTTTCAGGAAGCTTTGCTAGGTTACTCTGTAGATTGGCTCAAGTCGTGGTGTGGTATCATGAGCATCGCCATCAGGATTAGTACATAGAGGCTTCCTCATTTTTGTATATGTATTTACATGGAAAGCTTCGAAGCTTCAATTTTTTCCCCATATATATGTGTTTAAAAACTATGACAGTTCTAAACTTTGGGTGATCTAAAAGCTTGATGCTTCAACACATTTTGTATCTCAGCTTTACCTTATATATATATATATATATATATGAAAAAAAAAAAATTTAAAGACGTGTGCAAATGTGATGTGTGAATGTATGCCTAGTATGAATCCAAATGCATGTTTTTATGTTATAATGAACTTAACTATGATAAATATACCAATATAGGACAAATTTTTCCAGGGAATATTCCATAACATTTAAATGTCTTGGAATGTGTTGATATGAAACTTGCTCAAAAGACTTTTCTAGAATCCTAACCCTTTAGAATGTATGAAGGATTAGGGGGTTCTAGATGGTGTAGTCTCAGTTTAATTGATGCACAACTAATTTTGAGTCTAGGTAAACCCTAATATATCTTACATCATTAGCTAGGAATTTCATCAACAATCCAATCACCACATGGTACTTTGTGAGATTATTGGTGGAGGGACCCAAACAAACACCCCCTGAACTCATCATATATCCTGTAGAAGAGTACAATACCTAATCCACCGATGCAATATTCAAGTTGTAACGATTAGCACCATCCATGAAACTGATAAAAGTGGTCATCTCTCCATTAATCATAGGACTTACATAAGTAGGGTTGTGAAAAACACATCTTATATCACACAAAAAACACATGCTTTTTAAAAGAAACACACAACACTCTATAAACAATATCTACAAAGAACCTATGCTATATGACCTAGGCATAGTATATTTTGAGGTGGAGCAAATTGTTGTGCTCTCCCAAGGGTATCTCGTCACAATCCATTAACACATATGCACCTTTCTCCAAAACATGACTGAGAACATAAATCCCATGCCACATGAATTCTAGTTTCCCTGCCCCCAACTTATCATGTTTCCGGTCATAGGTCAAGAATAGATCTTCATCGTTAAAAGAGTAGGATTGAACAAATCTATCGTACTCATATTTCATTTGTCATTTGTGTGCCTCATTTGGTAAGGAAACATCACGAAGAGTTTCATCAAGCTTGTTCAAGCATAGGAACCGTTCTTCTTCTAGGGTGGTGCTTGGAAAAATTTCCACAATGAGCTTCAACGAAGGAATCTCACACTCTATTGGAAGAGTGTCCTCTAGTCCATACACCAATTGGAATGGTGTGAAACCAGTGCAATTTTTTACAGTATTCCTATAGGCCCAAAGTACAGAAAATAATTTACAAATGCCAATTAGACTTATCCTGCCTTACCATCCGCTGAAGCATAGTTTTTAGGAATTTGTTGATTGCTTCAACCTGGCCACTGGCCTCTGGATATTAGGGTGTATAGTTATCATGATGAAACCCTAATTTTTCACTTCATTCTGCTATCATCTTGTTTTGGAAATGTTACCCATGGTCATTCACGATGGCCCTAGGAATATTGGATCTAGCAATGATAAGGTTAAAGAGAAAAAGAGCATTTGTTTTTCCGTATTCAGCATATGTGGGCATAGCCTTAGCCCATTTAGTGAAGTGATCCACAACCACAATAATGTATCCATGCCCCCTGGTTGAGGTAGGTCTACAGTGCACGAATTTTATGCCCCATTTTGCAAAAGTACCAACTGCTATGACAAGATGGAGCAGAGCTGGGTGGTGTTGGCCTATTTCCCCTTCTTGTCTCGACCCGTGGTTCAACAACAACAAAATACCAACAAGGAACAAAAATACATCATCCCGATACATAAATATCAGTTAGAAACGCCAGTGAGGCAAAGGCAGTCTCACCCGAGATATCTTAATGTGTAACTGCTAGAACCATGTTTCCCCAGTTGGCGAGGGATTATAGTCCCTTGGTGCATGACTAAGGTGCTCAATAGAGATAGGAGGATGGAGTCTATTACTATGCAACAAATATGCAACTGTGTGCCACAATTGACATGCAGCACAACCTTATCCTTACAACTCAACAACTAGTGCAATGGTGCGACGAAGCTAATTCCTTATATTTGACCGACAATGGGAGACTTATATTATAACTTAGCGAAATTAACCAAGAAATCATACATAACATGTCCATGATGCCTTAACATTCATTCATTCATTGATTGGTAATATTGTGACATACATTCAACAATAACCATAAACTATGCAAAGTAAGCAAACATTCACATAAGCATTCAATCATTCAACAACATCCATACATTCGACACAGGAAATTAATGTGGAAACCCATCAGGGAAAAACCACCGAGGTGCTCTTTATCTAGCATGAGAAATATAGGTAGCACCTTGAAGTCTGCAAATTGTAGATTGTTCTCAAGATATGTCTATTTGATTCAATCTTCTTGGTCTCATTCTCTCTGGTTTATTCTTCTATCTACTCCTATTGATCCGTACATAGCCTAGATCAACTATTCTACTTTACTATCTGTGCACTCAGCTACAAATTCCTTCTACTACTAGTGGTCTTCGCACTCAGTTGCAAAATTTGTGACTCAACAGCCTTCTACTTCTACTAGAATCCTCTCTAAGTCACTAAACAATACTGAAGTTTAACATACCTATTGTCTACTAGATCCAACTTTTGAAGCTACCTCTCCAAGATAACCCTTATATAGAGCAGGTTCCTCCTATTTATAGTATTTACAAGACCATGCAGGGTTGACTGAGTACTACTCAGTTATTACAGACTCAAGTGGCTACAAAATATCTACAATTACATTGATGACAAGCCAAACTTGACCGCAAAATTCCTACATGACATTAACCATAGCCATAACTATCCGCAGAAACATCTTTTAGCCTTTTGTATTGGTCATAACTAGCCACAAAATTGTCCTTTAGCCTTCTACTGGTTCGTCCTTCTGTAGTCTTCCACTGGTTTGTACCTTTTCTGCTTTAACTCTTCTACCTACCTCTTCCACCTACTCGGATCTTCCTTACTTGTCACAACTTCTTCTGCTTTGCGCTCATGCATCTTCCTTTACCTGCTTTTCTCTGTCGCACACCTGATTTTCCTCGTGTGCTTGCAGAGTGGATTCTTCCTTGTGTACTTTTCCTGGCCCAACATGCCCCCAACACTCACATCTGGCTCATCCCGAGCCACTAAGAAAAAATGGATATCTACACAAAAATTTTAGTGTTCACAAAAGTCAAGCCTTTGGCTCAGGCTACGCGATAGGACCAACCTTGTCCTAAAATTCCTTCAAAATTTGTTGCACCTTGGAAACTTCCTCTGTTACTTCCTCTGCCTACTTGGCCAACTATTCCACACGGTCATAACTGATGTGTTCCGATGGTCCTGCCTCTAGTGACGGCGTGACATGATGAAGCTTCTATTGTATAGGATAAATAATCCCTGTCACTCACACTGCTTCAGACTGGTGTGCACATAATTCCTCATTCCTAGTCTGCTCTTGGTCATGGAGAGCTTGGAATTCCTGTTGGAACTGCTTGATCTCAGACATTTTTGTCACCTTCTCCTTAAGTGGCAACTTCTTCATCTCTTCCCTTACCGCAGTGATTTTTTCATCGACTTTCCACACATTTTCCTTGATCTTTTCTTAGGACTCATCCTCTAGAATCCCTTCCCATATCATGGAAATAGCTTCAACTTCCTCAGTGCATAGTTTTTCTCCCTCACTTATCCTCGCAACGGCCTCAAATGCTGCTTTTCTTTGTTCTTCAAGCACCTTAAGAGGTGTTCTTAGTACCTACCTTGCTTGTAGCTCCTCCACTTGCTTCCTGAGATCTCCCACTATCCTAGAGAGTTGACCAAGCTTGGCAACTGAGTCTTCATCTTCTTGACTTGCTTCTGGTGGGAATTCCATAACCATGCCTTTGATGTCTTCAGCGAGTGTAATCCTGCTCTGTTCCCAGGACACAATTTATTGCTCCTTTTCTCTAAGGAGGGCCTTGCGTGTTGTCAATTTTATTTTCTTCTTGGTCACTTGATATGCGACTGCATTCTCTCTAAGCTGGACCTCGATCACAGCCGCATGTTGGACAACATAGACTTCAGCCAACATGAGTTTTGAGAATTCCATATGCAATGTTTCAAACCATTGGACAACATCATCCAACTCACCCATCCCTGTCTCCATTTTGCATGCCTGGATTTCTACTTTGATCGGTGGCACCAGCTCTGGTGTGACTAACAGGATACTGGGATCCATGTCAGAAGTATCAGCCTCAACGGTGTCTTTGACTTTGTTGACAACCTCTGTAACCTAGTTGATGTGTTACATGAGCTCACTGATAAATCGTAGATGTTTCTTACTTATTCCTTTTAAGCTGGAATTTGCAACCTCTGTAATGGGATCAGACAACAAGTTTATGTCCTCCTCAGGTAAGCTAACATTGTTAATCGATTTGTCCGCTTTTCTCTTCTTGCACAGATGTTGCTCTGCACTGCATGACTCTTCATGGGCCTTCTTCACCTCCTCATCAATAGGAGTATCATTTGAATTATCATCATTATAATCATCATTGTCCTTGTCATAATCATCATCATTGGAGCTTGGATTCTGATTTCCTTGGTCCTCACCTCCGATATTGCTTTCTTCATCCTGTTGATCATCGCCATGACCATTCCCTTAGCCATTCCCTTGACCATTTTTTGCATCAGTTCCTGCGCCAACATTTCCACCTTGGTTCGATAGAGGGTCTTCTTGGTTTATGCCTTCAACCTTCGGCTATGTTAGTGGGCTGCGCCATTCTTCTGGCCATTCCTAGACAATTGCATCTACGTCTGTATTAGTGATCATAAACCCTTCCTAGTGTGCTTTCTTGGATGCATCCTACTTGGGTTCCAAAATAATGTTATGTACACCGACCTAGAATTTTATGAATGCCATGTATATGTGAACTATCGCAGCTGTTACATTGTGGGACATCCTGATAACATCACACAGGGCCTCACCATGCAAAAAGAACTCGATGTTATTTTTTGTTTGGTGGATCTTGTCCACCATATTCTCCTAGAGGTTCTGATACTTTGCACTGAGGCAAAGCACTGGGACATCCATCGGCTAGTAGTCCGATGGTTTAGACCATAGAATGAAAGAGATTGGGATGAGCATCTAGGATTAATGAAATTTGTCCCTAGTTTCCTCCTGCGCTTGCTCTGTACCACCTATCAGTTCGTTCAGCAGTAACTGTGACCAGTTGAAGGTGACTTCCACCGCGCATTTCTATGTGATTTCTATCACCCCCGTAGTGCACCCAATATGTCTCATCTTGCACAATAGTTTGCAAGATAAGATTCTGGATATGAACCTTACCATATTGTCCTCTATGGGGGAAACAAGGAATCCCCTTCCTGCACGCTGAAGCTCATACTTCTACTACATCTTGGATCCATCCCTGTTCTGGTGAGAATATGGTGAAGGGTCTTTCCTTGTCTTTGGCAGGCCCATTATTGATGAGATCAACTTGACCTCGACAGGGTAGGATCAGTCGAGACATAAGAAACCCTTGTGAAATAAGACAAGGAGCCATTTGTTGGCCTCTTTCCTAGCAATGAAACCATTTGTTGGCCTCTTTCCCCTTCTTTTCTTGACCCATGGTTCAACAAAAACACAATACAAACAAGGAACCAAAAGACATCGACCCGACAGAGCAAGCTCAATCCATAATTCCCATGAGGAAGGCACAATCCCACCCGAGATATCTTAATGTGTAACTTCCATAACCATGTTTCTGTAGTTGGCATGGAATTATAGTCCCTTGGCGCATGGACAAGGTGGTTGACAGAGATAGGAGGATGGAGTCTATTAATGTGATACAAACATGCAACTATGTGCCACAACTGACACATGACAAAACCTTATCGTTACAACTCAACAACTGGAACAATGATGTGACACAGCTAATTCCTTATATTTGACTGACAGTGGGAGACTTATATCATAACTTAGCATATTTAACGAGGAAATAATACATAACATGTCCACGATGCCTTAACATTCATTCATTCATTGATTGGTAATATTGAAACATACATTCAACAATAACCATAAACTATGCAAATTAAGCAAACATTCACATAAGCATTCAATCATTCAACAGCATCCATCCATTCGACATAGGAAATTAACATGGAAACCCATCTGGGAAAAAATACCAAGGTACTCCTCATTTGGCATGAGAAATATAGGTAGAACATTGCAGTCAGCAAAGTGCAGACTGTTCTTAAGATATGTCTATTTGACTCAATCTTCTTTCTCTCATGCTCTCTAGTTTATTCTTCTATCTACTCCTATTGATCCGCACACAACCTGGATCGACTCTTCTACTTTACTATCTACGCACTTAGCTACAGATTCGTTCTAATACTAGTGGTCTACTCACTTAGATACAAGATATGTAGATCAACAACCTTCTACTTATACTAGACTCCTCTCTGAGCCACTAAAAAATATTGAAGTTTAACAGATCTACTGTCTACTGGATCCAAATCTTGAAGCTACCTCTCCAAGATAACCCTTATATAGAAAAGGTTCCTCCTATTTATAGTATTTACAAGACCACGCAGGGTCTACTGAGTACTTCTCAGTTATTAAAGACTCAAGTGGCTACAAAATATCTGCAATTACATTGATTATAGGACCAACTTACCCGTAAAATTCCTGCATGACATTAACCACATCCATAAATAGCCATGGAAACGTCTTTCACCCTTCTATACTAGTCATAACTAGCCGCAAAACTGTCCTTTAGCCTTCTTCCGGTTCGTCCTTCTACATTCTTCCATTGGTTTGTACCTATTCTACTTTAGCTCTTCTACTTGCCTCTTCCACCTACTCAGATATCCCTTCCTCATCGCAGCTATGCTCGTCACATCTTCTTCTTCTCTATGCTCACACTTCTTCCTTTACCTATTTTTCTTCGTCACGCGGCTGCTTTTCCTCCTGTGCTTGCGCAACAGATTCTTCCTTGTGTACTTTTCTTGGCCCAATAGGTGGGTGCACTTTTTGGATGTAAATAGTTGACAAGGAAGACATTTTTTGACATTTTCAATACAATCCTTGAATATCGAAGGCCAAAAATACCCGGTGAGTAAAATCTTCTGGGCAGTAGCCAACCCAAAAAGGTGACTTCCATAGGATCCAGAGTGGCAATTGTTTAAAATGATCTCATCTTCATCATGAGTGAGAGATCGTCATAATATAGAGTCAATGCCATGAAGGTATAATGTATCATTAATAATGAGATAATAATTGGCTTGGTGGCAGTTGCGACAACACTGATCATGAGTGCCATCTGGATGATATCGTTGAGTCTTGAGATAGAGAATGAGAGCTCCATAACAAAGAACACTCGTACTAATGAGGAACAAATATTCATCGAGAAATGAATCAATGGACTCCATTTCCTCAGTCATATGGGGAAGGTCACACATAAGATCAATGAAGACATGGGACTTCTTAGAACTAATTTTAGCGAGTTCCAACTCAAACTATGTTGGGCACCCATTCAGTCATGGGCATGGGGTAAATAAAACCAGCCCTAAGAAGTTCTTAAACTTCTTGCTTGATGGCTACTGTTTCCTCAGATGGACCTGACACAACTTCTATTGAAATGGCTTGGCACCAAAGTAGATTTTAATCTCATGAACTACAGCAGAGGCGTCCATCCCTGGAATTTCTTCGTAGGTCCAAGAAAAAACATCTCCAAATTCCTTAAATAAGGTCATATAGGACTGTATCTTTGAAGGTGAATAGTTATGGCCTATCTGAATGTTCTATGAAATACCAGGTTTCAGTGATATATCAACCATAATGGTTTTGGTAATATTACATAAATTAACCTCATATTCGACACCATGAGTGAGGATCAGAGACTGAGGATCAATCACTATATTAGAAGAAATCGCTGATGCAAATTTTTCTTCTAGCACATGGCAAGGGGGAAGGAAAGAAGATCGATGGTGATGGTCTTTCTAGGGAATCTCATCTAGGTACATAACTTCCATGATGGATTCATCAGAGGGGAGTGTATGCAAAATATAATCTAGAGATAGGGGGGGGGGGTTCTTAGCCAATATGGTAGGTGATAAGGATCAAAATCCACCAACAAATGATCATTGATGGTGGGGACACTAGTGTTTTGAATAGCATGGCATGTTTCCTCAAAAGGGCTCATTGACGTTGATTCAAAAATGGAATTTCCTTTGTCTATAATAGAAGTAGAAATCATATTCAAAGTGTGATAATTGAATCTCAAGTTATATCTAGGAGCTACACAATTTCACCATCAAAGTGTTTGACAAAAGATACAAGAGAAAACAAAGAGACAAAAAATAGTTGTAACAACACATGTGAAAGGTGCCGATTGCTTTTCATATTATTATCATACATCATTTATAATACATTGGACAAATTTGAGTGGCTCTGGAAGCCAATTGGAGTTGTACATGTGTCAAGGTGATAAATGACCTCAATCCCCCCTAGGTGGACCAATGGAGACCCAACTCAGCCCAAACAATCATGAATCCTCATGTGAACATTGGTGAGGTGTGCTAGGTCATTAATGAGTCCTAGACAAGCATGTGTGAGAATATTGAGGTGAGTGGGGTGCTCTAGGTGGCAATAAATGCTCCTGGGATAGCTAAAAAAGGACAAAAACACCACTAATGCACTTGGTCAATCCTGGACCCAACAAATCAAGGAGGTAGCACCCCAATGCATTAATGAGGGATCACATGGGTTGGTTTGACCAAAATAGGGCATTGTTGTAGGTGTGAACATGCCAAAATAACCAAATATTTAGTAGAATTAAGTCTCCTAAGTCTAAACCATAGGATATCATTGCATGTGGGAAATTAAACTTAGCCTAAGGTAAAAACTATGTACTAAGGGTGTATTACTGCTCCTACACCCCCCCCTTAATCCAGACTTAATACTTCTTATGATTTTGAGGCCTTGGAAACTAAGGCACAAGTAACCTTTTACAAATTTTATTAATCCATGTAACAGAGGTAAGGAGGAAAACCTCATGGAACAAAACCTCCCCTCAAAAATGGATTATGACATAGAAACAAAATCTGCATATACTCCAAACAAAAAAATGTCTAGAGGAATCGTCTTCTTGGGAAGAAGTGGAATGTGCTCACCAAATTCAGAAACAACTACATGATGAATCCTTAGACCATGTAAAACAACTTAAATACATTGATAGGAGAGAAAATGGTGCTCTTCGGGCTTGAAATTCGAACCAAACATGATTTCTCCATGTGAGAAATTAGAGCCATGTAAGGAATTCGAACCGAACAGGATTCCATGCCCGAAAGAGACTTGAATTACTTGAGAATAGGTGAAACCAAGCGATTCATAGGGATCTTGAAGCATCAACTTTGAATGGAGGTTGTAATCAGCTCCAAGAAGGTGGAACATGAGTCCCAGATATGCCATTGTGATGGAAAATGCCTCTCCATCTTCATATGAACTTGACGGAACTCTACTAGTGATGGTAGGGGAATACTTGGGAAAAATAGTGTGAAGCAACGAGAGATCTTCACTTGAAATCCAAACCTCTCCAGTTTTCGAACCAATACTCTCATGTGAATAAAACCCATATTCTAGATAAGGATCGCTATGGACAACAACTAGAAATACATCTTTCCCATTCGTAACAGAAGACATGGAGGACAAGATTGTAGAATGGATAGATAAATTTTCAGCAGTAGTGATGGAATAAACTCGTATTCTCTCTTCATGAAACACAACTTATTGAAAAGGAGAGGAAGCCACATAGGAAGAAACTTGAATTGGATCATTTATTGAATCTTTGGCTACTTCTTATTCTTCATTTTGAATAGCTTCTTTAGAAATGCATGAGGCCGAGATAATAGAAAGAACACATAAGGAGGTTCCCATTTGCTTTCTCTCCATATAGCTCACATCTTCTTGCTGCATTCCAAGAGATTCATCTAGATTTCTCCAAAGCTCAAATGGGTAATCAGCAGAATCAAGGAGGTAGCGCATTGTAGGAGGTATAGCTAGACACATAGTTCCATAGGCTCTATCATTTTCATTAAGCCAAGCATCCTTCTCTTGACAGGACTCTGGTTCTCTCACAACACCAATGGACACATCATAGAGACATTTCCTCTTGAGATATGCACACATCTTCGAATTCCATTCAGAATAGTTGAATGGGAAAGGAGAGGAACAAATTTTGAATCCATGAAGTTGTTGTAAAAACTTGCAATAAAAAACACTCACATAAACTAGAAATATTCCCTAAACAACAATTCAACCTAACAATATTTTTTGCGGCTGCAGCTAGCTCTGATATCATGTGAGAACCGCATCTCAAGTTATATCTAAAAGATAGAACAATTTCACCATCAAAGTGTTTGACAAAAGATGCAAGAGAAAACAAAGAGACAGAAAATAGCTGGAACAACACATGTGAAAGGTGCTAATTGCTTGTCATATTATTATCATACATCATTTATAATAAATTGGACAAATTCGAGTGGCTTTGGAAGCCAACTGGATTTGTACACGTGTCAAGGTGATAAATGACCTCAATCCCCCTTAGGTGGACCAATGGAGACCCAACTCAGCCCAAAAAGTCAAGAATCTTCATGAGAACATTGGTGAAGTGTGCTAGATCATTAATGATTCCTAGAGAAGCATGGATGAGAATATTGAGGTGAGTGGGGTGCTCTAGGTGGTAATAAATACTCCTGGGAGAGCTAAAACTGGCCAAATACACCACTAGCACACTTGGTCAAGAATGTACCCCATAAATCAAGGAGGTAGTGCCCCAATGCATTAATGAGGGAGAAAATGGGATGGGTTGACCAAAATAGGGTGTTGTTGTAGGTGTGAACAAGCCAAAATAACCAGATATTTAGCAGAATTAACTCTCCTAATTCTAAACCATAGGATATCATTGTATGTAGGAAATGAAAATTAGCGTAAGGTCAAAACTATGTACTAAGGGTGTACTAATGCTCTTACACATAGATGTAGAATGTGAAACAAGAGGAGGATTCAATAACGAAAAGAATCCCATGAGCGAAGAATATTTAATAAGGCCTACTCGAATGTTCTTGTATTGCGGGGTTGTCAGAAGAGGAGCACCGTTCACATTATTCTAGATATCATTGGGTGAAATGAAATCTGACTTATCTATTGTAACAATATTCCCTTGGAAGGGGAACTAAACTATCTAAAAAATGGATGAAGAAACAACTTGCATAGCATAAAACAAGTTAAGACCTAGGAGAATATTGTAATCCAAAGCAGTGTCAACACCTTCAAAATTAATGGAAATTGATTTCCCCCCTAGTTCTACCTAGAGAGAGGGAAGTAATATATAAGTTTGAAATCCATGACCATCAAAGGCCTTGAGTGGTGTGGGTGAATTATTAATTTTAGGAGAACCAATGGCTCTCCAACAAGACAAAGACATGACCAAGGTATAGGCTCCTATTAATTTGTCACAATGGTCTAGGAACTGAAAACATAGTATCACAAAGAATTCATACAAATTAAAATGGTATCATAGCTCGCAGTGGGATGAATCTCAGATCTCTCAAAAACAAGGTTTTTGACATATTTTGCATGAAAAATTGAGCAAAATCTCAAAATTTCATCACTGCACCAGAAGCCAAGGCTTACCACTTAATACCCCAATTAAGGAAATTGTTGGTCAAGCTTTCTTAATCAACTATGATGGGTGTGATGAAATTCTAAAATGTGTAGGCTGTCCAACCTTCTGGTGCCCCTTTTGTTGTGATTTGCATGTTTTTAACAGGTGAAAGCATTCGCTCCAGTAGTTTCAAATGGCTTCTTCCGTAGAACTATTGACTCTGTTCAATTTCCACTCATGGAAAGGAGACATGGAGATCCAGCTATGTGCTAGAGGACTCTATAGGGTCACTCTGGACACTGAAGAAGAGCCTGCTTCTGTGATAGACAAAGCTATATTCTTGAATAATAAAGATGAAGCATTCGGATTCTTGTGCCTCTCTATTTCCCGAGATCTCTTTTTCCATCTCTCGAGATTGAAGACTCCAAAGGAAATCTGGGACAAATTGGAAGCCTTGTCTAGAAATTAGGATGACTTGAGAGTATACCATATTGAAAATGAGTTGATGTCTCTCCAGCATTCCAATTTCAAGACCTTAAATGATTTTTTCACAAAGTTCAAGCACATTGTCTTATTGTTGAAGAAATTTAAAGTGAATAAGGAGGATGATCATCTCATCCTCGCAATACTCTCCAAACTTGGAATTGATTATTTGGTGTTTGTCTCTACATTCCGTGAGGGGAATCTCACAACCTGTTCCATGGAAGATTCCTTCACTCAATGCCTTCATTAAGTCCCTAACTAGTGAACATGATAATCTTGTCCAAATGGGGATCATCATATCCTCTCGTGATCAAGCCCTCCATGTCTTAGGGCCCAAATATCTGAAGGGTGAAGGAAAGTAGTAGAAGAACCCAAAAACCAAATTCAAAGCTCCTAAAACTAAAGTTGAAAACTAGCATCATGAAGAGTCTTCCAGCTCAAAGAAGAACAAAGGAAAAGGGAATCATGGAAAGGAAAAAGTCAAGTGTTCATATTGTGGGAAGGGATTCCACCATGAACATGCCTACATGAAAAATAAACTTGATGAAGCTACCTCTCTCCTTGAGATAAATCACATCAATCTTTTGGAAATATTTCAAAGGAGAGATCAGCAAGACCGGGAACCACAGCATGAAAGAGGTCATGCCATCATGGCAAGAACTTCGAAGTCAAAAGCACTCTTGATAGATTCTGGAGCTTCAAACCACATGATGGATGAAAGAGACTCCTTATCATCTTTGGAGACTGAAAAATCCATTCCCGTCCACATGGGAGATGATTCCACCATCATATCCGAAGGACAAGGTACTGTTGATCTTGAGCATGGCTATTTTTCAAATGTTCTATATGTACCATCTCTGGCATCAGACCTCCTTAGTGTTTATCAAATGACACATATAGGAGTGCCCAAGAGAGACTCCTTCAGCCTGGATGATGTATAGATCATAGAACTTGCATCCGGGAAACTTGTTGCAAAAGGCCTTGCAAACCATCATGCAAAAGCTTATGAGTTCTCTCATTTTGTGGCGGATGCAAAGCCCACCGCATTGCTGACTCATGGAAATGAAGTTAGTAGACTGTGGCATGAGAGGTTTATCCATCTAAACTTCAAATAATTTCATCAATTACAGAATAACTCTATGGTTGAAGGCCTCCCTGTCATCAAGGCGACCACTAGAATTTGCAAGGGCTGTGTTGTTGGAAAGCACCCTGAGCTTAAGTTCGATCGGGGGAAGGCAAGCCGAGCATCATGCATCTTGGGAGTGATACATTCTCATATCAGTGGTACCATGCCTATCACATCCATGAATGGATCAAGGTATGTTCTAATTTTCATTGATTATTTTTCTAGGTACACATGGGTCTTCTTTATCAAAAAGAAGTCTGAAGTCTGTGAAAAATTCACTGAATTGAAGGCCTTGATTGAGAATGCATTTGGCCAAAAGATGAAGATATTGAGATATGATAATGGTAGGGATTATTTCAGTAATGAGTTACTACATATATGTTCCCAAATTGGTATTCAGGTCCAGCATTCAGATCCCCACACTCCCGAGCAAAACGGTGTAGCAGAGAGGAAGAATCAGTCTCTCAAGGAGATGACCACCTGTATGTTGGAATCAAAGAAGTTGGCTGCAAATTTGTGGGATGAATCCATGCATGCTGCAGTATATATTCAGAACAGAGTTCCACACTCATCTATGAAAGGGAAGACCCCTTTTGAAGCATACTTTGGACACAAGCCATATGTGTTGAATCTGCAGGTGTTTGGATCCACTGCATGGGCCCAAATTCCACTTGATAAAAGGAGGGATTTGGAACCAAAAAACATAGAATGTATGTTTATTGGGTATTTTTATGAATCAAAAGGTTTCAAACTTCTGGATATCAAAACAAAATAGATCATCATCGAAAGGAGTGTCAAGTTCGATGAGCCTCTTCAAGAGGTGGAACTAGTGAAGGAGAAAACTGCTGAATTTCCTTCCTATTCTACTGAATATTTGGATGATGAAATTGGGGGTGATGACCCTGATTTGGATCCTATGATTTCTGATATTAGTGTACAGAAAACATCAGATGCTGAATCAGAACCTGATGTGCAAAATCATCTCCCAACATGGGCCCGACAGACACTCTCCTCCGCAGGAGATAACATTGGAAATCTGGATGATCCAAGGAGAACCTGATCTGATTTCTAAAGAGCAGGTATTGCGCTCTATTGTCCTGATTATTTGCTGTCTGAATATTTTTATTTGATAATAATTTCATACCCTAAGTCTTAATACCATGCTCGGAAGGATCTGAGATGGCAGGTTTCCATGGATGAAGAGATGAATTCTCTTCAGAAAAACACAACTTGGGAGCTAGTTTCTCTTCCTCCGGGAGGGAAACTGGTTCAATGCAAGTGGGTGTTTCAGAATAAGGTTGATGCATATGGAAGCACCTAAAAATATAAGGAAAGGTGGGTGTAAAAATTTTTCTCCTAGGTCCAAGGTGTGGACTACCATGAGACTTTTGCACCGGTTGCAAAAATGGACTCCATCCGCCTAGTTTTGGTAATTTCAGTATCTAAGCACTGGGAAGTGCATCATATGGATGTTAATTAATCATTTATACATTGATATATTCATGAGGAGATATACATGAATCATCCTGAGGGATACATTTCTGATCCATCTTTGGTTTGCAAGCTAAAGAAGTCACTATAGGGGTTAAAACAGGCCTCAAGAGAGTGGTATTCTAAGATGGATGCCTTCCTTGTCTCGCAAAACTTCCAAAGGTGTAAATCAGATCCAAATGTGTATATACATAAGTATGATGGTAATTTGATTATTATTTTTTTATATGTTGATGGCTTACTGATCACAAGAATCACGGTTGCTTCTATTTCAGTCATCAAAACTACTGTCCACAATGCATTTAAAATGAGCGATTTGGGGCTCTTAAAACAATTTTTGGGGATCGAAATTGAGAAAACTTCTGATGGGATAATGGTCACTCAGTACAAATACATATAATACCTGTTATAAAATTTTAACATGGCTGAATTTAGATCTACTCCATTCCATTTCCTTTCAGGGATCAGCCTTGAAGAAGGAAAAAGCACACCTCCCATGGACTGCACTATTTATCGACAGCTGATTGGTAGCTTGTTGTACTTGACTCATTCTCAGCATGATATCTATTATGCCATGAATGTTGTATTCAGATACATGCAGAATCCCCATGATATTCATTGGAAGGTAGCCAAGAGGACCCTCCAATACATTCAGGGAACCAGGACCTACGACATTCACTATGCTGCAGACTTCGATCTAGATATGGTTGGATACATAGATTCTGATTGGGCGGGTGGTTCTATTGATCAAAAGTATAATTTTGAATATGTCTTCATGTTTGGTGGTGGTCCCATTTACTGGTCTAACAAAAATCAAGCTGCCATAGCATCGTATTTAGCAGAGGTTGAGTATCAAGGAGCAGTGAATGCTTGCATCCAAGCTGTTTGGTTGCAAGGCATTCTTTCAGAGTTTGATATTGGTAGTAATTTTTCCACTATCCTCTTTTGTGACAATCAAAATGCTATTAATATATCCACAGATCTATTTACTAGGAAGAGGACCAAGCATGTAGAGATACACATGCACTATATCAGGGAGCTAGTGCATGACAGGACCATCATTCTGCAATATTGCTCGACTGATGAGAAGATTGCAGACATCTTCACTAAGAGATTTTCAGAAAAGAAGTTCACTTACCTCCGTTCACTATTGGGGGTGAGTTCATTAGGGTGATCCAACTACTTTCAGTGTTCAGCTTGAGGAGGGGTTTTTCCCACTGGGTTTTCCCTCTTTATATTAATTTGTTACAGTGGTATATGAACTGAAAACACAGTCTCACAAAGAATTCAGACAAGTATGCATAAAATTGGCAAAATGGTATTGCAATGGAAGTAGTAGCTCTATATAATCAAATGAAAGAATGATGATACAATACAATGATCATGCTAGATGCATGACTCACTCATTCTAGGAACTAAAAACATAGTCTCACAAAGAATTCAAACAAATATGCATAAAATTGGAAAAATGGTACTGCAATGGAAGTAGCATCTCTGTATAATCAAATGAAAGAATGATGATAAAATATAATGATCATGCCAGCTGCATGAATTCTAAGACAATTCGAATTCCCAAGGAGGTCATTCGAATTGAATGAGTGAGTCTAGTTTAACTAAATGTAAGCCATAGTGAACACTCAAGTTAACCACTGATCAAAACCCTAATTGACTCAACTGAGTCCTAACTGAAGTCAGAGTGCAATAAATGACCGAGTCTAATTGAAAGTAGCTCAAACACATGTCACTGCATGCCAACCAATAAGTGGTAGTGCATCAATAACTTCAATGAACCCTGATGACGTTAACTGAAGT
Source organism: Pseudotsuga menziesii (assembly GCA_001517045.1). Taxonomy (NCBI): domain Eukaryota; kingdom Viridiplantae; phylum Streptophyta; class Pinopsida; order Pinales; family Pinaceae; genus Pseudotsuga; species Pseudotsuga menziesii. Next base: position 118,445 of record LPNX010519361.1, read on the forward strand.
CTAACTGACCATCAAAAGTGGTTGGAGGAACCCCTGTTGACTCCAGTTCATTAAATATTAATTGAATAATCAATTTAATGAAAGGAGGTACCTTCACTGCTCTGTTTAACTGATTGTAACCATCAGTTATCAATTAAGTACATTTATGACACTTTGATCACCCCCAGAGTGCTCCAGTTAGCCTCCTCGGATGAAGGAGAAGGCTTAGTTGGCCTCCTTGACTGAAGGTAGGTGTGGGTGTGCTCATGCTGATGTCATACAATGCTCCTCTGATGTCGATTAAGTCAATAAAGCTTAGGATAGTTGTTTAACTAGGCCAAATTGACCAAAATGAGTGTGTATGGTGGTAAATGTCTCCAATAGCTCCCTCATCCAATACAGTACGATGAATGGTCTTTCCAATAGCCTTTGTGGACAACTAGAAATCGAACTGATGTGAGAGCCTAGTTTTGAAATCATCCAATTTGAAAGTGATAATGTTGCTATTTCCAAGATCCATGTTGCTATTGAAATCATCCTTTCTCTTATTCTTGGAATAAACATCAAGATTTTGTGTCTTACCTTCCTATTGGTTATCAGATGTATTAGATTTATTTTTACCTTTCTTCTTTCCTCCCAAAGATTTAGTGGATTGAATCACATTTACTTCGGAGGGAGCAACATGAGGGGATGTAGTTTTAGGCAGTGTAACAAGTTGACTAGCTGGTTCGACAGGTTGATTTTTGTTTTTGATGGATTTTTTCATCAATTGTGATTGAACTGAACCAAGAATTCCATCAGTGGGTGGTTCAGTTGTAGGTCTTGAGGGGTCTAATGTAGGAAGAGGAGTGTTAGGAATGAGGTCATACAAAGTTCCTGATTGTGAATAAACCAAGTCTAGGTACTGAGCACAACTGATTCCCTTATCCTTTGTAACAACATCTCCCATGGTGATATCCCTAGCAATGGGGGGAAGTAAATATTTCATGAAACAATCAGCCAGTAACTAATTAGGAATGAGAGCCTTAATCAACCTATGTCTTCGTCTCCACTTATGTATATGATTAGATATGTGGGTGGAATTAATTTGGAGAAGTGAGCTTAAGATGTCTGTACCTATCTCGTACCGAATTGGTAACTAAATATGGGTTAAAAATTCCATTACTAAGGTATTAAAGTCCCAAAAGGAATGTTGGGGTAACTCTATATACCATTTCGTAGCTAATTCGATGAGGGTTCTCTGAAACAATCATAGATGGAGTGAACCATAAATTAGAGAATTTTATTAGCACCACATATGAAAGGTCATCAAATGGTTTTTGGGATCCTCACTAGGTTTACCATCGAATTTAGGTATGTATGAGGGTAACTTAACCAGGATTTCGGACCATGAGGGATCATGGTGTATTAGATCATTGGTCAATCTAAACAAATCTGGAAGATCTAACATAGAAAAAAATGGCAACTGCTGATTAGGTTGAGGATATTGGTAATATTTTTATGGCATATGCAGACTAGTAGGACCATAAGAATATTGATAAGTGGTTGTGGATGATGTACCCATGACTAGTTGGTTAGGTGGTTGATTTCCAAAAGATCCCGCTAGAAGGTCCTCCAGGTGGTGGGCCACCCGAGGGAGGTGATCCTCTAGGGGGTGGGCCTCCGAGGACGGGCCTCTAAGAGACGGTGGTGGTGGTGGTGGTACTCCAAGTGGTGGTACACCATATGGTGGTCCTCTAGGTGGTGGTCCTCTAGGTGGTGGTACTCCAGGTGGTGATCCTCTAGGTGGTGTTCTTCCAGGTGGTGGTACACCATAAGGTGGTCCTCTAGGTGGTGGTCCTCTAGATGGTGGTACTCCAGGTGGTGATCCTCTAGGTGGTGTTCCTCTAGGTGGTGGTCCTCTAGGTGGTGGTCCTCCAAGTGGTGGTCCTCTAAGTGGTCCACCAGGTCCTATGGATCCTCTAGGTCCTCTAGGTGGACCTCTAGGTGGGCCTCCAAAAGCTCTAGCAGAATTTACAAAAGCTCCTCCATAGGATGGAACATTAGACCAATTAGGTTTCCCCCGAGGGACATAAGAATTTTTGGGGTAAGGAATTCCAGGTTTAACAACCATTGATGGTGTTGGTTGATAAGCTTGATAAACCATAGGTGGTTGATTCCTAGGATAGGTATATCCCCAAGAAAGTAGACTAACGATGGGTTGGACCCATGAAGATGCTCCCTAGCCGAAAGAGGATACAACTGCGTTGGTGCTAGGAGAAGGGGTATTTGATCATGTTGGTAGATTCTGTCCCATATTAGAAATGCTTCCCCTAGTAGGTAAAGAAACTTGAGATGGGGAATTCCCCCTAGGTGTAGAAACTATCGGGGAAGTAGAAATTGATGGATATTTTTTACTAGGAGGGGTGGGGGTGGAGACTTGACTTGGATCTTGAATAACCATGTTTTGGTCCAGTGACCCTAAGACATGAGCTACTTGTGATGGTGAAAGGGAATGGTATCTAGGTTGGGTTGTTCTTGTAAGGTGGGGAAGAGAAGAAAAACTTCTCCTTTGTAAATTATCTCCCATATTGCGTAAATGTTCAATAGATTTCTAAAAAAAAATTGCATTTAATGGAGCATGTCTAATGACTTGCCTTAGAGGGGTAAGTGTAATATCCTCATCCCTCCGATTGACAAAGAGGATGCTACCATAATACGATCTAACCTGGGAAACTAGCCCCATGAACATACACATAAAAAAAATTGAAATGCTTTGAAGTAAAACATGTATAAATTATTACCATACAATTGAAGCAAAACCATACATTCAAGAATTTATCATTTTCATGATTTTCATTAAAAAACAAATACAATTTGTAGATCTAAAATATACAAGAATACTTATCTTATGAGGAAGCTCATCCCACAACTAGCTATGTCACGGCAATGTTCCACCCAACCATAGGCCAGTGTGCTCCTTAATCTCTCAGCAACATTGCCACCCTCGAGCTGGGTATGATTCCCACAAGGAATAAGAAAACTAAGCAGGATCACAAATAGCCAAGGATACCACACTATTCATCCAAGCCAACACAGTTGGGTTTATCAGGCTAAGAGTGCACAACAACACATAACTAATCCAACAAGTTGGGTTTATGAGGTTATCAGGAGATGGAATCATTGTCTGCTAAGGTAGTGGGATCATTGAAGAGATAAGGATTCCTACACCAGAACTAGCTTGAATCCTAAGACATCCACACACACCCAATACAAGGAATCATTCCCTTCTTTGCTGCACAGTCCCTCAGGACATGACTTCCCTTCCAGTGCTATTCAGGGGGTGTAGAGAAGAGATCCAACCCTCTATCTCTATCTTTGAGGCTCCTATAAACACTAGGTTTGTCAAGTAGACTCCTTTCCACTCCTACATAGTCCAAAGACCAATCCACTATGCACACACAACAAAACAACCAACACAACAATTCACAACTCTAGGGTTTAAAGGAAAATGCCATAGAAAAAAACTGGAATGGAAACTTGGGTAATACATAGCTCAAACTGAGCGATTTTATTCTTGAGTCATTCTTGGCCCTATCATGGCGAAAATGACTCAACCACAAACTCACAGCAACCCAAAATCATGGGGAAACCAGCAACGATTTCTCAAGTTGGAAACTGGTGGAGAAATGTCACAAAAATGTTGGGGAAGAAACCCAATCACAGATCATCACCTAAAAATCAAATTCTCAGCCTGAGGAGAGTGAGGAACAACTATCCATGTGAGGTAAAAACACACACACAACAAAATCCCCAAAAAGGAAATTTACCCACAACCAAATCATGAATGTAAGGTAGCTCTCCCAGTTCTCTATGTGAGGAACAATCCCAAAACATGTGCGTGAGGAGAGAAAAACAGTCGTCTCTGCGTGAGAACAGAAAAATGGAAGAATTGGGGCTCTTATTTTGCTTCCCACGTGAAGAGGAACGGATCCCTGGTGGAGTGTGCATGTGGGAAAGGACTGGTAGTCCTACCATACACCACTCTCCATGCATTAACTTCCCCAACTAACCTCGGAGGATTTAGTTTGGTAGTTGAATGAGACAAGGAAAGGTGAATAAGAAAAAAAGGTGGGTGACAGCTAAATGGGTTCATCACATGAAACTTAGATTTTCCCCAATGATCCCAAAGGTTAATTATTTCCCTCTCCTTATCCTTAGGAAAATCATGCCCTTTTCATTATGGTTGCATTGACATAGCTGGTTGTGGGTATTTTAATTAAAATACATGCTTACATGATGCCCAAAATTAATATGTGCCAGATAGCACGATATACCATCGGCAAGAATTTTAATCGCCGAAACACAAAACAATTAAATCGATGGTGGGGATTTTTCCTTTAGCTCCACACCATGATTAATTACAATATATACATCATATACATTTTTAATGTAAACGAGATCAAAACCGAGGTGTTACAGTAAGCATGGATGAATCCACTCAGTAGTAGTAGTTCCATATTCAAAAATACATTGTCGTACGGAATTTATCCAAAAAGGAACATTTGGACCAAAGTCTGTGTCTCTAGTGTCATTGGGTAAGCGATTGAATACCTGGTCCAATGAACCAGGTTGACCTTCCATTGGGAAATAAAAGGTTGAATCAACTGTAGGAGGCTGTTGGACCAAATGATTATCATAAGTAGAGAAATATTCTCTAATCTTAGTAGTTGGAACATATTCAACATGAGAATTATCACAAGTTGGTTGGTCCATGGTTTCACCTTCGTTTCCTTCCATGGCAGGAGGAGAGTCAGGTGGTAAACCTTGCAACCTACGCAAATGTCTCGCAAGCTGTCCAGCCAAGGTGCTGGCTAAGACTTTCTACTCTATAATTCTAGACAAAGAAGAAAACACATACAAACAAACCTATGCAAGTTAATCCCATAAGAAAACTTAAATGACAAGATGGGCCGATGATAGCCGATTCCTCACTAGGATTGTCAAGTAGTTGCAAATTTTGATATACCACGGGGTTGAACAGTGAAATGCGTCAAGGAGGATTGGGACCGTACCCTTTCTTGAACACCCAAATACCTAAACAACATGTGCATAGTATCTCCCCAAGTGTTGTTCTCGGTGTATTGCTCCAACAAGACAGCCAAAAGGATTTTCTCGTTTGGTTAGGGTACCCTATAAGGGTCTCTCGATATACGAAAGGTACATGGGAGCTTAAATCTATATTAGTGTTGTCTAATGCACAACCGTCCGAAAGGGGACCTCTGATATACAATCGAGTACATGAAGTACCTTTATATATACCTCCAGGGTACATCAAAGGATTTTATATATAGAGACGATACATGGATGAACCACACAGTCCCTACGATGTAGTGCATGCATGAAATGACAGGTCCTATGTTTTAAGACACCGGAGCATGTCTCTATCCTATCACTCAAATTACTATAAAATTTTAACCTAAGCTAGCGTTTATTTTATCTTGATGGTTAGTGAATGCTTGTGAGGTGTATATCAAAATGTAGATTTAGGATCTATATGTCATGCGAATCTTTTCCTTCGATGAAAGATAACTAGAGTAGGGGATAAATAATTTTCTTTCAAAAACAAATGCCATGCTACTTTAAGAAAACCAACTTCAATATATATGACAATCTCTTCAAACAAACAAGCTTTTCACCATACAAACTAACTAATATCTGAAAGAAGAAAAGAAGTAGAGCCTCTAATGTATATCAATACTAAACTTCCTCAATGAAATTCATATAGATCTACTTTCTCAAGAACTTATGCAAATTATAAACGTTTTTTTCCTAAGAACTTGTAAAGAAATTTTTTCTATGTACTCATGCAAACAAAAAAAGCTATCTAACTTCTTTTGTATTTTTTGATTTGATTTTGAGAACGAAAGGGCATAAAAATGCTACAATAAACTAATTGAAAAGAGGCTACAAATATTGTTTTTCCCCAACAAACATTTCAGAGAATGAGCTAAGTCATTCATACATCCAAAACTATAAATTCACACCCAACTTTACTACGAATCCTTTACTAATAGAGAAATTTTTTGAATCTAAACTCAATAGATGAGAAAAAACTATCAAATAATCAGACTCAACAATCAAACAATAAGCAAATTCAGCAGCAAAATCAGAGAAACAAAAAAAAAATTCAAAGCATACACTCTCAGGCAGTAGTGAACCCACCACGGTGCACTATAGAAAGCTGCATCAGAGTGTCGGTAGGAGGTCGACGCTTTATGTCCACTGAGGAAAGGCACCTATGGTGCTCTATGTATTATAATAAAAGGAACCAATGATGCTTACTGTCAGGAGGTGAAAGACGCCTGGGAGAGATGACGCACTATCAGATCGGGCTAGGTGCGTCGACGGATCTACAAGTAGAAAAATCCAAATATCTGCACAAGGAACCAAAAAATGGATTGAGGTTGACAATTCAAGAAGTAAAATAAACTTCAAAAGAGGTCATTTATATAATAACAAGGTGGATCAATCATCTTACTAATCCAAATGAGTTGAGAAAGAGAATGCAAAGTTCACAAGAGAGAATGTTACCAAAAGTTATAGATATAACTAGATCTACTCTAGATAAGACTGGATCTACCCCAGATCTGATTAGATTAAGCTATCCCCAGTATGGTCACCAATTTTTTTCAATAAATTCTACAACCAATGCGGACACTTCTTGTTCCTCTATATGGTATGATACAAGCATAGAACAAAACACCAAAACAACATATCCTTTCCCTAGATGGTTAATTTACTTAAATGAGATCACTCTCATACCACATATCTGAATTTCCCTTGTTCTATTGTTCTTCATGCAATCTTTAATACCTGCAAAGAAATATCAAAACACAAGACAACAAGATGAGAGTAACATGATAAATTAACAATCTATGCTAGTAATCAAGGAATCTAACAATAATTAATTGATATTAACACAAATCAAGTATGGGAAAGGGGAACACTTTTATATTAATGAAATAAGAATTTAAAGCTACAACCAAATCCTTGATGTTTCCATCTTTTTCTTCCAAAATGGACTTACAACACTCCACACTCATAGAAAGGTATGTTGTACACAAATATAACTCAAACTTGCCTCTATACCACACTTCAATCCAATGGCATAAAGATGCTCTCTTTGGTCTCTCTCTCACTCCCTCCATGAAGGATTCGTTTATAGGCCAAATGAGATGACATTATTTAGGTAATGGATAGGATATGATCCCTATGGGTGAGGAGGGAGAGTTCCACCTCTCCCTAGCTAATAGGAATCACTTCCACAAGGGATTTCACTGGAAGATTCGTGCATGCCCTCTTTTCTTCTTTTAATCCTATCAAAGATTTTTGCTCAAAGGGAAAATGAGCCGACACTTTTTCTCAAAAGGAAAGAGTACCGATGATGCCTAATGTCAATGGAAAAAATTCTCCATATCTCTTTCATAAGAGGGTAAGTGCGTCAGTCTTCTCAAAGATGGAAAAAATTCATCACAAGAATCTCTGACCAAGTTCTCTGAAGGGTGCTTAGGAATCAGTCGATATTTTAGGTGCAACTTATTCTAAGAATAAGAGAACAACAAAGTTTCCCTACCTTATTTCTAGAGGTGATCACTTTACTAAAGAGTTTCCTCATCGATAGGAAATTAGAAAAAAATTGAAAAGCTCACCCACCCCGGGATTTCTTACAGACCCTTCCCCCACCAAACAACAATTGATTGATCATTAATCCTTGCATGGGCCTTATTCATATTCCATCAATGAAGTCAAAATTATGTCAAGTGAAATGATTCACCTTAACAAAATATCCCAAATTTATGGACCTCCTCCAGAAAATAAAAATGATGATGCTCCATCTGACAAACCTTCAGTTTCCACCCCTCCTCCATGTAACAGTATTCATATTGAAAAACCTATTCTTGATACAATTCTTTTCCTACCTAAGAGTACACTCTGAAATTCCATTATTAATCCTAACACATGTGCTTCCTAGCACTATAATATAGTAGAATATTTTTCCCAAGCACACTGTGTTATGTCTGCTCTTGAGGTACTCCAAACATGTCCTACACAACGAAAGAATTTGCTAACAACCCTTGGAGCTTTGGATCCTGAAAATAACAACATTATCACTTTCAAATAGGATGATTTCAAAACTAGGCTCTCACATCAGTTGGCTTTCCATTTTTCCACAAAATTTATTGGAAATACCTCCCATCGTACCGTATTGGATGAGGAAGCCTCCACCTCAGTCATGTCTTTGTCTTGCTGGAGACCCATTGGTTCTCTTGAAACTAATCGTTCACCCACGACACTAAAGGAATTTGATGGTCACAGATTTAAACCTTATGGATTACTCCCCTCTCTCCAGATAGAACTTGGGAGAAAATCATTTTCCATTCATGTTCAAGTTGTTGACGCTCCTTTAGATTACAATCTTCTTCTAGGTCGCAACTGGTTTTATGCTATGCAAGATGTTGCTTCTTCCATTTTTTGGATAGTTCAATTCCCATTCCAAGGGAATATTTTTACAGTTGATTAGTTATATTTCTGTTCACCAAATTCCATCTCAAATACTACGAAGAATGTTCCACTTTTGATGACCCCATAATACCAAAACATTTGATTAAGTCTCATCAAATATTCTTCATTCATGGGAATCTTTATGTTATCAAATCATCCTTTTCTTTCGCAGTCTGCATTAGTGAACATGATTTCTACTTATACTATAGATAAAGGAAAGTCCATTGTTGAATCAACATCAATGAGTCCTTTTGACAAAATATACCACGTTATTCAAACCATTATTGACCCCACCATCAATGATCATTTATTGGTGGCTTCATCAGATCCTTATCACCGACCATATTGGATAGAAAACCCCCTTGTCTCTAGATTACCTTTCGCATATACTCCCCTATGATGAATCCATCATGGAAGTTATGTCCCTAGAGGAGATTCCCTGGAAATATCATCACCATTCATCTTCTTTCCTTCCCCCTTGCCATGTGGTAGAAGAACAATTTGCATCAACAGTTTCTTCTGATATAGTCATTGATCATCAGTCCCTAATCCTCACTCATGATGTTGAATCTAAGAGTAATTTATGTAATATTACCAAAACCATTCCAGTTGGTATATCAGTGAAACTTGGTATTTTAGAGAACATCCAGATAGGTCAAAACTCTTCACCTTCAAAGATACAGTCTTATATGGCCTTATTTAAGGAATTCAGAGACATTTTTGCTTAGACCTATGAATAAATTCCAGGGATAGATCCCTATATTGTAGTTCATGAGATTAAAACCTACCCTGTTTCCAAGCTAGTTCAATATAAGTTACGTCAGTTCCATCCAAGGAAAGCAGTAACCATCAAGGAAGAAGTTGAAAAACTTCTTAGGGATGGTTTCATTTACCCCGGTCCCTTGACTGAATGGGTGTCCAATATAGTTCATGTCAATAAAAAGCAGGGTATTATTAGGGTTTGCATTTATTTTCAGGATTTAAACCGGGCAGGTCCCAAAGACAACTTCTCCACCCCGTACATTGATCAAATTATCGACAATTGTGCTAGGAGTGTCATCTTTTCATTCATGGATGGCTTATATGGCTATAATTAGATCAAAATACTCCCATCAAACCAACACAATACGACTTTCATTTTCCCATGGGGGACCTTTGCCTATAGAAAACTATCTTTTGGCTTGAAAAATGCTAGCGCTACATTTCAACGTGCCATGTCATATCCTTTCCATGACATTAAAAACATTGTGGAACCTTATCTTGACAACCTTCCTGCTCATTCGAAGTAGCAGGATCACCATGCTGATCATTTGAGAGCCATTTTTCTCAGATGTCACAATTTTAACATTCAATTAAATCCACATAAATGTGTTTTGTATGTTGAGACTGATCGACTACTTGGCTTTATTGTGTCCAAGGATGGAATCCGTATCGACCCTCTAAAAATTGTAGCTATCATGGCTCTACCTACCCCCAAAAACATTACAAAACTCCAAATTTTGCAAGGGAATGAAACATTTTTGTGTTGTTTCGTCTGCAATTATGCTGGAAAGACACACGGTTCCACGCGATTGTTGAAAAAGGATACCCCTTTTGTTTTGGATGACTTAGCACAACACATGTTCAAAAACCTCCAACACACTCTCATGCATGCACCTGTGCTGCAACCACCATATTATACAAAGGATTATTCCTTGTATGTGGTTGCATCCCCTTCAACCATTGGTATGGTCTTAGTCTAGACTAACAAAAAAATCAAGAAAATGTGATATATTATGTAAGAGTCTTTTAGACTCAGAAACTCACTATTCACATGTGGAGAAACTTGCTATGGCCACGGTCATCGCGGTCTAGAAGTTTCGTCATTACATTTTTCTTTGTACAACTATTGTTTACACAAAATCTAACCCCATGTATTATATCTTGACTCATCAAGTACTTGGTGGAAAATACTCATGCTAGATTGTCATTCTCCAGGAGTTTGAGTTGGAATTTTCCAAAACTAGTTCTAAGAAGTTCCTTATCTTCGTTGATATTATGTGTGACCTTCACCATATAACTGAGGGAACATAGCCCATTGATTCATTTCCTGAAGAATCTTTGTTCCTCATTAGTACATCTGACCCTTGGTATGGATATCACATTCTATATCTCCAGACCCACTGATATGAGCCTGATGCAACTCGCAATGAGCTCGTTGCATCTACCACCAAGCCAAGTATTATCTCATTATCAATGACACTTTATACCATTGTGGTGTTGAATCCATATTATGATGATGCCTCACTCATGAAGAAGATGATATTGTTTTAAATGATTTTCACTTTAAATCATGTGGCTTTCACCTCTCTGGGTTGGCTACTACCCAGAATATTTTACGCGTCGGGTATTTTTGGCTCTTGATCTTCAAGGATTGTATTGAAACTGTCAAAAAATTTCCAACTTGTCAACTATTCACATCCAAAAAGCGCACCCACCTAGCTCCGTTAAATCCTATCGTAGAAGTTGGCCCATTTTCAAAATGGGGCATAGACTTTGTGCACTGTAGACCTACCTCACTTGGGGGGAATGGCTACATTATTGTGGTTGTGGATTACTTCACTAAATGGGATGAGGTTGTGCTAACATACACCGAATATGGAAATAAATATTATCTTTTCTCGTTAGCCATAAAATTTCTAGATTCAGGATTCCTAGGACCATTGTGACCGATCATGGGTCACATTTCCAAAACAAGATGGTGGAAGAATTAAGTGAAAAATTAGGTTTTTCTCATGATAACTCTACACCTTACTATCCACAAGATAATGTCTAGGTTGAAGAAATAATTAAAGTCTTTAAAACTATGCTTTAGCAGATGGTAGGGAGGCTAAGTCTAATTGGCATTTACAGCTTTTTCTGTGCTTTGGGTCTATAGGACTACTGTCAAAAATTCCACTGGTTTCACACCATTTCAATTGGTGCATGGAATAGAGTCCACTCTTCTAATAGGGTACAATATTCCCGCTCTAAAGATCGCTATAGAATTTTTTCCCAACACCAACCTAGAAGAAGAACGGTTCCTGTACTTAAACAAGCTTAATGAAACTCATCGTGTTGTTTCCTTAGAAAATGAGGCACACAAACAATGAATAAAATATCAATATGATAGATCTGTCCAACCCCTCTCTTTTAACGAAGGAGACCTGGTCTTGACCTATGACCATAAACACGATACGTTGGGGGAAGGGAAACTAGAGTCTATGTGGCATTGGCCTTATGTTATTAGTCATGTTTTAGAGAAAGTTGCATATGATTTAATGGATTATGATGGGATACTATTGGGAGAGATCCACAAAGGGATCTACCTAAAAAGATACTATGCCTAGGTCATCTAGCATAGTTTTATTGTAAATATTGTTTATAGAGTGTTGTGTGTTTCTTTAAAAAGTGTTGTTTTTGTGTCACTACAAGATGTGTTTTTCATTACCCTACTTATGTAAGTCCTATTTTTAATGGACATATGACCACCTTTATCGGTTTCGCAGATGGTCTTGATCGTTACACCTTGAATCTTTCATCAACAGCTTGGGTTTTGTACTCTCCTACAAGTGATCTGGTGTGTTTAGCGAGTACTTGTTTGGGTCCCTCCACCAACAATCTCTCAGAGTATCATGTGGTAATTGGACTATTGATGGAATCCATAGCTAATTATGTAAGAGAAATTAGGGTTTACTTAGACTCAGAGTTGGTTGTGCATCAGTTAAACCTAGTCTACACCATCAGGAACCCCCTACTCCTTTGTACTTTCTGAAGAGTTATGATTTTAGAAAGGTATTTTGATCAAGTTTATTATCAACATGTTTCGAGACATTTAAATTTTGTGGAAGATTCCCTGGAAAAATATGTCTTAGAATGGTATATTGCTCGTAGTTAAGTTCATTTTAACATAAAAATCATGCATTTGGATTCATAGTAGGCATACATTCACACATCACATTTGCGCACACATATGAAATATTTTTTTTTTTGTATATGTATATAAAAAAGTAAAATAGAGATACAAAAATGACTGAAGCATCAAGCCTTCAGATCACCTAGAGTTTTGGATTATAATAGTTTCAAAATACATATGTATATGGGGAAAAACCTGAATCTTTTATTATAAGTACTATATGAAAAATATGGGAGCCACTATGGGCTAATCCTCATGATTGTGATCATGGTAGCACATCATGGCCCCATCTATTCTACAGAGTATCCTCCCAAAGCGGTCTGAAACCCATGCAGTCTGGCACTGATAATGCCTAGGTAGATCATCAATGGAGATGTCTAGAATCCCCATAGTAAAATGCTATAGGTTATCCTCCATCTTGTCAAGATCCTAATCTACCTTAGTACGATAGATAACCATCTCTTAGACTGCTCCTGGACTCTCTATGGGTGAGGCTCTAGATGGAAGGGAAGGCCCAACATATGCACAAGACATTTTTGGATATCTCAGCATTACAACATAAAAATCAAATATAAAATTAAATATACAGAAAAACATAGATAATGGTTTCTTTCTTACCTCGGTCATCCCACTCCTCCCCCTCTAGAAGCGAAAGGTCAAGATCCTCACGAAATTTAGCCCCCGCGTAGGCATAGACCTCTATCATCAAAAGTTGTCTCCTCAGGAAACATAAAAAGGTTGGCCTGTAGGTGACCCTGGGGCCTCCTCCACCACCATGGTGGGCCATGTTATTCACCCACCTACTCATTAGTGGGTCCTCCACATCTAGTTTTCTCAGTATAACCTGTGGTCTCATCAATGGGACCCTATCCAAGAAGAAGGATACTACTATCGCACCCATAAACAAACTGATTTATCTCGTCCCTCCTACACTTAGTCATTTGATATTTTAAGCTAACCAACAGACCCTCACTCCAGTTGAATATATTGGGAGCCATACACTCCAAGGAATACGACATATGCACCTGCATGGTCAAGTGAGATGACCTAGTTTCTACCACCTTCTTGATGGTAAAGGCCGCATTCCTCAATGGCATGTCTATAATATGCTTGATGGGAATATTACCACCAACTTAATTAATCCTAATCGAGTAGTGGTAATCAATCAAGTCATCAAAATATTCCTCACCACCTCGTGGTCCTATCAATTTCACTGGTCTTCCCCTATGGGATAGACCAGTTAAAAAATATATGTCTTCTACATCTATTGTGAGAGTGTGGGTACACACTACAAAATTTTGATGTTCAATATCCACATCCATATCATGTTCTCCAACAACCACACATAGGCTCTCATCTAGTGTATCCAAAAAGACTTAAGGAGCCCACACTCATGGAGCCCCCTCAAAGTGATTGGGTCATTTATTTCCTGGAGGTCATCCAACTCATGTTGTCTCTCTTTCCATATGACCATCATGCCTCTAATTTACCCTGCAAAAACATTTAAGCACCCATTAGAAGCAAGTATAAATTGCTTAAAGAAGGAAATACTAATTAAAATTGACTATGCATGGATTTTTTTGGAGTCACGGTCGCCGACCAACTATCTGTAGTAGAAAATAGCACCAATGCCTTTTCCCATAGGTGACAGAGCACCTGCAGTGCCTTTCCTCTTTCAAGGGATGTGTCGGGGCATCTCCCATAATGGAAAAAGGTGCCAGCTTGCGTGTGCTCTTCCGATTTAGGGATTTACCCAAAAAACCAAAAAATTGACCTTTAAAACAAGAAATGCACTGGTAAACATGAATGGATAAGAGTTAGATGTTACCTGGTATGAGTGGTTTGCATAGAGGTGGTCCACAGCTCCCGGAATCTACAAATGAAAATCAATTCTCTTTCACTAATTTTCACTCTTGCTATGGTAAAAGAGTCATAATGGTAAAAATTCACTATTTACCCTCTTTTTATAGTAATTTTGATTTTGATTTTCATTATTAAAATACAAATATTCTAATTTTTGGGTTTTTTACCATTTACTTTATATAGTTTTTATATGAAATTGGTCCTAATTTGATTTTTCAAGATTCTAGGTCATGTTTATGGAGCATCACAATTATGTCGTAAGTTTCTTTTTTCTTTTTCACACTTTGGGATAAGATGAAAAAGTACCAAGCATCGTTTATACCTTTGACATGCTCGTTAAAAACTTAGTAAAAGGGTATCGAGTATACTTTTTCTGCTTTTTCAGACTCGTTAAAAATGCTTTATGAAAAATATGACCTCTTATGAAGTCACATTTAAACTCTTTTCAAACACCTTAAAAAGATAAAAGATTGTCGAGTGAATTTTTCTTATTCACGCTCATAAAATTAATTGAAGAGTCGTCTTTTCGACGATAGTTTACCCATTTTTCGGTTCAGATTAACTAATTATGAAAAAATGAATACTCTAGTTGACTTCAACTAGAAGAGTTCTCTCGGGCATTATTTTATATTTTTCGGGCCCTAGGGACTAAATCTATGAAAAATGACCTTTTTTATTCTTCTTTTGTCTTTGTTCAGACTCTCTAAACATGAACGATACCATGTTATCTTTCAATGGACTTGTTAAATTAAACACTAACAGGCCCTTTTTGGGAACGATTGTGTCCTTTCTCAGGTTCATAAAACATATGAGAATGGAATCATATTTCAATGAGCTACAATGAGTGTTTGTTACCCTCTTTGAACTCGTAAAAAAAAAAGAGGAACTCATCCTTCCTAATGGGGAAATTAAGGGAAAGGGGAATTTATTTTCATTTGTATCTATGGAAGCTCACAGTCCACCTTTGAACATGGCACCTGTCTGCATTTGTATTTCTGAACGGTTGGGTATTCAACTTATCTCCGAGTCGATCCACTTTCATGAGTCACCTGAATCATTTGAGTCAATTCAAACAATGTGTCTTCATATTCCTTTCATTACATCTGGGTTCTGTCTCATCAAGTCAATAATTCCAATTCATTTGTCATGCCACAATTTTTTCAAAGGATGTCTCTTTTCCAATCCAACTCGTCAGTAAATTTACCTTCCTATAAATTTGGTCATGTCTGAGTCAGTTTCATGGTTGTTTCATCACTTCAAAATCAAATTTTGTTCAATGTTTCATGTCGATGATGGGGAAAACATCATGCCCTCCTTAGACGAGTCTATTCGTGTCGACTTCAGCACATCATCTAGGAATTAGATTTAGAAACAAAGTAAACTGCATTGAATCTTTAATGCCTCAATGGTAGGTTTCCTTTCTTTAGATAGTAGGTTTTCATCAATGACCTCTGATTGAAATATTATATCAAGTGTTCAACTTCAAAACCCTTATTTACACTTGGGAGAATGTACTGAGATACCTCAGGGATCATTCACATCAATGATGATTTACCTCGTACTTGTTAACAGTATACATTAATAGCTGGTAATCAAGTGGTTTCTACCATGTTCAACATCAAGACATCTATTCACATGGTTAGAATCGTATAGTTTAGGGATTGGAATGAAGACCCTGAGCAGTTAGGATTCATCTACATAATTTCCTATCCTGAGGTTGCGATGGAAGATTGTTTGAGGTCATGACATAGATCCACATTGTATGTTTGGTGATTGTGTCTAGTATTGAGTTTGGATAACATGGATCTACTTTGTATGTTCCATAGCCATGTTTCATTTCCTACGTCATTGATCATGGATCTATATTGTATTCTTGGTAGCCATGACATAGTCATCTTCATGGATCTACAGTGTATTGGTCTGCAACCATGATTGAGTCAGAAAAGCCAGTTACTGGTCTTATGTCAGTTATGAGCTCATCTCTCTTTTTCATTTATACTAATGTCTAGAAAATTATTTTACCTATCACATCCTTCTAGATTCATACATTGGGGGGCATTTTGTTGCACCTAAAATATCCACTGAATCTTGGGAACCCTTCAGAGAAGTTGTCCAAGGATTCTTCTGGATGTTTTTTCCCACTATTGAGTAGGTTGGTGCAATTTATCCCTTATGACAGAGTGGAAACACCTATTTTCTATTGGCATTAGGGACCACCATTGCCTTTATTATATTTACAAGGAGTTCCATCTCCTTTACCCTCTATGTAGAAAGCACTGACAGAGTTAAAATGGGAAAAAGGAATATTCGAGAAGCTTCCATACGAAAGCCCTCATGGAGTTGGTTCCTATAATCTAGGGAGAGGTGGAATTCTACCTCCTCACTCATAAGGATCATACCCTATCCATTTCCTAAAGAATTTCATCCCATGTGGACCTTCCTTAGCCTATTAAAGAAGCCTTCATGGAGGGAGTGAGGAGATACCAAGAAGAGCATCCTTATGTTGTTGGATTGAAGTGTGGTATTGAGGAAAAGTAGAGTGAGTTTGTGTGCAAAGATATTTGTGTGAGTGCGGAGTGTTATGAGTGTGTTGTAACACCATTGTGGAAGAAAAATATGTCAACATAAAGGCTTCGGTTGTATCTTTACCTTCTTATTTTATTAATACAAAATATTTCCCCTTTCCCATATTTGATTTGTGTTAATATTAGTTAAATATTGTTGGATTCCTTGATCACTAGCATAAATTGTTAATCTATCTTGTTACTCTCATCTTGTTGTCTTGTTTTCTTGATGTTTCCTTGCAGGTACTATAGATCACATGAAGAGTAGTGGAACAAAGAATAAAGCTTGCTGATCTAAGGTATAAGAGTGTTTTTATTAGTAGATTAACCATCTAGGGAAAGGATATACTTTTGTGGTGTTTTTCTCTATACTTGTATCATACAGGATAGAGGCACAAGTAGTGTCTACACCGGTTGCAGAATTCCTACAAACCCTTTGTTAAAGTTCCATGTCGATGATAGGGGGGGAATCATGGCCCTCTTTCGACAAGTATATTCCTGTGAAAACTAGCACATCATTTGGGAATTATTCTTAGAAACCAACTAGTACCTTAAAGTCTTCATACTTCAATGACAGGTTTCCTCATTTTTGACAGTAAGATTCCATCATTGGCCTCTGATTGAAATATTGCACTGATTGTTTGAATTCAACTCATTTACTCACAATTGGAGGAATTTACTAGGGTACCTTGGGAATCATTGAAATCAATAGTAATTTCCCTCGCACTTTTTAATGCTATAAATTAATGACTAGAAATAAAGTGGTTTCTAGCATGTTTGACGTAAAAACATCTAATCACATTGATAGAATTGTATTATTCGAGATTGGGATGAAGACCCTAGGTGTTTAGGAATTTATATGACTATCTGCCTCTCCCCAGGTTGAGATGGAGTATTTTGTGATTGATTCATTGCATAGATCCATAATGTATGTCTAGTGTTTATGCTCAAGTTTCAGTCATGGTGACATAGATATACAATGTATGTCTGATAGCTATGTCCAAATTTTAGTTTTTTTCATCATGAATATACATTGTATGTTGCTAGCCATGATATAGACATATATACAAGGATCTTCAATGTATTAGTCGGCAACCATATAATGAGTTAGTTGAAGTACATATATTAGAGTATATGGTATCGTAAATAGTCTTCAATCAACAATATTTTGCCTCATCTTCCAACCTACATCTATCAAATCATTTCACCTATCACATCTCTCGATATTCATACTTTGGGGGGAATCTATTACACCAAAATATTTTCATATTCATGTGTACTTTCCTAAATCCCTAAAGTATTTGTGCCAAAGGACTTGAGAAGAGGTTTTTCCTTTCAAGGAATCTAAATTCTAGTAGGACTGACACACCCTGCCTATTGAAAGTACGCTTCAGGCTTGGTTGACATTGATTGCTTATGGACAAAGAGAAATAATGAAACTTCTTGCCATTGTACAGTAAGTGTCCCCTATTCTTGACATGACATGCTAGTGTGAAAGGTGCATTCTTATGGCATTATTGGCCACACTTGATGCATCATGCTTCGATGGCCTATCTGTGTCCCTATGCAGACTCCTTTTACCCATTTTTGCTCATTATCACCCTGATGCTCCAATGGAACCCCTTAAAATACACTTTTATATATATATACCTGGGTCACAAGTCTACAACCCATGCATACACATCTTGCACCACTGTCACCCACATACATCGAGAAATGTGCTCAAAAAAAATATATTTGGAGTTTCCCCCCACTAAGTAATGAAGGAATTGCCTATTGGCCTTCCATTTGTTGGGAAACAATCCACTTCGACCGTTCATCTCCTAATGAAGGGATATATATTAATCTACTATGAAGCATTAAAGGAGGAGAACTTTGAGAGAAAATACGTTATAGTGGAATTGTGCCCCGTTATTATATACTTGAGTCTTCATCCCTTTGTCATTGAATAAACCATTAGTGCAGGTTCCCAAGCTTGCCTTGATATTTTTGAGCTTCCATTTGTATGGTGGATTTAAGTGGTGGAGGCCCAGGTGGAGGGACTCGGTTTCTTGATTTCAATGATGTTTCAACAAATTTTGTCATCTTTATCTCTGTTCATATTAATAGAAATACCCATTTCTAGTCCATTTCATCTCTAATTATAAATATTTTCTACCCATGGCCCTATACTGTGCTAGATTATATTCTAATGCTTTACATATAACATGCTTGTATGTGTTGTCATTGTTGAGGGAAATGTGTAGGTACAAACTTGATTGAAAGCGCAACGGGGATCTACTTCAAATGTCTGAAATAAGGTACACCCCTTTGGTCCCTTAGTGTTAGTTTTTCTTATATGTTTAGCATGATTGGAAATGGTTTTATTTCTCATGTCATCCTGTTTGTTGTGGTCCACTACAAGCCAAAGGAGATCTTGTTAGTAATAGAATTGGTGACTCCAATGGGGATTTCCTTTTTGTTGGTGTTTGGGTGCATGATTGGCTTGATGTGCTCTCTGCTTATTGTGTTTTTGTGTCACATTCAGTGGTTGGTTGAGTTATCGACATCCCCTTGAAGTAATTTGATTCTTAGCTTATTTTTTACCACTTTTTCCTCGGTATACATGATTCATAGAACTTACAATCATGTATATACGCGGGTTGTAGAGTATACAATAGTGTACATATGCTATCATTCCTTGGACAGTCATGTACATCTCTCTTTGAAATTGAAATTGGGATGTTTGGAAGTGCTTGGTGGGTTGTGAATATTTCCAAGTCTTCCTAGATCCATATGATACTTATTGATTTCCTTTGTTGTGACCAGAAACGTTTTTTTTATTCAAATTATTTCAAAGTTATTCTTGTTTTATCTCCTTCTTGGTTTACTATTAGTGCATTGGAATTCTTGGTATTAGTGTCTCGTTGGTTTGCTTGATGCTTTCTATGAGGTTTGGGAGTTTGTAGGGTATTTTTATTTTTCATTTTCATTGTATCTACATTGAAAATACAAAAATATTTTATCTTTGCATATTTATTGCATTGTTCATTGCATTGATTTAGTACTTGCATAAGGTTTTCTTAGATGATGTTAGTGATCAGATTGTGATATAGGAATGATTGCATGGGAATTTTAAAGGAAATTTTTGCGTTGCATGTAGTGGCATAGCCAATTTTTCATGATTAAAAACAAGTTTCACTTCGCATACCTTTTTATTTGTGCATAATTACTTCATTGCTTAGTCATAGGCTCATTAATTTCACACTCGTTACCCTTGAGTAATCATAGCATTAAAATTAATGCTTAAATTGAAATTGATTAAACATTTTTGTTTGATAGAGGTGCACTAACAAGATTCATATTGTAGAGTCTTGGAATAGGGTGTCGTGAGTAAATCTTTTCAAAACTATGAAACAAAACTACTAGGTTCTAGTCCAGGTGAAAAGTGAAATGCTTGGTATGATTAGTGTTCTCAGGAGGCTCCTCTTACATAGGATTTAAACACAAGGTAGTGCACATGTATGTGGTGGGGATAGCCCATTTACACTTTTTATTGAGCACCGGGTATATTTCCAAGATCTTATTCATATATGGGGGATTTTGAGGTACCATTTGTGCTTCCGAGCTTTAGGATTTGTTACCCTACTCATATGTTAGATCCCTCCTATGAATTTGCACATGAGCAGTGGTTATATTGGGGTGACCTTAGTTTCTGTACCTAGGTATTGTAGGGGATTCTTCTAGAGGTTATTCTAAGAGTTTCTTGGATAGGTAGGGGTCGGAAAACACAGTCTCTATATGCATTGAAGATGAGGGCCACTATAATTTCCACTTGTATTATATGGGAGTCTCAAGCCTCTTGTAGGTGAGACATACCTACTACATTCGAAAGATCACTTATCCTCCATCTCTTCTTGTTTACATATGACTTGGTTTACTTCGAGCCGTGCTCTTTGTGCGCTAGTTGGATTTTGGGATCGTAGTTAGTTGATTCTTTGTTCTTTTGAGTCATTATGGATCAATTTCTAGCTCATCACCAATCTCAACGCTTACCAGGATTATCTCTTTATAACCTTTTTTGTCCTCCTCAGAAGAGGACTAGATGTTATAGGGAACCTTTAGTACACTTTGATTCACACACAATTCTTGTTATGAGTACTACATATGAGAACCTAGAGTTCCCTCCATCTCTGTCATCTGGAATGGGTGGAGGGACCATATGGATACCTAGAACTCCAGTTTATGCCAACCCTTCAGAAGTTGGTACTTACCATACTACACAACCCTAACTGTCAGATTTCATAGCTTCCTATAGGAGGTTTTCCTCGAAGAGGTAGGATGTTGAGACTCAGCTTACTCTCTCTCACATAGGCTCATTTACATTCAGCATGTCAAATCTCATTACATCTATCCCATCATCTACCACTGGTCCCGATGCTGACCCTGGTGTTGTGTTTTGGGGAACTAATGCTTCTTTCCTTGCTCATTGATTTCAAAGTAAGCATATTGCACCCTATGACCAATTTCTAGGAGGATTTTCTTTCCCTTTATCTAGTTTTGCACTATGGTTCACTCTCTCTGAAGTTATATTGGATACATGAAAATTGGGGCCACTTCTTACATTACATCCTATATCCCATCATCTACCATACCAATTCCTTCAAATTCCTTTCTCAGTCACATCCTCCTTATGTCACGGATGTTCCCTTAGGGAGTAGTGCCCCATATAACTACGTTTTCCCCACACCATCCAATGTTGTCATGTACAGAGGACATATACCTCCTTATGTTCCTCGGGGGAAATTGAATTATCAATATTATAATTATGGTTATATGTCTCCTCCTTCTCATGGAATTCCTAACCATAAAGTCCCCATGCAACCTTATATGGGACATATGGGAGGAAGTTATTATCCAATCGTTCAAGGCTACGACATTTATCACAATCATCCCTATGTGAACCAAACTCTTCAAGGGATGTGTAATCCTATAGAACAACATGGGAACCCATTTTTGGATACTCTAAACCTGCATAAACTTTCAAAGTTGATCAATGATTTTGTGTACCACAATCCGATGTGGTCGGTTGTTCCTACTAATCTTCCTTCGATCATTCTGAAGTTTGAAGGTAAGTGTTACAGCTGATTTTACCACACATGGTGGATCACACCTTTATGGCCTTCCCTGTCCCTCTGCAGACTCTTTAGACCCCATGGACCATTTTTGTACCTTTGATGTTTCCAAGATCATCCCTAAAAACATGTCTTATTTTCTATACATGACTTTTAAACCTATTCTCATGTATATACGCAGATTTGACCCTCAAACCCACGTACATCGGGATGTGTGCAAAAGTCCAAATAGTTTTGGAGTTTTCCTTGATGTGGATTTGAGTCACTTGTCTCTTGACCTTCCATAATCCTTGAGATCACTCAGATTTGACCTTCCATTACCCCATTAAAGCACTATATAAGGAACCCTTTGAATACATTAAAGAAGAGGAATTCAAGAGCAAGAAAACTATAGTCCATTGTTTCAAGAGCTTATACTTGACTCTGGATCCCTATGTCCCTTGGAGCACTTTGTGTTCTTCCCAAGCTTTCCTTTGCTTGTGAGATTGCTATCGAGAGATGGAGGATTGAAGTGGTGGAGGCCCAGGTGGAGGAATCAATTTCTCTGATTTGCAGACGTGCCGACAAAGGTTGTCACTATTGTAATCTCTTATTTATAT
Source organism: Pseudotsuga menziesii (assembly GCA_001517045.1). Classification (NCBI taxonomy): domain Eukaryota; kingdom Viridiplantae; phylum Streptophyta; class Pinopsida; order Pinales; family Pinaceae; genus Pseudotsuga; species Pseudotsuga menziesii. The sequence goes on from LPNX010519361.1 coordinate 141,042, forward strand.
TAATAGAAATATCTTTTCCTATCCAATAATGTGTATTTAAATGAGTATTGAATCCATGGATGCTTTTAAATGCTTATATGTTATTGATTATATATTCTAGAGTAGGTCTAACACAATTATATATAGCATGCTTGTCTTATTTGTTGAATGTTGAGAGAGAAAATTACTTATACAAGCGAGAGTGGAAAATCTCAATGGGGATCTACATCAACCATCCAGAATAAGGTATGTATTGAGATCCTTTAGTTTTAGATGTTTGGTTTCTCTTTCCTATAGGAAAGGATTTATTTCTGCGGTTACCCTGTCTATTGTGGTACCCCAAGCCATATGAGGTTTTCTCTGTAACATTAACACTCGAAAGGACCCTAGAGAGAACTTCACTACTATCCAACTATGGTGCTCTTTGACCTCATTGAAACATGACTATGTTCGATTATGACTATTTCAATGCATCCTCACAGGTCCTACTATGAAATGGTTTATAGATATACCTAAGGGCACCTATTAGACATTTAATGATTTAGACATGACCTTTCTGAACCACTTTCAATTATCAATATGTTAAGATGCTGACACCGAGCTATTTTCAACATTTCGAAAGGATAAATCCATGCATATTTCTGGTCATATTTAAGACTAGTGCCAATGAAGAGGTTGATTAATACAACATTCCACCTGAGTTTTTATTGGAGTGGTTCCTCAAATATTTATTTCCTTATATCATGAAATATGTTTCGATATATAGAGTGTGTAATGATGAAAAATATATATTTAGAGCTCAATAGTTGTATTTGATATATGCTCAGCCTTTTATATGAGATTACCCATAATGCACCAAAGTCGAACTTCGATCCTAAGTTTAAACCTGGGCCACGTGACAATGGAATTGTTGGTTGTGCAAGTGACAAGGTCATAGACCAGGTTACACATTAAATGCAAAATTTTTCTATTTACTAGTCTGCAACCGAACAAGATACAACTTTTTCCAGTCCCACCTAGTTGGCGGATGTACACTTCGTGCAGTCATTGGATCAAAAGGGTAACCAACAAACCAGAAGAAATAGAAGAAATGGAAGATATAATAAATAGGGTGGGAATAGGAAAGAGAATCGTAATTATGACAAGAATATGGATGATGCTCGCGAGGACAACAAGCCTAAATGGGAGGTTAAATTACCTTGCAAGATTTTTAGGGGAGACCATTTAACTTACTTGTACCCTTGTATTAAGAATGCATCAAAGTACATCGCATAGAGCCCAGCTGTGTTGACTGACCCTTTACCTCATAATCAAAATATGGCTTTGAGGACCATGGACACTAGAAGTAGCTATTGGGGGTATCAAAACCCATTGACAATTGAAGGTGGACATGGTTGCATCAACATGATGTCTTCCACTAATATTGTGAATCACTCAAAATATTATGGTTCATCACAACCCAACTTGGGGAAAGATCCTGCACTGCCTGAAATTCCATTACAGATTGATAAGCCTGAAGCGATACCTCGTGTTAACGCAAAAAATTTCTCACCAAGCTCTGCATGGTGTAAACACATACATACTTCATATTCCTACCATATTTCCCTTATTTTTTACCTTCACAACTATGGTTTACCCTCGTTCTCTCCCAAAAAAGATCAAAAAACCCAAAAAGGGATAAAAAGCCTAAATAGGGTTCCAAAACCCTAAAAGAGAGAAAAGGACAAAAACCTAGAAACATATTATAAAATCATTGTGAAGGTACCTATCAAAAGATTCATGTCCCCTTTTCCCCATTATTTTATTCAGTGAGTATAGTGAGACACCTTTTTCTCTCAAAGTATTCACACACCAATTTTTTCCATCATCCCGTTGCCCTACCATTTGCACATAGTACGTTGAGATATTCTCTGTACCCACCTGGAGACCTATCCTGCGGACATGCAGACCATTTCTAAGATAGGAACGGTGACCCATTTTCATTAGAAAGAAGGTATAAATTTCATGTATTTGCTTTTATTTATTTTGGTCATAGAATTTTATTTGACGTATTGTTACTGATATTATTTGTTGTTTAGCTATTTTTCATGAACTCTACCTTACTGTCCCATTGACGTAATACTAGTTCTTTTGCATGTAGAAGGGGTGAAAACCCCACTACACCTCATATACCTAAGGGATTCCTGAAGCATTCGTGAGACAATCCTAATGCCCAAGCTGCCCAAAATTACTCTATCATTGAAGATTTGGGACCGACTCCTTGTGTGATGTCATCTATAGAAGTTTTTTAGACTTGTCCTTCACAACAGAGAACCTTATTGTCTGTTATGAGCGTATTTGATCCTAGTGACTCCATGGTAGTTAGATTCGAAGCCCACGAGGTCAAATATCACTTGGATTACAATCTAGCCTTTCTAGTCCATGTGGAGTATCTCAACAACACCATTAATTTATTATTATTGATTAAGGTGTTGCAACACTCATGATGTATCTGGCTTATTGGAAATTCCTTGGCTCACCCACATTGTCAAAATCTATGACAATGTTGACTATGTTTGATGTACGATGATTTTGGTCGCATGGAATTATTCCTTATCTTCAAGTCTCATTGAGAGGGAAGAACATGTTGTTTGAGGTTGAGGTGGTTGATGCACCCCTCAAATACAATATTTTAGTGGGTTAGAACTGGATTTATGCTATGAAAGTGATCATATCATTGATATTTCATGCAGTATGTTTCCCTTTCGAGGATTCAACTGTGACAATCGACCATATTTATTTCGATAAGCATGTTTTCTGTACATCGTTGGGATTGACTATCCCGGTTACTGATAATTCTAATCCAACAACTGATAATGTTGGTGTCAGAATGTATCCATCGTTAATGGGAACTTTTAATTTGTTGACACCAATTCTAGCTATTTTATCTAACCCTAGTAGTGATTCATCACCTATGAGTCCGGTCCCATTTTAACCTGTGTATTTGGATGACCCATGGAGTCATCCTTATCCGACCACTTCGGATGAATATGTCATACCTACTAGGATGAGAATGGTATTATCTATAGCAGAGGTTTCATATCAAGTTTCACTTGATCGTATTATCGACCCGAGTCCTTCCTCTTCATGGACGGGGGAGGAGGATCTCCTTGCACTGCATTATTGGGTGGTTGCATATTTATTCTTGCATGATTTCCTCAATGATATTTTTTCCTTCCGATGAAATGATTATTGAGGCCATGAATGGTTCAGAACAACCTTGAGATGAATTGTATCATCATTCTTACTTTCTCCAGAAGCTCAAACAAGTCGAGCATGAGGACTTTAGGATGACCTTAAGTGAGAGTGTTGGTTAACCTGTGGTCCCATTAGGTACTCATGGTATATATTCTAAAGGGAATATGGTGAAATTATATCTTATGGTTCTAATCAACGTCTCTTGGATTCTTGGAAAAATTGAGAATGTGTACATTCGTGTGGACTCCTCACCTAATGAAGTTAAGAGATACACTGATAATGTTAAAGGGTTTTGTGATGTCTTTACTTGGTCGTATGAATATATTCTAGGAATTGTCCCTCTCATTGTAAAAAATGATATTAAAACATATCCTAATGCTAATACTATTCGAAAATTCTTACGTCCAATGAATCCTCGCAAAGTGCCTGCCATTAAAACTGAAATAGAGAAGCTCCTCAAAGCTAGTTTCATTTATCTGTTTCCATTGACTGAATGCATTTCCAATCTTGTTTTGTTAGATAAGAAGTGGGTAACCATCCATGTGTGCACGGATTTTTGAGACAAGAATCGAACTTGTCTGAAAGATAGTTTCCCTACGCCATTCATTGACCATATTTTGGATGAGTGTGCAGGGAGAATTTTTTTTTCATTGATGGATGAATTTTGAGGGTATAACGATATACATATTAAACCAAAGGAACAACATAATACTGCATTTATTTGTCCTTGGGTTACCTTTGCTGCATATCAGAAAATGTCTTTTGGCCTTAAAAATGTTGGAGCCACTTTTCAATGGGTTGTGACTTTTGATTTCCATGACCTCAAACATATTAGAAGAGTTTATTTGGATGATTTAGTTGCTAAGTATTAGTTGAGGGTGGATCATCCAGATCATTTGCACTTGGTTTTTGAAAGATGACGCTGGTACAAGATTCAGTTAAATCCTCAAAAGTGCATATTATGTGTGAAAGTGGGTCCTTTATTGGGATTCATTGTATCAAAGGAGGGGATAAGGGTCGATCCACTGAAGGTTGAGGAAATACTTCATTTTTCTCCCTCGCGTACAATTCAAGATCTTTAGAGTCTCTAAGGGATGGGAAATTTCTTACGTCGATTGTTGTCAATTATTTTAGTTTAACCAAGGAGTTTATGCGATTATTGAAGAAATGTACTTCGTTCATATGGGATCAGCAAGCCCAGGAGTCCTTCGACGCCCTTAATATATTCTTAGCATTGGTCCCCATGCTTAGTCCACCTAACTATAGCCATGACTTCTTCTTATCACCTTGTTATATGTGGCAGCATCTCAAGAGACAATTGGCATGGTTTTGGTCCAAGTGGATGATCAGCTTCAGGAGCACATTATCTATTATCTTGTCCAGAATCTTATTGATGTTGAAATTAGATATAGTCACAACCAAAAGTTGTCCATAGTGACTATACATGCAGTCCAGTGGATGAGGCAGTCTATCCTACTTTGTCATACCACTGTTGTAGATCATATCAATCCATTTAATTTTTCCTTAACCAGACACATGATTGGGGGGAAGTATAATAAATTGATTGTCATTTCGCAAGAGTTTGACCTCGATTTTGTTTCATAGAAGTCGAAGAACTCATTGATATTTTTTGAGTTCATATTTGACATCCCTAGTGTGGAGGAGGACAAGGTTCATGAGGATTCATTCATGGATGAGAATATTTTCCTCATTTCAATAGTTGATGCTTGGTATTGTGATATCATAATCTATTTTCATACTTTGAAGGTTCCCTCTCACCTCTCGAGAGATGAACGATGGTGATTACATCATAATTATAAGAACTACCTTATTATTGGTGATGCATTGTATCGTCGATGGGTGGATTCCATTTTGCATCGTTGTTTGACTCACGATGAGGTTGAGACTATGTTCAATGATTTCCATAGTGGGGCGTATGGTGGTAATTTATCTAGGATTTCTACAGCCCAAAATATCCTTATAGTGGGTTACTATTGGTCATCAATCTTCAAAGATTGTGTTAATGTCATAAAGTGATGCCACCCTTGCAAGGTGTTCATGCAAAATATGTGCTCGCATCCCACCACTTTTTATCATATTATAACCGTCAGCCCCTTCACTAAGTGGGGGGTTAAATTTATGGATTGCAACCCAGTGTCATTCGAGGGGCATAATCACATTATAGTGGCTGTAGAATACTTCATGAAATGGGATGAGGCTATTCCCACAATCAAATTTGATGGTGAGATGACTTCTCACTTTGTGTTCAACCAGATTATTACTCGGTTTCGTATCCCGAAGGATCTTGTCACTAACCATGGAAGGCACTTTCAGAATAATAAGATGGTGTAAATTGCTTCGAAACTAGGGTATAAGCAAGATCACTCTTATTCTTATTACCCTCAAGATAATGTCTAGGTTGAAGCAGCTAATAAATCCCTTAAGGCCATTTTAGAAAGAACCATTGCACAAAGAAAAACTAACTAGAATCTCATGCTTTACCCTACTTTGTGGGATTATCGAACCACAGTCAAGAATTCCACTGGGTTCTCTTTGTTTTAGTTAGTACATGTAGTGGAGTCATTATTACTGGTTGAGTGTGAGATTCCTTCATTGAAACTTTCCATAGAGTTTATACCTAAGATTTCAAAATTAAAAGAGCATTTGGTCCACTTAGAGCACTTGGATAAGCAGCGTTGGGATGCCGTAGTGCCTCTAAAGGTGAATAAGTGCCATGTTAAAGCCCAGTATGATAAGTCTGTCTGTCTCCTTTAGTTTAGTGAAGGTGCCTTGGTCCTTTTATTGGATCAATCCAGTAAATTGATCAGGGAGGGTAAGTTTAACCCTATGTGGCATGGGCCTTATGTGGTGAAGCAGGTCCTAGAGAAAAGAACCTATTATCTGGAATATTATGAATGGAAAGCCTTGGAGAAGCCCCAAAATGGGATCTATATTAAAAAATATTGTCCTTAACGTTTAGCTGAGGATGATCTTGTATATTATTGTATAGGTTGTATAGTTTTTTTTCTTTTGGTAGTGTTATCGGTTTATTAACATGCTTACTCTATTGTGGAAGATGTCGACATAATCTCTAATCTATCTAAGATTCACTGATGGTGCCAATGCCACACCCAAAACCTAGCGTCAACTAATCGTGTCATCTATTCACCTTAGGGTTAGTTGGTGTCTTCAAGAGGTGTTTCTCTCTAGCCTTAATCTAATAATATTTTTGAGTACAATGTCATGATTGAATTGTTACATAATGCCATCTATAATGGTATCCGATCTCTTGAAATTCACATCGACTCCTAGTTAGTGGTTTCACAATTAAATGTCTTGTATTAGTTTAGGTATCCTACGTTATTGAGGAAATTCTTGAAGGTAATATTATTGGATCAACACTTTGATTTCATTACATACATTAATATACCAAGACTTTATAATCATGTTTCTGATTCATATGAAAATTACGTATTAGATTGGAACTTGGCACATCCATAAAGAAGAATACAACATTTAAATTACATTCACATTAAAACACATTTGTAAATATAACAAACTGATCGCTATTAGTTTTTATTTCCGAATAGAGTCTAAAAATGGTGTCATAGTACAAAATGTCATAAGTACAAAAATGGGGTGTTAAGCCTCCAAAATATACACAACTGATACAAAGTATCTGCAGAGGCATCTATTCCTGTGGGCCTGGGTGTTGATCATGATAAAATACGATTGCATTAGCCAACCGCCTAAACAGTCTAACCCACATGCATGGTACTCTTACTACATGTCTCTACATGGCCTCACGGAAGTCCTCAACTTTCACCATGGGTATCCTGTGAGTTAGTCGAACGATGTTTCCATCTATGTTTTGGAGCATCCACTCTATAGCTACGTCTATAATCTAGTCACCTCATCCCCTCCGTTGATGTCGATGCAAACCATCCAGTCGTCACAGACCCATGTTTGCACAATTACATAATGTTACTACTTGTCACCACCAAAAACATGTTTTTGAGTCTTAAATACATCAAAAATCCAAAAAAATTTAATAATTCAACAAATCATACACATGGGATATCACCTATATCTCCATATGCATATCCTGGTGGTAGGGGCATGTTAGGATCTCCATGGAAGTATATCCCTACATAGTGGTAGTTGTCTATGGATATGACATGTCGTCGCCAACAATGGAAGAAGTCAGCTGGGAAGGGAGAAGGTGTCTTGACTCCTCCTAGCCTCTCCATCACCTTTTCCTTGTGAGTTTGGGCTAGACCGCATACACTGTGAAGAGAAACCTCAACTCCAGGGTTGAGGCTTGGTACCCTCTCAAAGAATAATGCACTCACAATACTGGTGTTCCCATAAGTTTTTATCCTAGCTAGATTGCATTCCATTAGTTGTTGTTTCATGGTGCTCAACAATGATGTGGAATAGTCATATACAATAGGCCTCATGCACTCTACCGAGTATAACATGAGAGGACGTGAATCCTAATGAAGTGATACAAAACCCACTATCTTGACCAATACCAAAACTATCAGCTTGAGACATAGACTCTATATAGAATTCACCGAAACTTGACTTCCAATCTTCTATGTGTCAAGAATGCAGTAAACAACTATGCACTCCTCAATATTGAGTTCTCAACCAACTCCATGAGCTCCCAAGTTCACTACCTCTCCTAGATGGAATAGTCATGTGATTAAGTATATGTCTTCTACTTCGAGTCTCATTGACATACCTTTCAATATAAAGGCCTATGTGTCTCGATCCTAGTAATCTATGAACATCTGGGGGAGCCTTGGTTGGGCCCTCATACCCCAAAGCTTCCAAAACTTGTAAAAACCACACATTCTTAGAGTTTTTTGAGCATGTATGTGGGCATGCTTTGTTTTTCCCACATACATCAAGCCCTATATGCGGCTTGATGAACTATGACCTGTGTGGGACAGCATCCCCATGTTGGGTTTCTCAATGCATAAAAATACAACACCAAAATAAACAAATTAATGCATGGAATAAATAGAGAATGATATTACTAATTACTTGGTCCTGATGACACTAGATTGTGTAGTATGTAGCTCCTAGAATTGTCATTTGAAATTGTAAAGTCCAAGTTGCTCCAAATGCACTATTTTGGGTAAAAAAACAAATGGTATGGTAAAATTGTCATTTTTTTTACTATTTATTAAGTTTTTTTAATTTTTACCCACTAGGCATATAGTTTGGACTTTTTATTAACTATTTGATGTTGTTTAGGATAATTTTGTTTTATAGGAACCTCTTATGATGCACATTCTCTGAGATTTGACCCATTCACACCAATGAAAGGTATGATACTAGACTTACATATAGGATAGGATCATTTTTTTGCATGCATCTTGAATTATTCTATGATAATATCACCTTAACCATAGGTATGATCCCACTTCGTGATGCCACGGAACACTCATATTGCTACTAGAAGAGGCTTCATGTAAGTGGTATAGATTTCCTTATCATGGGTACCCTAGTTAGATCATGTTTTGTCACTTGGGTCCCATGCTGAGTGTCCTCCTTTAGGTAAGGGATTCTCTTATAGTCCCACAATGTCTTCTAGTAAATACTTTTATGTTATTTCTTGAACTTTATGCTAGCCATATCCTATTGGGAATCCCTTTTGTGTTAAGTTCTAACTGCATTTTCATACGTTCTCTTGTTGTATTGAGCTTTATGTTGGCTCCCCGCTTCATCTTATAAGCCATATAGCCTGAGCTTGTATCAATCCTAGCCAAGAAGAGCCTCCCATATATATTTTTCAACTTGATTACCCCTTACCCAGAGGAGACATCCCCCCAAGTGTCCTCATCCTACATATGATTCCTTGGATTGAGCATATGTTTTGGAAGGAATTTTGATGCACATGGTGCGATAGTAGCAAAAGATGAAAGAAGAATGCGCAAGGAAAAGATGTTGAGAAAGGTTGGCTTAGTGGAAATTTTGGTACTTTTGGTATGAATTAGTTATAATGTTAGTTAGATGTGGACCATTTTGTCAAGGAGTAAGCCTATATAAATAATTAGGAATGTAGTAGAAGATCATGGAAGAGATTATTTTTTTGGCATCTTTCAAACTTGGATTATCGTATGTTCAATCTTGTGAACTATTCTGCATAGGTTATCGACCAGGAGATGTATTTTGGAACCATGTTTGGGCCTCCAAAGTAATATAACATGGGTGGATGATGTTGGAAATATTGTGTCTTTGGTCTATGATATTGTGTTTGATTGTTTTATGTTTTAAATGATGCAATCTAAATAACTAAATGTTGTGACCTAATTCAGTGATGATTTATGTTTATGAATGATGAGATGCCTTTGCATAATGAGTGAATCCATACTTGTTGATCTCTTTATAAAATGAATAAGATGGTGCAATGACTGATCTGATGCGAATGGTTTTATATGTGAATGATGATGAGTGAATTATGTTAAAACCCTAGTCTGGATATTTGGTTAACCTTACAACAGAGAGAGGATAAGTGTGCAAGTCCTCTTTACTTCATAAATGTGGTTCCTTCAACCCTCCCTCAAGCATCTCAGGTGAGACTGCATCTGCTTCGCAGGTATTGCTAGGTAGGGTAAAACCTATCCGTGCTAGTTTTTAGGGAGTCACATTGAAGAGGAGTGTTGACATAGCATGAACCCATGTCATTATGCAAATATAACATTCTTCAATTCTATAAATTATATTAAAATTTCTGAACTTGAATTAATTTACACAATGACTTATCGGACTGGGCAAATAAGGGGTTTCTTCTGGGAAATTTTGCAGGAAAAAGGAGTGAACAGCAAGAAGAAACCAAAGAAAATAATACATGTAATTTCCTCTCCCATATCACATTTATGGTTCAAAATCTGCTCCGTGGAAACCTTCTACCATGCTTCTAGGAAGCCAAACCGTGAAACTAAGGAGGGTAGTTTGGTCTGTTTTAACCAGGGGATTATAGAAACTTGCTAAGGGTTTTTATAGCCTTTAGATAGAATAATTAAAGGATTTGTATATTTTTCAGAAGTTCTGGGGATTTCTGAGAATTTTCGGATGAATTTGGGTTTTTCCCGCAATTTTCACCAAGGGAAACCCTGTGCAGAGGAAGATACCAAAAGGTGGTACGGACCCAAAAAAAATTGTTTCTAGATCTAGGTATGGTTAGGTGGTCCTTTTAGTGACCCAGAAAAACTAACAGGGCTCATTTTGAGTTCACATAACTTGGTTTACATCAGTTTTAGAAAAACTAGGTATTAAAAGCTAGTAATCTAGCTAGGGTCTAAAAAAGCAGTTAAATCAACTCAGATTCATTTCTGTAAAACATAAGAATTGTAAAATAGAGAAACATAAGCTCACAAAACATGTAAAATCAATTCAATCACTTCCTCATTCTAGCATATTTATTTTAGCGCTCATATTTATTCATTCCCCCCATACAGTGATAAAATAGGTTGTTTTGGTGAAACTGAAGGAAATATTGTTTAGAGGCAGGAATGTTTAGACCTGATAAAATTAATTTACAGAATATTATGACATTACAGAACATAAATTACATAATTTACTTACCATTACAAATATTCTCCAAAAATTAGGGGCAGGAGGCCCGTATCATGACCAACAAGAGGCTGTGAGCATAGGTGAAGCATGGGATTCACTGGATCTCAACCTGAACTTGATGGAGGCTAAAAATAACTATGATAATCCTTCAATGTCTGCAAGCTATTTCTCCATACCTGAAATGGAAGAGAATGGGATGGAAGTAAAGGGGAATGGAAAGTTGGGGCTCATCTCCCAGTAGTATGAGGCACAACACTCAGAAGCAATGCTCACATAAGCATGAAGCAATCAAATCATCAACCAAACTTAATAATGGAGTTGGAATACTTCTTTTATAGAATTAATGTTGACATGTTGAGCAAGTTACTTGGCTTGGTGACCTGTGAGAATAGCTCACCCATGAGTGGACATACTTTCCTTTCTTTTCTTTGCTTTGCCTTTCCTTATTTTTCCTCTTTTTCTAACTTTCCTTCTTTTCCGAACTTTCCTGCTTTTCCTTTTTTATCCTACTTTCTGGATTTATGCTGCTTTTCCTGAAATATTCATCTCTTCTCATTTTTGGAAACATTTTTTGGACTCTAGTGCTTACTTGAATTGGCAAGTTTATTTCCACATCATTTAATTGCATAATTAATAAAAAGATGAAATTAAATTAAATTCATGCCTCAAAATAAGTATTAGCAATATTTTTCCTAGGAATAATAATTAATGTCAATTTGAGCCTCTGGGAATTTCATCATGGTCAACACTTTTAATGTCCCAAAATATGGGGACATGACAGTAGGGGTAAAACCTATCCGTGCTAGTTTTTAGGGAGTCACATCGAAGAGGAGTGTCGAGATAGTGTTACCCCTATCGACATAACTATGTCAACAAATGGTTATGTTTTCGATAGCTTAGTGGTAGGAAGAGAAGGATATGTTGTGGCATCTGATGAAATCGATGATCTAGGACTGGTTTGATAAAAAAGATCGAGAGTTCACAACAGAAGAAAACCAAAACTCCATATTGTCTGCAAAAGAGTGGTTGGGGTGGTATATATATTCTGATATTCATGAAAGTTTCTTCTCTAAATTTCCAATCATTCTGTACGAGTGGATGGTGCAGCTGAATTTCCAGAAAATGAATTTTGAAGGAGGTGAATGTACATAATGGACCCCTGAACTGATCCAACAATTGGAAAAGTTCAACAACATAGAGTCGAGGGTTGTTGAAGTGTGGATCAATAGTATCTTGGAAGGATACATTACTAAGTTTGTTTTTGACACTATCAAATCTTAAAGCGATGCGGAAAGAGAATTCTTCCAAGGCCCAAGAGGTAGGTTTCTATTGTATTTGCAATTGTGTATTAATATGCTCATTTGTGAAAAAGGTATATTGAAAATAAACTCTGACGAGTAAAAACCTAGGGTGCAGAGGTTACAGGTGCTATGGAGAAGTGGTTTGGATGGAATGATACTGGGTTAATGGATGGGAGTTATGATGAGACTGTGAGGGAAGTTGAAGAAGAGTGTGGTATTCTGTGAAGTGTGGTGAGGAGAGTAAGAGAAGATGTAGAGGATGGATTATATTCCTGGTGTGACCAAAATAAGAAACTACAAGAGGATATCACAAGGGACTAAGTGACCCTACAATGAACAAGGAGACGACCATGATACACCAGAGTTTGAGGAAGTATCAACCCAAAGAAACAACATACCTACACCTCTGTGCACTGCACTAGATTCAGGAAGAAACACCATATCATCACAAGTTTTCTATTTTTGTCACCACATAAGTAATAGTAGCGGATCAACGAATACCCAAAGAAGGCCAAGAATGGTGGCAAATGATGTAAAATTACTTTTGTTCCATGGGAATGGGATAGAAGATCCTGAGCAATATTGCTTTCTCTGCAAACTGGTGTGGACTGTGAAACAAGTCCAAGACAAATACATTAAAAAGGGACAGCTTGTGACAACCTTTCGAGTTCATGCATTAGATTGGTACATGAAATTTGTACAGTTTCTTACAGGAAATATACAGAAGACATTAGCGCAGATCAGGACCGGGATGATTGAGAAATTTTGGAAACCAAAATATGAGGCACAATATATTACTGAATTGAAGGAAATCAAATAGTACCTAAATGAATCAGTATGGGATTTTGATCAGTAATTCAAGACACTTATGGCCAAGGTAAGACACATAATGAGCGATGTGCAACACAATGAATGGTTCATCGTAGCATTGGTACGACACGTTCGGATGTTGCTGATGAAACAAAATATTGCAACACAAGTTGAGGATCTGGAGATCATGATGAAGCTTGAGGATTCACCTATTGGGGAAATGGGAATTCAGATGAACAAGATCTAGTCACAACTAGTGAACCTGACGATTCAGATATAGGATATCAAGAAAGGAAAGGACATCCGTGAAGAAGTATGGTGTACCCAATGTCACACTGAGGGACATCATAAAGATCAATGTTCATACTTTTGTGATTATTTACAGTGTGGTGCTCCTAATCCATTAAGTCAAGGTGGGATGCCATGGTGTCGCATCTGTCAAACTCGAGGACATCGACAGAAAGAGTGTGTATATCTCCAAAATGTAGTATCGAAACCTGTAAATTTGTTTTGTAATGTTTTTCATTCTATTGGTCATGAAGAAAAGGATTGTTGATCTTATGATTTGATTCAATAAATAAAAATGGATACATACTTCCTGAAAGAAGAAGAGTCATGACCAATGGAGATGCCACCACCACAACAACCACAGTTTGTGTAGCAACAACTGTAGTTTTCTCCACAGCAACCATAGCATAATCAGATGCAATATACCCAGCCGCAACAACAGTTTCCACATCCACATTATACTCATTTGTAGTATGCTCCACTGCATCCCAATCAGCAGCAACACCAATTTAATGAACGATGAAACCAACAACAAGGTGGAATCTGCAGAGGATTACAAGGAGGCTAAAATGGAGGCTTTGGTCAAGGAGGAGGTATGGGACAAGGCCATAGACCTTTACAATGTTATAATTGTAGTGTATTTTGATTCTACCAATGGGACTGCCCAGATATTTATTTGTAATGCACTTATTGTACCGTCGCAGATCATACAATTGATGATTGTTCATAGCTAATAGCAAAATGGAAAGCAAAGAATAATCCATTGCCGCAGAACTAGACTCCAAATGTGAATCAGAATGTGAACCAAGATGTAAAAAAACCTTAGAATTAGAATCAAGGGCCAACTATCATGAAAATATCGGTGGAACCTAGGATGCAACCTGCAGATGTTGTTGTCGTGACTCAAGGAGGTGCAACTATAGGATACGATAGTCCAATTCTGCAGATACGATTAGAAACTTGTAAGAAGGTCCAATTTGATGTCGACACTAAGAACGATACTTTATTTGAATCTCACTACATCCTAAGGAGAAACATAGGTAAGATACCTATCTATGAAATTCCACCTACTTCTGATGTAACAGATGTGCGAGGACTATCTCACAGGCTTGGAACATTGAAAAATTTCCTAGAAAGTTGTATATCACTGGAAAAATATCTAGATGCTTTAGTTGAGATTGCAAGATTTGTGAATAATCAGGAGAAGGGATGACAGGAACACGATGTGAATTCACTGCATAAGAAGAAGACATGAAGAGAAATGTGCATGAATGCTCAGATTGGAGATTATGATGTCAACTCATTCATATTGGATTTAGGATTCAATGTTAACATTTTCACAAAGAATACATGGGAGCGAATGGGGAAGCATAATTTGGTATGGCCCCCCATGCAGTTGCGCTTAGAAAACCAACCCAAATTATCTCTAATTGGATAGGTACCTCACTTACTTGTTAAAGTCAAAGGATTGAAGACATGCTGATTTCGGTGTTATCAAAATAGTGGATGGCAATAGTTCCTATCCCACACTGTTGGAAATCAGATGGACAAATGACAATCTTGCAGTGATCAATTTTGAGAAGATGGTAATGAATTTTGAAAATCGTGATATGCACATCATTTCACAATTGGATCCGAAGGAAGGACACTGATATGTTGAACCTATAAAAGATGAAGTTGTGGGAGGATCAAATCATGCTTACAATATCTATGAATACTACATCCATCCCAATGAAAATGGCGATCTAGGATTGCAAATCTCCATCTCTGCATCATCTAAATCTAACGATGCATTAGAAAACTGGAAGAATTGACTACATGAAGTAACGATTAGGAAATGTGGACGAATTACTCAATCATTACGTTGGGTCGCAACGGAGACTATTCAACTTTCGACCTATGAGGGAATACCTAATTTGGATGAGTTTCTCACTGAATTTGAAGGTAAAGTATCAGAACCACATCAAATATTGGCATTATATAATGCACTGAATTCCACTTCTACGAGGTGGTGCGCGACACATAAAGATTCGATGAACAACTAGCAATGCTCTCGCAGACTCATGGAGGTGCACTTTGGAAAGGTAGAACAGTATCCCAGAGGGAAGTACGATGGGAAACATCACCTGAATGATGATTTGATCACATGTTAGAACACACGGGTATCAAATTCTAAGGAAGAATGGGTGCATTCCTTTGGTCACACATTGGATGAAATAATAAGACAATGGTATATTTTTTCTGAGCTGCGAAGAGAGATCCGAACCTAGGGATATCTAGCAATTGGTTTTTCTTGTACTTTTAGTTTTGCATGTTTGGATTTAGTGATACACAATGCACTAAAAAATATCTAAGACATCATATTGGAAGTCACTCTAGTACCATACCCAATGACGACAAATGAATAATCTTTCATTCAATTGATGATGGAATGTTATAATGTAACCAAAGAACCAAATGATTGGGATGATCCTCGCAACCTCAACATTACAGAGTTGGAAGGAATTCAAGATGTCGTAGCTCCAAAAAAACCAAAGGATGAGGTTCAAAAACCACTCAAGACATGGAATATCAACATTGGGACGAAAAACAATCCCAAGTTTTCCAATATCGAATATTATTGGGACAACGAAACTATGGTGAAGATTACTGGCCTCTTGCATGAAGTCTAGGATTTGTTTCCAGCTAAGTTCACAAAAATGAAAGGGATTTTAGGAGACTTACAAGAGATGTGAATACATCTAAATAAGATATAAAACCCATGAAACAACGAATATATCATCCATGATATAAAGAGAAAGTAAAGGATGAGATCAACATGATGCTTGGTACTGGAATCATAGAACCAATGGAGGAATCAGAGTTGATCAACCCTATGGTAGTTAAATATAAGGAAACAGGATAAGTATATATCTGTGTAGACCTCCATAAGATGAATTATGTGTGTCTACATTATCCATTTCCTACACCTTTTACGGATGAGGTATTGGAGGGTGTTGGAGGAAAGGAAGTATATTTGTTTACAAATGTATTTTCTGGTTATCACCAAATCAATATCGCGAAGGAAGATCGACACAAAAAAACTTTCATCACAGAATGGGGATGTTTTCAGTACATTGTAATTCTGTTCGGTCTAAAAAATGCACCTTCTATATTCTTTCAGATAGCTGTCGTTGCATTTAAGGAATTCCTTCAGAAATCCTTGGTGGTCTACATGGATGATTGGAAATTATTTTGGATGCTTAAAGACCACATTGCAAACATGCGACACATACTGGAGAGATGTCACCAACACCAAATTGCATTATATTTTCACAAGTGTGTATTTTGTACTCCATTTGGGTTTTTTTTGGGACACATTATATGCAAGGCAGGTATGTTGGTTGATCCTGCAAAAAATGCGATCATAATCGATCTTCCACCACCGACAAATGTAAAATAGTTAAGAGGGATGTTGGTTCATATTTGCTATTATCACAAGTTTATAAGAGGGTATGCGGCTATTATCACACCAATGGATAAACTACCGAATAAATATGTGAAGTACGAATGGAAAAATGAGTTTCAAAAGATTTTGGACATTCTCAAGCACAATATGGTTGAAGCACCAATCTAAGTCTTCCCAGACTGGACGAAGGAGTTCCATGTCCATGTTGATGCATCATCAGTCACACTAAGGATCTGGTTGTCACTGCCAGGTGAAGGAGTGATTGATCAACCAATCACATTCACTAGTAGAATTTTTTTCGTAGTAGAATGAAACTACACAACAATAAAAAGAGAAGTATTGGCGATGATGTATCCATTGCAAAAATTTCTCCATTATCTATTGGGAGGACATTTCAAGATGTTTATTAATCACTCTCCATTGAAATACCTGGTCAATAAGCCTGTGTTGGAGGGGGATATCTCTCGATTGTTGCTACTCTTCCAATAATTTGACTTTGAAATCATTGTGAAACTAGGTCGCTTGAATGTTGGACCTGATCATTTGTCAAGCATTGAGATAGACGAAGAACCAACTAGCATTGAAGATGGCTTAATCGATGCATAACTATTTAATATCGACATGTATGATGATCATTAAAAACAAATAATCCATTTCTTGTTGATAGGGAAAGCACCGGATGATTTCACCACTGGCCAGAAGAAGCAATTGGTCATCCAAACTGTTGATTTTGAGCTCATTGTTGGAAAACTCTACAAGTTGGGACCAGATGAGATTCTATGTTGGTATCTTATACCACATGAACATGGGAGAATATTTATCAAAGAACATGACGGAGTTGCAGAAGGACACTATGGAGGTCACATGACTTCCAGGAAGATACTTTGAACTGGTATTTGGTGGTCGACTATGCACAACAATCCTATGGATTATGCAAAAAGCTGCAACATCTTTTAGCGAACGGGGAAGCCATCATGATGGGATGAGATTTCTTTAACACCTCAGGTAATGTTGTAGCAATTTGATAAATGGGTATTTTATTTTTTTGGACCTATCAATTCACGAGGGAAATGCATAGGGGTGCCATATATCATCACTATAATGGACTATTTAAATAGGTGGGCGGAAGCAACAATAGTGACAGATTGTACTGCTGTGACTGCAAAAAGGTTCCTATTTGACAATGTTGTTACTCCATTTGGTTTCTAAAGGTATTGATGAGTGACTAGGGAAGTAAATTCATAAATCACACTATCAAGGCAATGACGAAGGAGTTCAATATTCAGCACCAGAAGAGCACTCCCTATCATTTGCAAGTTAATGGAATGGTGGAGGCATTTAATAAGGTATTCAAGCATGTTCTCACCAAGGTCTTCAATGCAAGTTGCGATGACTGAGAATTGAATATTCCTGGGATATTATGGGCCTATATAACCACCTACAAATGATTGAAGGGGCATACACCATTTAAGTTGGTATATGGCCAAGAAGTAATGATGCCATGGAATATATTTTTACCAGCATTTGCATTGCAGCGGCGATGGGTCTAGACAATGAAGGAGCACTTGAAGAATGCTTGACGTAGATGTCGTAGCTTGAAGAAAATAGGTTTGTCATAGGATTTCACCAACATGTTGAAAAGGATCGCCATAATACATGCATGATCGAAAAATCAAAGAAAAATAATTTCGATGAGGAGATACATATCTCCTTTATGACAACAAGTTTATGGAGCACCCAAGTAAGTTGAAAATGCATTAGTTAGGTCCTTATGTAATTCATTTCCTCACTAATGGAGGTGTGGTGCATTTAAAACATCTAGATGGATCAATGTTGCCAAAACTTGTGAATGGTAGTCATCTAAAAACTTATCGCGACAGTTAGGTGCGACACAAGAACTAGAACATCGCGCAGTAAAAAACAAAAATGTGTGAGATGTGTTACAGAGGAGGTTAGCGCAATTGAATCAGGTTGCATCGTAGGGTAAAATGTCTAAGTCATGGTTGGGAATCATTTTGGTGATTTCCACAGGGATGTGATAGGGTCAAATCAGGTAATTAATGAATCTATTAAACCTGACGGGTGACAACACAACTAGATGAGACACACATTTATGGGGAATCAGACTATTAGATCTAAAGGATCAGGGACATATTCAAACAATAATTGGAATATTTAGTCACGATGACTAGAAATATTTCACATATGTGATTTTGATTTATAATAATCGACAGGGGCGATTTGGAATAATCATTGTAACTATTGAGATGAGCAGAGCGTAGAGAGTTAGCTGAGAACAGTTGTGAGTAGAAGTGTGACAGAGTTGCATAAATGACATAAGTTATATCAAGTGGTAGTGTTCATGACTCCCCACCAACGATGATTCCAATTGAGGAAGAGAGGCTTGATTTACATGGAGAAATGCCATGGGTTATGTGGAAGAAGAGGGGAACAAATCATCCCAAGTCGCCATCGTAGAAGAAGCTAACAACAAGAAGTTCCAACAAGGCCGAAGCCAAAGCAGAAGCTCAGGTCGGACCTTTGACAACTGGAGGAGAGGATTCTACATCTAGAAAGGGTTTCATTTCCAAGAACATCCCCCAATGTATCCAGCCCTGGAAGGCAGGTTCACCGTAAGTCAGACTATTAAAGAATCAACAACACCCTGTGAAGATTCTTGCGTCACCAGAAGGGGTCCATAACATGTTGAATATCATACCTTTCTTAACAAATATGACCCATAGTGACCATGACCTATTGGACTATGAATAATTTATAGCCAAGCCATTTGAGTCACAAGCAGAAGGTGAGGGCAGGCCAGTAGGTCGAGCACCACAGCAGTGGACCATGGGGTTGTAGCAGTCAAGGTTGTTAGGCCTCACACATATGCCACATTTTGGTCACATAAAAGAGGCCAACACATGTGTGAATAATTTTATGGCCTGCTTCCATGGTGGATATTTGTGGCTTGACACCAAAGTGTGAGTCACCATTGAATTAATTTCCCAAATTACCATATTTCCCATGGAGGAGGTCGACCCGTCGCAGTACTTTTGTGGAAAGGATAATGAGAAGCGATTGGTTGCTAAATTGAAGAACCAATATGATGTTTTCTAAGGCAATAGGCCTTATGTCATTAGCACAATCAGTGACAAAGCTATTCAGGTCGCAACTAATATATTGGCTATGGAAATGGTTATAAAAATTTGCTTGAACCAATGCACTTCTAGTATTATTTCCTGCACAGAGCAATGCGCGGAGGGAACAAATGAACTGGTCACTAATTTTGTTGAATTGGTTGATAGAGGAAGTGATGCTCATATAGGAAGGTAAGAATTCATTTACTTATTCATGGCTTCTGATTTTGATTGTGCTAGTTAGATGGATGGTGCCCAAATATTATCAGGGAATTGAAGTTGAAGTCGCCCATAAATTAAAGGGTGAAAGGTATCCGAATTCGTGGTATATCAATGAGAAGGAATGCCTGATTGATTCCATGTTTCAATTCTATCTCTACTAGGATGTGTTGCATGATGTAGTAGGGAAGATTCCATGTATGAATAAGGAAGAATCAACAAAATACCGGAGGATCACAGGTTTGTGATGGGACCACACACTATCCACATTCATGCATGCATGGATAGTTAAAATAAATGGCTTACTACCCTATACAAGTTGAAAGATGATGAGGTGGATTCCATCATTTCTGAGTGGCCCACTGAGTGGAAATTTTGTGTTAGTGTCGAGGAACTATTGGATTCTAAGGAAAGTCCCCCACCCGACGCATTGGTCAATTAGATGAAGACGCGGGAAAGTGGCAAGAAATTGCAGGGGGATTCATCCAAGACTCGGATAGATTCTGAGGACAAAATAATATTTAAGGCACAACAAAGAGGAGACATGATCAGGGTGAATGCAACAACACCAGAATAATGATGGATGATTAGTTCGATTGCATCATAGCTACGATCACACCTACAACTACCGCAAGTGAGGCATAGCTAAAAACCCATTCAACTCGGTTCTTTCACCAGGTTAAAAAAAATTAACTAATTTGACAAATGTTGTGTTAGAGAAGGTTCCATAAGCTAATGTAACACAAAGATCAATGGAGATCGCTACAGGAAAAAGGATTTGCATTGTCCAAATTCCACCATGTGCACTAGATTTGGGAAGTAAGGATGTTGATGACACCGAGCACTGGTTCGAAACTCTAAGTTTGAATGTCAATGAGTTTCCTACCCACGTTCTTTCCATATTGCAGAATACTGTGAGCCAAGATCTCGGTGATTGTGGGGCCATTTTCTGCGATCACCTCACTAAATTAAAGGAGCAATTAGCAGTGGAAAATAAAGAAATAAAGTGCATGAGGGAAGCACAAGATGTAGATTCAAGGGCTAAGAAAAAGTATTTGGATGATAGATTTGTTATACCAAAATCCTGTCACCATAATGTGATAAGACATTTGACATACCTACTTTCCCTGAATCCCTGCTCTTGGAGTGGAAACCAATACTAAATGTCAATCTTTCATAAAAACTCCCAACACCGCGCTTACCTTGTTATCCAGGAGTGGTACCTTGTTCGCACTGCCTATCCCTTGTTATCCACAAGCGGTGCTACCACTTATGGCCCTTAGTCCATAAGTGTTTCTTACTAGAACTACTCTGTCATTGAAAGAGAAACGTGGTACCATGGGTAAAAAGGGAAAAAGAGAAGTTTCTCGAGGCTTCTAGATGATAAGCCTCGTGTCCTCCCTTATCCCTACTATTGTGGGTTAGTTGAGCTCAATATCCCTCATCCTAGGATATTAGAGGCCACCTCACCCACTTATCTCTCAACCTACCCTATCCATTAAGCTTTATAAATACAAGCTTATGGGCATGGTTGAGGGGGAGAACTCTTAAGGTATTGTTATGCTATTGGATTGATCACTTGGTCCATACCATTGGAGAGCATAGAGAGAGCTAGATTCAGATTTTACGGGGATGAGAATGCTTGGTTTCATGGAGATGCATGTCAACACTAAGGCTTGGTTGTAAACTTCTTCATATTTCTATATTGATGCAAGTTGATTTCTATCCCACATATATTGTTATTATTCGATTTCACATGTATGTTGTTAGATTCCTTAGTCACTAACATGGATTAGTAGATTATATTATGGCTATCTTAATATGTTTTCGTGTTGAAGCTTATTGCAAGTACATAGGGTAACGATCGAAGCATTGCATTCCAGGTATCTACGGCATCTAGGGAGAGTCTTCAACCTCTGTCCTCTATTTGTTCTTGATATAAACCATTCATACCAGTGGAACACCTTACTGTCTACAGGAGGTGAAATATTCCAACTAACAAATTTGGTGACTCCGCTGGGGAATAGAATTGTGTATCAGTTGTTCTGATCTTCCTCAGTCTACACTTTTGTCCGAATCCAGGCTCCTTCTTCAACTCTCTTCAGTCAGATCTACTTTCTGACTTGGTCCATTTGGGTTTGAAACTTCCATATCTATTTAGATCTAATTCATTTCAATCTTTTATGCTCTATTTCCATACTCAATTCAGCAGTGTTTACCTTGATCTAGCCTTTTTCTGACTGGATCCTTCGTTCTCTTTGTGTTTTGGTCATCTACAGGGAACCACGCCTACGTTGTGTACAAGGAGCAATGCCATCACCTGAACAGAGTGAGAAATACGTGATTCCACTGCCTGTATATTGTTAGTGAAAAGTGGTGCTAGGATAGAACCGCCCTGTCAACACCAAAGAAGTGCGGTGCCAGGTAGGCATCATTCCAGGACCCTTTTTCCTCATTTTTTTCGTAAAAAATTGAGTTTTGTTGCTTTTAGTTCTACTTATCAGACTTGTGTTATAGAATATGATGATTGTGGTTTGAGATTTTATGGTTTAAGATTGATTTGAGTGGAAATTCAAAAGTTTGATTAGGTATTTTGATTGTTCATCTGCTTCTATGCTTGTTGGTTGTGTTTACAAAGGGATTTCTTGTTTTCTGAAAAGCTTAGGGTGTTATTAAAATCTCTTTTTGTTTCTACCACATAAACTAAAAGAAGAACACTAGATTAGCTTCTAGGTTTCATTTCTTATTTGCATAGTAAACTTCTTTTTCCTTCCTTTAAAAAAGAAAATTTTTGACTGAGACTAGGATATCATTATCGAGCATTGGACATTGGTTTTCTGATTGCCTTTATAAGATTTCAAGATCTTCATGTTCTTTCATCTCTTATGCATTTAGAACTATCTCTGTAGAAATAAAAAATATGGTAGTTTTAAGTTAGATTTTCTTATGTTTTGAGAAAATTGAAAAAATAGAGTGCATTTGCATATAGGTGTGCTTCTTGTTTTTCTTTTAGGAAAAGAGATTCTTCCCCTTCTCATTTGCTTTCAGAAAGAAGAAATAAGTTTGGAAAAATATTGCTTGTCCTTGATTTGATGCTCATGACTGTAGTTTGGAAGTATTTTTGGTTTTGAAACCAAAGGAAAATACTCTCTTTCCCTCCCGTAAGTAGGCATACTGAACGGTAAAGTGAAATTTTTTTGCACTAGCATACTGCATGGTTTTACTTTTCTGTCAAAGCATCATGCATTCACCTAACTGTACAAGTTAAAATTAACGGTATTTATAGGCTAAAATTTATGTAGCAGCTTGAGTTATAGGTTAGAGATGTGTTCAGGAATCATTAAATATAGGAGCTGTCATTATTTGTCAGCATTACATCCCAGGAATCGCGCGGTTCTTCCACGTACCGTCGGTATATTGAACAGCCTTTCACGTACCCTTGAGGTATATAGAAAGGTACTTCATGTACTCGATTGTATATTGGAAGGCCCCTTGTGTATAGTTATGCATTAGACAACACTACTACCGATTCGAGCTCCCACGTACCTTGAGTATATCGGGAGACCCCTCTACGATACCTTATCCATTTGAGAAAAGCCCTTTGGTCGTCTTGTTTAGAGCCATACACCGAAAACAACATTTGGGGAGATTACTACACATGTACCCTCAAGGTATATCACAAGTGACACCTTCTTGACAATCCTAGTGAGAAACCTGACTTTCTGAACTCCTCCTATCATTTTAAGTCTGCTTGTTTTAACCTATAGCTTGTGTAGGGAAATTTTTTGGTGTGTTTTCTAGATTTTTAGACCTTAGGTCAGTTAAGAACTATACAAACTGGCTGAGTTAAGACAGTCCAAAAGAGTACGGGGCTTGCCACCTGATTTTATTCCTGGTTCAGGAGAAAATCCTATGGAAGCTATCAACCAAGGAGCTGCTACCACCTCCCAAGTGGGAGATAATGTGGTTACGGAAAGTGGAGTACCATATTCTTCACACTCACCTCCCTTGGTCCAACAACCTTTTTGGGGAGATTCCTCATTCCATTCTCCCATGGAAGGACGTACTGATGATACTGCATGTTCGGATTTTGGTCCCAATACTCCATTTTGGGACACCCCTGTAGGTCAGGCCATTGCCTCATTTGGCACCCGTGTAAACTCTCCTAAAGATGAAGAAGAATGTAGACAATACCATGCTGCCATTCTCCATGCAAAGGAGATTGATAGGCAGATAGATGACCTTTTAGGCCCAATAGTATTACGGTCCACATCTGTTCCTAGGGGATATCGTTCACTTGCCGATTCTACGAGACCCATTGAATTGATTATAGATCGTCCATTGACACCCCACAACCTAGGTCAAGATACCACCCCTACCACCTCTCAAGTTATGTATATGCCTTATCTTCCCATGTCTTCTGCACCTGAGATTCAATCTTCAATTCCTGTTTCATCTATACCTTCTAGTGCCCGGGCCAACCCCCAGCATGACCTACATTATCTAACACAGGAATTGTCCCTATTTAGGGACATACCTCTAACATAGAACCATCTACAATTTATGTCCCTCCCACCCATACTACTATGGTCAATCCCCCATCCAGTTCAGGTCAACCCACCAGGGCACAACCTGTAACCATTCAGTCTTCTGGAGGTTATGGTTATCAAATACTTGTAGGTAATATTAATAATCCACCCAATCCTACATGAATTCCATACCTTAGTAATGATTTTACACAATGGGGGAAACCCAACTAGTCTTACATGCCAGCTATGGGGGGGATACCTATGCATACTGCGGGAGGTGGCGAAGGACCGCCTTATGTAGGTCCTCCCCCTGGGGAGCCTAATGGTCCCGCATCATATGGAAACTTTCCTCCTCATGGTCTTGCTGGCCCTAGTGGTCCTGGGGGACCTAGTGGCTTTCCTCCTTTTGGCCCTCCACCTAGTGGTTTCGGCGACTCTGAAGGTTTACCTCCCCTTGGTGGCCTTGGAGGGTCTGATGGTCCTGGTGGTCCTAGTGGCCCTAGTGGTTCTGGTGGTCCTGGTGGTCCCGATGGACCTAGTGGTCCTAGCGGTCCTGATCCCAGAAATCAACCCCCCATGGGCAGATCTTCTGGTAGTTCTTCATTACAACAACCTGTTTATCAATCCACTTATGGTCCTACTGGTAATTATATGCCATATCAATATTAATAGTATGTGCATCCTGTTAAGTCAATAATTTGTTTCTTCAATTTTTGTTTGATTTGAATTTTATTCCAAGATACTCATTTGCTTTAGTTTGGTTTTTTCCTTCCTTTAAAAGATTTTTAGTTTTCAAGTGAAATTTTGAGCTTTTGCTTTTAGACTTTTTTGTTTTATTTTTTGATCCCATAGATTATTGAAGGGTTTTAAAAGGGTCATCATGTTGCATGGTGGACTCACAAATCATATTATAAGTATAGTCATCATTCAAATACATGCCAAAAGCATAGTTCATCACTTAACTTGCATTCAAAAGGGCAAAAAGTTGTAAAACAATGCCAAAATAGTGTTAAAAGTTATCCTTGTAGCGCAAGAGCTTGGCGTAATTTCGAATGGTGAGTGACTAATCGCATGCTTTCAAGAGTTTGGTATGTGTTGTCTCAGGAATCATCATGAGAATAGGTGGTTTCATGACGTGAAGGAAGATTGTGGTCATCATCAGTTATAATGCATCTCCTCGTGATAGATAGTCACATAAACCGACTCTGATGAGAAGACAGTTATTCCCTATCTTAATTTCGAAGCTGAAAACTCATAGTGCACCAATGATTTAGGCCAAAAGCCCAGAAATGTTGTTTCAAAGCTCGGTTGGGGTTTTTTGGAGGTTACCTGGAGATTAGGGTTTTTTTATTCCGCCACCTGTAATCAAATTGAGCACATGAAGACACTTTTTCACTTCAATCCAGCAATTAAATAGCACGAAGACTGGCTTAAATTGACTACAGTTGAGAATTAAAGAGGTATTCCGCGGACGCCCAAAAATGTCTGTTAATTTGGGGTTTCCTTGCTGAGTGCTATTTTATCAAAATTGATTAAGCCAGATGTCAATATATGCTTTAAAAAATGTGTTTGTCGAAGAAATAAGAAGATTAGCAGTGCTGGTGAGGGAATATTGAAAAATATCATTTTTCATTTGAGCATGACACTGTCAAAGTTTGAGAGTATAGTGATGTGAAAAATTGTGCATTTTATAATGTCCGGACTTCATAAATAAGCCTGTAACTTGAGCAAAATGTACTGAAGGGGCCAAACATTTAAGGTAGCCTAAAGACCTAGTTTTAGTGCATGCTAGAAAGCTGATTAATTTGGTGTTGAAGTCAAGTTGAAATAGGAAAATGAACAGAGCATGAGGTTGTTTTTCTTATCATTACAACACAGGGATCTTCATTATACAGTACAAAGAGGGTCTAATATTTGAATGAGCAGTGTGCATAATACCTAGTTTTCATCAACAGTTTTCAGTTACTCTGAGAAACTTGTAGCTGAGATCATATTTGCAGTCTTACTGTGCAGAAAATTGTTCATAAGTTGGTACCAAAAGGGTTTGAGGTTTAATTTTGGTATTATTAAAAGGTTTATTATGTAGGCTGGAGTAATTTGAAGGTCCTAGATCACTTATACCTGTGACTGTATTAGTAAACTAAAAGAATCATTCAGGGAATATTGAGAAAGACAAGTTATTGAAGCCTGTGAGGTTTGAAGAAGAAACAGTATCTGTCAAGTCATCAATCGAACCCTAGAAGCCATACAATTTCCAGCTATTGCAAACAAATGGGTAAGAGTGGCAAGGTGAATAGAGCTGAACCTACTGATATAACTTGGATTGAGAAAATCCCTAAGTGTGTTGAACTTTTCCTACAGGCTGGCTGGCTGAACTTCTTCAAGAAAATAGATGGTTACAATTCTGAAGTTTCCTGTAGGTTTGCACAATGTTACAAAGATGATATGGTGGTGTTTGATACTAAACTTCACCTTCTCATCCTACAAAAGTAAAAGGATCATCACAGTTAGTAAAGGAGTTAAGCCAGCCCGAGCCTCAATTGTCTGCCATATTTCTTGAAATAAGAAATGAACTTTTAGAGCAACAGCAGGAAGAAAAAGCTGAAGTACCTCCTGTTGAATATCAAGAATGGGAAGATGAAGATGAAATCATACTTAGGGAAGCAGGTATTTTGAAAGATCCTAAGATTCCTAATATTTCCACAAACTTGTTAAACAAAGATGCAGACATGTTTAAGAAGTTTGACATACCTTGTATGCCTAGTTATGAACAAGAGATTATGACAAAAAGGTCATTTGATTCAGATAAGGAAAACTTGCAGAAAACTATTAAGCAGTACAAACAATAGATGAACTATTTGCAAGAGATCAATGAGGGGCTAATGATGGAAAATAGAAGGCTTAGAGAAGATCTACAGGATGTTAATGAACATTTCCAGGAGCTGACAGCAGCATTTAAAGAGGTTCTAAAGAGAAAAAGAACCACTAACTTGCAACGCATAGAGTTGAAAGAGACAGTCAAGGACTTGCAGCAGAAAAATGAGGAGCTCACCAAAAGGATAGCTGACTTGGAAGAGGAGCAGAGGTGAGCTAGGAAGAAAGTTCAGGCACTTGATGGTATAGCTTTTCTTGCTGAGGCAGCAAAGGACTTATGATTCAGTTGTTCAAACAGTTATTTGTTATCTTTTTGAGAAACATATTAGTTAGTGTTTACTATTTTTAGAAAATATCATGTTTTGTAATATTGTACATTTTACTTTATCTCATCGAG
>LPNX010519361.1:172282-278704 GCA_001517045.1 Pseudotsuga menziesii
ATCCTGAATCTATCATCTTTCAGTACATGTCTCATACACTAGTGGTGTTATACCAAAATTCTGTCACCATCATGTGATAAGACCTTCGACATACCTACTTGCCCTGAATCCTAGCTTCTGGAGTGAAGACTAAATGGTTTTTTATCAGTCTATCATACAAATTCCCAGCATTGTGCATGCCCCTTTGTGCAGGAGCAATACACCTGTTCACACCACTTTTCATCGATTGTCCACAAGAAATGCCACCGCCTGTCACCCTTGGTCCATAGGCGGTTATTACCAGAACCGCTCTATCATAGAAGGAGAAGCACGGTACCCTGGGTAAAAGGGGAAAAAGAGAATTTTCTTGAGGCTTCTAGATGAGAAGCCTCATGTACTGCCTTATCCCTACTGCTGTGGGTTGGTTGAGCTCAAGATCCCTCATCCTAGGATCTTAGAGGCCACCTCACCCACTAATTTCTCAACCATCTCTATCCATTAAATCCTTATAAATATGAGATCATAGCCATGGTTGGGGAGAGAACATTCAAGGTATTGTTATGCTGTTGGATTGATTCTTGGACCAAGATCATTTGGAGAGAGCATAGAGAGCTAGAGTCGGAGATTTTGGGGATGAAGCACTGGTTTCATGGAGATGCATGTCAACACTAAGGCTTGGTTGTAAAATTCTTCATATTTCTAATGCAAGTTGATTTTCTATCCCATATCTATTGTTGATGTTTGATTTCAGATATATATTGCTAGATTCCTTAGTCAGTAGCATAGATTAGTATATCATATTCTGGTTTCTTTGATTCGTTTTGTGTTGAACTATTTTGTAGGTACACAAGTGAACTATCAAAGCCTTGTATTCCAGATATCTATAGCATCTAGGGAGAGTTATCAGCCTCTGTGATCTAATTGTTCTAGATCTGTACCATTCAGACCAATGGAACACCTTGTTGTCCGCAGGAGGTGAAATATTTCGGTTAACAAATCTGGTGACTCTGCTAGGGATTCTTTTGATTTGCAATGACTCAAGGATGATATTAATACATACCATTGTTGTTTTTGGTAGGTCTAGGATTCCAAAATATGGTGATATGGAAGGAAAGAACACATGATGACGAGGATGTTGCTGCTGAAAGGAATCCGGTTTGTATTGCTGCACTTTGGAACTGTGGGATTTTAAAGTTCTTTCACAAAATAGAAAAGGTCATTGAGCATTTATTAAGACAATTTTTCACGCTCGTAAAAATATAGTATCAAATTTTTGAGTCCAGTTCAAGTTTCTTTCTAGGCTAGTAAAATACAACATTGTGTAAAGAAACATCATGGAGTCTTCTTTTTACATCTTTTTTCAGACTCCTTAAACATGAAAAGATAGTCAAGTCCATTTCTGAATCTTTCCAGGATCGTAAAAATTGACATTGTGTAAAGAAACCTCATGGAGTTCTCTTTAAACCCTTTTCAGGCTCCCTAAATATGAAAAGATTGTCGAGCGATCTTGTCTTCTTCACGTTCGTTAAAGTATTTGAAGAGTCGTCCATCCGATGGTAGGTTATCTCTTTCTCGGTTCGGATAGGACTATGTACGAGAAAGGAACACTCCAGCCAATCATGACTAGAAGAGTTATATAAGGTATGATTTTACACTTTTTTGGGCCTTAGAGACTAAATCATACAAAAAAGGACCCCCATGGAGGCTTTTTCCGTATTCTTTTAGACTCTCTAAACATGAACGATGCCGATTTTTCCTTCAATGGACTCATTAAATTAAACATTGAGAGACCCGTTTTGTGAATGAACCCCTCCTCTCTTAGGTTCATAAAACATATGAGACTGGACTTGTCTTCTAACAATCTATATCGAGTGTTTGTTACCCTCTTTGAACTCGTAAAACCGAAAGAGGCACTCATCGACCATGATGTGGGAAATGGGAAAGGGAATCATTTTGCAAATAATGCTAGTTGTTTGTCATTACCTTTGAACATGGCAATTGTCTGCACAATCATGTTAGTCAATTGGGTATTCAGCTAATCTCCGTGACGATCCACTTTCATGTGTCATGCCAATCCTTTAAGTCTTTCAAAAGAATGCATTGTCCACTATCGCATTGTGTATCTGTCCTGTCTAGTCATGCTTCCAAGTCATTTTGTCATGCCACCCGATGTTCAAAGGGGATCTGAAGAAGTTTTACCTTTGCAGTCTACACAGTCTTTGTGTCAGTATCTTTGAGTCAATCATATGGTTACTACATTCACATCATTACAGAACTATGTTCTGAGTTTCGTGTCGTCGATGTGGGACTCATCATGGCCCTCCTTCTACGATACTTTTCCCATTGACATTAGCTCATCATCTAGGAAATAGTCTTAGAAACAATATTTAGTACCTTGAGATCTGTATTCCTTAATGACAGATTCTCTCACTCTCGACATAGGTTCACATCATTGACCTTTGATCAATAGAATCGATTGGGTGTTTGACATCAAGACATCTATTCGTACTCGGTAGATTGTACTAGGGTACCTTGGGAATCATTGACATTAATGATGATCTCCCTCACACTTGTTAACGGTTCTCATCAATGGCTGGTAATCAAGTGGTTTCTACCATGTTTGACTTCAGATCATCGTAATCACATGGATAGAATCGTACTTTGTGGAAGACAAGATGAAGACCTTGGGCATGTGTTTAAAAGCGCTCATTGCTTTTTCCCCAGGTTGTGAAGGAGTTTTGTATATCTAGCATGGATCCACATTTGTATGGTCATGGCTATGCTCAAATTTGCATCTGTATGATGTAGATCTATGTTGTATGTCTAGTATCTATGTCCAAGTTTGAGTCCTCTATCACATCGATCTATGCTGTATTCTAGTAGCCATGCTTGTTTATTTCACTCATGGATCTACCTTGTATTGGTCTACAGCTACGAGTTTGGTTACTTGTGTCTATGAGTCAACATACTGATGTACTACAAATTCCTACTTGACTACATACACTGATCGAGCCAACATTTTCATCTCCTGGCAATGAATTTTTCTCAAAGCTCTCGTTTATCGTAGCACTCTAAGAATCATGCTTTGGGGGGCATCCTGTTATACCAAAATCCTGTCACCATCATGTGATAAGACCTTTGACATACCTACTTGCCCTGAATCCCAGCTTCTAGAGTGAAGACTAAATGGTTTTTTATCAGTCTATCATACAAATTCCCAGCACCATGCATGCCCCTTTTTCTAGGAGTGGTACCCTTGTTTGCACCGATTTTCATCGGTTTTCCACAAGCGGTGCCACCGCCTATCACCCTTGGTCCATAGGCAGTTATTACCAGAACCACTCTGTCATAGAAGGAGAAGCACGGTAATCTGGGTAAAAAGGGAAAAAGAGAAGTTTCTCAAGGCTTCTAGATGAGAAGCCTCATGTACTGCCTTATCCCTATTGTTGTGGGTTGGTTGAGCTCGAGATCCCTCATCCTAGGATATTAGAGGCCACCTCACCCACTAATTTCTCAACCATCTCTATCCATTAAAGCCTTATAAATATGAGCTCATAGCCATGGTTGGGGAGAGAACATTAAAGGTATTGTTATGCTGTTGGATTGATTCTTGGCCCAAGATCATTTGGAGAGAGTATAGAGAGCTAGAGTCAGAGCTTTTGGGGATAAAGAGCTGGTTTCATGGAGATGCATGTCAACACTAAGGCTTGGTTGTAAACTTATTCATATATCTAATGCAAGTTGATTTTATGTCCCATATATAATGTTGATGTTGGATTTCAGATATATATTGCTAGATTCCTTAGTCACTAGCATAGATTAGTAGATCATATTTTGGTTGCTTTGATTCGTTTCATGTTGAACTCTTTTGCAGGTACATAGGTGAACTATCAAAGCCTTGTATTCTAGATATCTACAGTGTCTAGGGAGAGTTATCATCCTCTATGATCTATTTGTTCTAGATATCAACCATTCATACCAGCGGAACACCTTGCTATATGTAGGAGGTGAAATATTTTGATTAACAAGTGGTGTTCATGATAGCACATCACTGCTCGAGCTACCCTACGTAGCAGCCTACTGAATCGGCTTGGTACTCCCACTGTAGATCTCTAATATCTCATCAGGAGGTCATTTATGTCAACATATGGTATGTCCAAGGTCAGCCTCTCTAGGTTCTCCTCCAGCTCCCCGGTGATATCATCACCCTGTGGTACAAAGCGAGCTCCAACTCACCTATCCAACAGAGATGCTCCTCTAGTTCGCGTTGCTCCAACATCTACATGATAATTTACAGGTCTCATCACTTAACATAAAAAATATAAAACGTTAAAAAACATAAAAACATTTCATCCATTTTAGGGTTTCTTGCTTCTTATCGATATCACCCCAGTGGCCACCAGGTGGGAGTGGTAGGTCAAGATCTCCGGTGAAGTCCATGCCTACGTAAGTGTAATCCTCAACCATGAGGATATGATCTCAGAGCCATCTAAAGAATGAATCACCAAACTTCACTCTTCCCCTACCTGCTCTTGTACGAGCCATGACCTAGACCCACCTTAGCATACGGGGGTCCTGTGCTCTCAAAATTCGGAAGACTACCTGAGGTCTCATCTATGGAACCTGCTCAAAGAAGAAGCAGGCTAAAATGGAACCAAATCCAAACTGCTTCAGCTCTCCCTACCAACACTTAGGCAGCTGATCCTTGAAGATTGGAAGCATTTATTCCACCTAGTTGAACACTGTGGGTTCCATGGCCTCTATGGCGTACACCCTGTGTGCCCTAGAATCTTGGTGCACACCCTGACTCCCGGCCACCCTCTACATGGTAAATAAAATGGTCCATAGGGCCCTATCCATCACTACTTTTATGGGGATATTCTTCCCTGATGTACCTATCCCTGGTGCACAGTGTCGATCTATAAGCTCTCTAGTAGTAATGTCCCCACCACGAGAACCTATCAGTGATATGGGTGCACCCCGTCTCGAGAGACCTGTCAAGAAGTAGATATCCTCTACTTCCACTGTAAGGATATGGGCCCCCACCTCAAAATACTATTGCTCTAGATTCCACATCCGCAGTATATGTTCTAGTAACTGCTCGTGTGACACCATGCTTGGGATCCAGAAGAAATTCAGTAGCCCACAGTCCCGTAATGCGGAAATACAACCTACATTTCTCTCAGTAGTAGCATCCTCATTGTCATGTGTTCTTTCTTTCCATATCACCATGTTTTTAGCAACCTAGACCTGCCAAAAACAATAATGGCATGCATTAGAGTCTTCCCCAATCATTAAAAATCAAAGGAATGAATTTATGTTTCCCATGCTATTAGTTTAACTTATCCACGGTTGGCACCTCCTGTGCACCATTGTAGACAAGAGGTGGCATCGCCTGTCCACTGTGTTATTGGCACGGTTCTTGGGTGGTATCGCATATCCCGCAAGGGTAGCCACGGTGCCTACATTTTGGGTTTTAGGGCTTGCCATATGAACCCAAAACCCCACCAAATCTCAAAATAAATACTATGAAATGAAATATATAGGTATTAGTTGTTACCTGCAACTGACGATGCTAAAAATGAACGATGGAAACTCCCGGTATCAGCTGTGGAAGATCTGACTAAGAAAATGCTCCAAGTGCTCTCTGCTAGAGGTAAATAGTGAAATGATTTGATTTTTTACTATTTGCTTAACTTATATAGGCATTTTTGGGTCCGAATTACTATATTTTTCATATAAAATCATGTTTTAGGCAAAACTTATCTATCATAATCCCTTAATGCTAGTTTTAAATGCCTTTAACACTTGTTTATGAGGCTATTGCAGGAT
Source organism: Pseudotsuga menziesii (assembly GCA_001517045.1). Lineage (NCBI taxonomy): Eukaryota > Viridiplantae > Streptophyta > Pinopsida > Pinales > Pinaceae > Pseudotsuga > Pseudotsuga menziesii. Next base: position 178,094 of record LPNX010519361.1, read on the forward strand.
AGGGAACTCTAGCAAAAAATATTTGAAATTTTGTTTATGGATTTTTTGTACTTTCATAAAACAGAAAAGGTCATTGAACATTTATTTACAACACTTTGTCATGCTCATTAAAATCTAGTATCAAAGGTCCAAGTCTATTTCAAGTTTCTTTCCAAGCTCGTAAAAATCAACATTGTGTAAAGAAGTGTCATAGAGTCTTCTTTTCACATATTTTTTCAGACTCAAACATGAAAAGATCGTCGAGTCCATTTTCGAATCTTTCCAGGCTCGTAAAAAGTGACATTGTGTAAAGAAAAATCATGGAGTCCTCTTTAAACTCTTTTTAGGATCCCTAAATATGAAAAGGTTGTTGAGTGATCTTGTCTTCTTCATGCTCGTTAAAGTATTTGAAGAGTCGTCCGTCTGATGGTAGGTTATCTCTTTTTCGGTTTGGATAGGACTATTTATGAAAAGGGAACACTCCAGCCAATCATGACTGGAAGAGTTCTCTAAGGTATGATTTTATACTTTTTCAGGCCTTAGAGACTAAATCATATGAAAAAGGACCCCTTTGGAGTCTTCTTTCGTATTCATTCAAACTCGCTAAAATATGAACGATGTCAAGTTTTCTTTTAGTGGAGTCATTAAATTAAACATTGAGAGACCCATTTTGGGAATGAACCCCTCCTCTCTCAGGTTTGTAAAACATATGAGTCTGGACTTGTCTTCCAACAAGCTATATCGAGTGTTTGTTACCCTATTTGAACTCGTAAAACTAAAAAGAGGCACTCATTGATCATGATGGGGGAAATGGGAAGGGAATCATTTTGCAAATAATGGAAGTTGTTTGTCATTACATTTGAACATGGCACTTGTCTACACAATCATTTCATTCAATTGGGTATTCAGCTGATCTTCGTCACAATCCACTTTCATGAGTTATGTCACTCCTCTGAGTCTTTCAAAAGAATGCATTGTCCACTGTCGCATCATGTGTGTATTCCATCTAGTCATGATGCCAAGTCTTTTTGTCGTGTCACTCGATGTTCAAAGGGGATTTGAAGAAGTTTTACCTCTTCAGTCTACACAGTCTTTGTGTAAGTATCTTTGAGTCAGTCATATGGTTACTACATCCACATCATTCTAGAACTATGTTTCGAGTTTCGTGTCGTCGATGTGGGACTCATCATGGCCCTCCTTCGATTAGACTATTCCCATCAACATCAGCTCATCATCCAGGAAATAGTCTTAGAAACAATATTTAGTACCTTGAGATCTGTATTCCTTAATGGCAGATTCTCTCTCTCTCGACATAGGTTCACATCATTGACCTTTGATCGAGAGAATCGACTGGGTGTTCGACATCAAGACACATATTCACACTCACTAGATTGTACTAGAGTACCTTGGGAATCATTGACATTAATGGTGATTTCCCTCGCACTTGTTAATGGTTCACATCATTGACCGGTAATCGAGTGGTTTTTACCATGTTTGACTTCAGATCATTGTAATCACATGGATAGAATTGTACTTTGTGTAAGACAAGACAAAGACCCTGGGTTGTTGTTTAAAAGCACTCATCGCTTTTCCCTAGGTTGCGATGGAGTTTTGTATGTCTATGGATCCACATTTGTATGGTCGTGGCTATGCTCAAATTTGCGTCTGTATGACATAGATCTACATTTTATGTCTGGTAGCTATGTCCAAGTTTGAGTCCTCTATCACATGGATCTACACTATATTCTAGTAGACATGCTTGTTTATTCCTCTCATGGATCTGTCTTGTATTGGTCTGTAGCCATGAGTTTGGTTACTTGTGTCTATGAGTCAACACACTAATGTACTACAGAGGCTTACTTGACAACATGCTCCGATCGAGCTGACATTTTCATCTCATGGTGACGACTTGTTCTCTCAAAGCTCTCGTTTATCGTATCCCTCTAAGACTCATGCTTCGGGGGGCATCCTTTTATACCAAAATCTTGTCACCATCATGTGATAAGAAATTTGACATACCTACTTGCCATGAATCCCAGCTCTTGGAGTGGAAACCCATACTAAATGTCAATATTTCATGAAAATTCCCAGCACTGCGCTTACCTTGTTATCTAGGAGTGGTACCTTGTTCGCACTGCCTATCCCTTATTATCCACAAGCGGTGCCACCAGTTATGGCTCTTAGTCCATAAGCATTTCTTACCAAAACCACTCTGTCATTAAAAGAGAAACGTGGTACCCTGGGTAAAAAGGGAAAAAGAGAAGTTTCTCGAGGCTTCTAGATGATAAGCCTCATGTCCTCCCTTATCCCTACTATTATGGGTTAGTTGAGCTTGAGATCCCTCATCCTAGGATCTTAGAGACCACCTCACCCACTTGTCTCTCAACCTTCCCTATCCATTAAGCTTTATAAATACAAGCTTATGGCCATGGTTAAGGAGGAGAAATCTTAAGGTATTGTTATGCTATTGAATTGATCACTTGGTCCATACCATTGGAGAGCATAGAGAGAGCTAGAGTCAGAGTTTACATGGATGAGAATGCTTGGTTTCATGGAGATGCATGTTAACACTAAGGCTTGGTTGTAAAATTCTTCATATTTCTATATTAATGCAAGTTGATTTCTGTCCCACATATATTGTTGTTTTTTGATTTCACATGTATGTTGTTAGATTCCTTAGTCACTAACATATATCAGTAGATTATATTCCGGATTCCTTGATTTGTTTTTGTGTTGAAGCTTATTGTAGGTACACAGGGTAACAATCGAAGCATTGCATTCTAGGTATCTACGACGTCTAGAGAGATTCTTCAACCTCTGTCCTCTATTTGTTCTAGATATGAACCATTCAGACCAATGGAACACCTTACTGTCCACAGGAGGTGAAATATTACATCTAACAAGAGCACAACTAGAAAAATCTATTCCATTCACATGTCAGGAAATCCATGACATCACATATGAAATGTTCCCAAAGGCGAAGATTATGTGCCTTGGAGAAATCATCACGAATTTGAAGTAGGAAAATGAGGAGCTACAAGCGTGAGTAGTTCAAAGTATGCCACCAAAAAAAATTGTTGTGCACAAAGAACAGATTGAGGATGCAGTGTCACAAGTTGAAGACTATGAGAAGATGGCCAAGATGTTGGAAGAAGAAACTACACAATTATGGATGAGTGTATTTCAAAACGAGTAGCTAAAAAAAATAGACACAAAAATGCATGAAGCAGAGGAATAGTTGATGTTAATGCGAGCATCTCTCAAGATGATGCCACCAGTGGTGCAGGTGAGAAAATATGTAGAGATGAAGGCACTTCAGTAGAGAGCCAGCAAAGTAAGAGAGTGACATCAGTGCCAAACAAATCAGTAGGATAAATTCTAGGACATCGAGGAGCAACTGGTAATAAATCCTGTGCAGGCATTACAAGATGCTGATGAGGGCCACAAGAAAGTGGCTGAAAAGGTGATAGAGCACCCGGCAATGCAATATGTAGAAGATTGTGCAGATATTTGTACATGGGAAAAGGAAGAAGTTGATGTAGTGAAAAATGAATATGGCGAATTCAAGGTCTGAATCAACACCTATACTCTTTCCAGTTGATGTGGATCGAGGAGTAGCCACAAGATTGTGTTGGGGGATTATTGGTAGGTAGTTTGATGTGCATGGTACGATAGCGACAAAAGATGAAAGAAGGCTGCGCAAGGAAAATATTTCGAAAAACGTCGACGAAGGTGCAATTTTGGTCTAAATTAGTTAGAATGTTAGTTAGATGTGGACCATTTGTTAAAGTCGTAAGCCTATAGAAAGAGTTAGGAATGTAGTAGAAGACCACCAAATAGATTATTTTTTTGACATCTTTTGAACTTAGATTATTGTATGTTATGTATTGCAAAAAAAAATTCTGAGGCTGTCAACCAAGAGATGTATTTTCAAACCATGTTTCGGCCTACGAAGTAATATGACATGGGTAGATGATGTTGGAAATATTGTGTATTTGGTCTACAATCTCATGTTTTCTTCTTAAATGATGTGATCTAAATACATAAATGTTGTGATCTACTTTAGTGATGATTTATGTTTATGAATGATGATATGCATTTGCATAATGAGTGAATCCATACATGTTGATCTCTTTATTGAATGAATAATATGATGTGATGACTAATCTGATGTGAATTGGTTTTGATGTGACTGGTGATGAGTGATTTATGTGAAAAACCTAGTCTAGATATCTAGTTAACCCTATGACAGAGAGAGAATAAGTGACAGGTCCTCCTCTTTACTTCAAAAATGTGGTTCCTACAGCCCTCCCTCAAGCATCTTTGGTGATATTGCATCTTCTTTGTAAGTGTTTCTATATAGGATAAAACCTATCCAGACCAATTTTTAGGGAGTCACATCGAAGAGGAGTGTTGACAGAGTGTGGACCCTTGTCGACGAAAGTGTGTCAACAATAGGTATGTTGCATTGCTTGGAACTAGTGCTCTTTTCCGTGACACTCGTTTCCTCCATAGTGTACTGTAAGCAATTTTATTCTTTTTTCAAGCTTTCCAAATATGAAAAAGACCAAAAAATAATAAAACATAAAAATCCATATGTAATTATAAATATTTTTTATCCTTGTATGTAATTACTTTGATTATGTATTGGAAGATATCATGCTAGATTAGATTATAATGTTTTGCACATATCATGCTTGTACTTTTTGTTGTTGTTGAGGGAAATGTGTAGGTACAAACTTGATTGAAAGCACAAGAAGGATCTACTTCAAACGTTTGGAATAAGGTACACCCCAAAGTTCCCTTAGTGTTATTTTTTCTTATATGTTTATCATGATTGGAAATGGGTTTATTTCTGGTGTCATCTTGTCTGTTGTGGTCCATCCCAAGCCATAGGATATCTTCTCCATAACATGCATCACTGCTCATTAAAAGGAAAAAGGAGAATCATCGAGATATTTCTAGAAGAAATCCCTCATGGAGGCTTATCCCATCCAACTAGAACATGTGGGATTCGAGGCCCTAATCCCTATGGATGATCCCTTAACTTTGTCCAAACAATCCTCAACTCCTTTGATCCCTGTTGGCCTATAGATACAAGCTCACTCTCATGGTTGGAGGGAGGACCAATAAATCATCCATTTGTTGTTGAAATATTTATAGAGTTGATAGGCAAATGATTAAAGTTTGAGGAAAAATGATTGTGGGAAGAAGCACAATTCTAAAGATCGTTGGTTGTAACTTTTCCATTTATTATATTAATGAAATCATGTTTTCCTTTGCATAAACATTATGTAATCATGTTTATTATTTTTCTCCCTGGTCATTAATATATATTTATTTGATGATCTTGTATGTTTCCACTTGTTCCTTGTTGGTTTTAATCATTGTGAAGGCTCATCTATGTCAACTGATTCTAAAGCTTGAAGCTATCAGGGACAAATTTAATATAAGGTAAGATTTCATTCCATTCTATTAATCTAATTAGATCCAGGGAAAAATTTTCATTATTGTTTGTGTTTTGCTTTAGATATATACCATGCAGACTAGGGAAACAATGTTTATCCGCATTGATTGATTTTTTTCGCTAACAATCATATATTATATGAGTTGATGAAATCATTAATTCTTTAAAAGGCCTTGGAGTGCAAATTTCCGAAGAAGAAGTAGTCCAAAAAGTGTTGAGAAAATTTCCATCAAAATCTTACTCCAACGTACCATTCCTACAAAACATAACTGATCTTGACAAACTGACAAAGGATGAAATTCATGGGATTCTTACTGCATATGAGATGAGGACTAAAAAGGAGAATCCTTATAGGAAAGAAGAAACATTCAAATTCACTAAAAATAAAAAATGCAATGAGCACAAGCATAACAAGAATTCATCTAATGGATTAGACGAAGAGGAAGAAAAATTTCTGAGGAAGTTAAAAAGAGGTAATGGAAAATACAAAGATAAGTTACCCTTCAAATGCTTTGAATGTGGAAGAGCAGGTCACGTTTCTTCAAAATGTCCTTACAAAGAAAGTAGAGGTAGTGATAGTGAATAAGTTGTTGATAAAAAAAACAAAGAATGACACGACATTAGCACAAGTCTGAAAACAGGAGGAAGTTCCTTAAACAAAGAAATATTTTGTACTCTAAGTAAGATAATAGTTCATATGGAGAACATGATAGTGATGACATATAAGTACTTTTTTTGGCTTTTGTAGAATATTAAGATTTAGAAGAAAAGGTCAATTGTTGTTCTTTTATCAAGGAAGGATAATCGAAAGGAATCCAGGTAGGACTTTAAATAATTATTTCTACAATATAATCTATAGCTCACCTTCAAAATCTGATGCGGAAACTAGATCAGGCGGTAAAAATGAAGAAGAAGCCTTTAGGTCAGAAGACGAATAAATTGCAAAAGTTGTCCGGGAAGGTGAATCTATTAGTGCTTTGGAAGAACTGGAGAAGTCAATAAAGAAGAATAAATACTTAAAGTAAGAATTGTTAAAGGATGAATAACAAATCTAGGAGGAAAATTCCTTTCAAGAAACATTGGAAAAAGAGATGAGTAAGAGGGAAAAGGTTCTTGAAAAACAATTATACTACACACTAAATGAATTTAAAAGGATCGAAGAAAAGAATATTATGCTGGAATCATCACTGGAAGAAATAGAAATGGAAAATAATTTGATAATAGAACATCTTGCACAAAATGATATAGAGATACCTCACCTAAAAAGTGAAGTGGCTGAAATAAGAAGAGAAAATCAAATATAGTTCAAGGATGAAATATCAGAATACAAAAATACAAAAGATGATAAGGTGTGTTTTGACATAGAAATTGAATCAAAATGGAACAACTAAATGACAATCATGGATAATATATTAAGTATCCATAGGTTTCTAGAAGACAATACTGGTCTTGGATATGATGGGAAAATTGAAAAGGTCTGCACCAACAATCATGTTTTTTTTTTATTCAACTATATATAATTCAAAATAAGTATGATAAAATCAGGAATGTGCCTTAAAAAATGTTGAATTTATGGAATGAAAAACCCTTTTGTTATAAATGTAAATTTAGAACATTGAATTGCTCAAGACGTTGTTATTTTGGTCATATAGGGAAGTATCGTCATACAGTCATATGTTATGCTTGTCATAGTATTGGGTGTAAGGCTCAATATTTCCTAAGAACAGTGAAACAACCACACAACAATATTTCATATGACATTGACAACAAAATATGTAGGGAAAATGAAAGTAGTCTTAGGAAGTATAAAAAAGGGTGTGCACGCATAAAAAATTGATAAAGAAATTTAGTCAAACATGTGAAGTTGAAGTAAATAATGCAAGTATTTCTCAAGAAACAACTCAATGTTTCTTATCTTGACGATATTCAAAGTTTTGAATAACAACCATGAATTCAACATGTCATCTATTAGGAATTCAAGGAAAGTATCAATAGACATTGCATCCATGGTATATTTAAAAATGTCCCTTAAAGAATACACCCATTTAAGTACGTGACTACTAAAGAAGGAGAACACATATTCAAGATGTTTATAATTAAGAAAGTATTGGTGTATCACTATTGATGGACAAATAGTTATTTCCTCATAAGTAAAAAAAATGGATTGTATGATTGCATCATTGGTCATATACAAAGCACTAATTATGTGCACACATATAACACTTTTGCACTTTTGAAATATTCAGAAACTACTGACTAGACCCTCGCAAAGAAAGACATAAATATGTATCAATCGCACCTAACAACAAAAAGTACAACTTAGTTTCAGGAGGAGATAATTTCTCATAATCTCGCATTGATGATGGAATCTATGTATCAAGGAAGAATCGTCTCTTAGAACCTGGAAAAAAAGAATGAAAATTAGTAGCATAAGAAGGTGGTCCCTTAGAATTTGGGATAGATAAGCATAATTCTACATTATGTGTAGAATTCATCATGAAACCAACACCACTATGCATTCCTTGCAAACCTTTGTGTAAGAACAAAGGCTAACGCCTACGTTTTCTCCAATCGACCAACTTGGTCTCTCAGAATCACAATGTCATGTGAATTCATTTGATTCATTTGGGACTAGGAATACCACTACTTCACATTAGTTACCTTAAAATGAAATATTGATGGATATGTGTCCACTGGATATGGTAAGTTGTTCATAAATAGATTCGGAAATTTGTTTCCTGTTCTAAGTGAAAGGATATAAAAGTTAATTGCATTTATGACTGAATTTACTATCAATTAAATCAACAAGATTTCTCTCTAAGAACAAATCCAACTATATTACGCGAGTACATGAGTCATAAATGTTATATCAACCTATGTGAAAAATTGTCACATGTTTCATATATGTCACATCGATTTAAAAAACATTTAGAAAAAAGGTAATTATGCATGTCAATGCAAGATCATACCATTAATTACAATGGAAATGGTAGATTTGTTGTGAAAATGTATTGGTGACATGGAAAATATTTGGAATCAAGAAACACAATGCGACAAGAATACAAATTGAGAAGCATGAAGATAGGAGAAGTCTAATAATTAGAAGGAACATCCCTTTTCCATTGATGTCAAAGGGGGAGAAATGATAAATTCTAAGGAGGAAATATTTCAGGTAGAAGCAAGGTTTTCACAAAAGAGCATAGCAAAGGACCAAATGGCATGAACAAAGGGGGAGAAGGTTGTGTGCAAAATAAAAACAACTCACATTTAGGGGGATTTTTGTTGTCATTGGTTTTGATGTCAATGCCAAAGAAGGGTATTGTTGAAATTCGGTGTTGTCATTAATGTCAAAGAAACAAGATGGATGTTGATGTTAAAAAATAAGCATGAAGACTTGATTTCAGTTTGAAGAAGTATATAAAATATGCATACAAGTCTCAAAAGTGTGCAAGTACCACTAAGTTGTTCCCCCCTAGGGCACAAGTTCCACTAAGTAGTGTCCTTTAGTGCACAATTCATCTGAAGTATAAAATGATACAAAAGCACACACTAATGTAAGAATAAGAATCTTGACCAAAACTTTAGGAAGATGGGTGTCATTAACTTAAAGGAACCCCAAAGCATGGACAAAGAAATTGCATAAGGAAAGATGGAAGAATATCAATAACAAAGACATGGAAATTCTAAAGTAAGCTTGAAGATAAATAAGATATAATATTTTGATTTTGCAATATTCGTATTGGGGTGTCAATATCTCATTGATCCAAAAGAAGCATATACAATAGAGAATTGAATGCCCAAAATAAATTAAGAAGAGTAGCTGACAATGCACAAATTAAAGGGATGCCCATAACTGAGATGTGAGAAGGACATATATAGTAAAAGAAGTTTAAACTAAAATTACAGATCACAAATCTTGATATTGTATATCACATAAGTTCCATATTATTGATTGTAGAAGTCACATATCACAGATCACAAAATTTGCAGATATTGTTAATTGTAGAAGACACCAATTGCAGACCACATAAGTAACATTTTTGTAACAACATATACTTATTGGGGTGGCAGGAAGGGGCAAGGACAAGAATTTGGAGCTTCCTTTCAGTTGGTGCTGAAGAAAAAGGAAAGGGGATTAAAACATCCTTTCTTGTTGGGTCCCAAGCACAACAATTAGGTGATTACACAAAAGTATTGAGGTCCTCTTAGTTTGGTCCCGATTACAACAAGTTGGTGCTTGCACAAAGAATTGGACTCCTCACAGCTTGGTGATTTTAGTCAATGTGTTGGTGCTTGTTTATGGGATAGGTGTCTTAATGAGATTAGTGCTAGACTAAGGTTGTGCTCAGATCTTGGAGATTGGTTTATTTCCTACATTTCTATGTATTATATATTTTATAGATATATCTACAAAGTTATTTTCAAATTCTTTGTGCACTAGTGTATTTTATTGTTTTGATCGAAATAGAAATTGAAGCATGATTTGTTAAGTGAAAAATTGTATAATCTATGCTTTATACTTGTTCACCCCCTCCCGAGTATAAATAATAATTCCAACGAAATCCTCAGTCCAGATAATTATGGATAATTCTAGATTGAATAAGTCACTAGATAAATATTCGCTCAACTCGAGGAACTTAGGGAAAAGGTATTCATCATTTAAATTCTCCTTTGATCTCTTCCACTGTAGAAAATCAAGAAAGCTTTGAAGAATTACATAATCAAGAAGATCTTAGACATACTCATAGAACTCATTTAAATATAGTTTTAGAGCCTAATTTTTCTTATTTATTTCCTTTTTCTAGTATTTCTAGTTGTTAGATAATTATACCACCTTAGTACCATGGTCATACACCTAGGACAAATTTTCATTCTTTTCGTACTTATGTTATATGGTCCAGGACTAGGTTTTGTTGGTCAAGCAAGGTCCTTTTGGTGTTTTGGACTCATTAATGCACTTAGGCATCAACGTTTGATCATTCAAGTTACACATGCACCCTCATTTATGAAAATTTAGTCCTTGGTGCACTCCCAGTCCATAAAATAGGGAAACTAGTTGACCAAAGGTGCCCATCGATGGTATTTGAGTGTTGTTTGTCCTTTTGGACCATTTATTGCTTCCTAGAGCCATTCCCACTCACCCATGCACTCCACCATGCCTACCCTACCTTCACTTATGTCCTACCATGCTCCAGCCATGTTCACAAAAGCATTCATGACCGTTTGTGGTGGTTTGGGAGCTCATTGGTCCACCTAGGAGAATTTTGAGGTCCAATCAAATCCCGCCACATGTATGAATTCAAAAGGCATCCAAATGGTAATGATTTTATACTATTGTAATATAAGCATGTTCCAAGCATATTTACATACTGGAAAATGATAATAAACTCTGTTATTGGATCCATTCTTATGTGTTAATTTCCATATTTTCACTATTTTTTATGCATAATTTGTAAATATCTTGAGTTGTGAGGATTCATTTAGCTCCTAGATATTGCAATGAATCATATTTTCAAATGGTATTAAATATATTTGGAGCTACAAAATAAAATCCAGAGTGTTTGAATTTCTATATAGGGTTTCTTCGAGAAAAAAATGAGTGTTTGCATTGGAGGTACTTCCAGTGTTTATGTCACTCGGTGCACAAGCATAAATGGAGAATAATCATGTATTGCTTACCCCATTCAACTATTTTGAATGGAATTCTGAAATAGTGATCCATCCTAGGTCAAAATTCCTCTACAGTATCACCATGGGGACTATTAACGAACTGAAATCTGCTGTGGAAAAATTGAAGTACTTCAATAGATTGGATGAGGCATTCAGGATATTTTGTCTCACTATGTCAAGGGATATTTTTTGATGTATTTGTAACTTCAGAATTTATTCACTTTTATATCTTATGTATTGTACCCCAATGTTTATTCCGGGAAGTATCTATAATGTAATTGATTCATGTCATGCCCCCATGTTCTGATCGGGAGATTAAATAATGTTAACAAGGCATGTAAAGTCATTGAGGTTAACCCTCCATTGTAATTTAGGGAATTAGTCCCCATATTTTTGTCACGGTTAACCCTCCTTGTTGATTGGAGGGCAAAGTCCCCACAGTTGTGGGGTACTATGGTTATTAGACTCTCCTAGAGATGTCGGCTCTAGTAATTAATTGTTAAGTGGGGCTGACATGTTAAAGTGGAAATTAAGTGAATGAAAGAATATAAATAGAGAGTGAGCCTCTCTATTTATCACACAAACACTGATTCACTAGGGCACATGATTGAGAGAGAAGTAGCTCTCTCAATTGAGAGAAAGAGAGAGAAGCTATGGAGATCATCTTTATGTTTTTGGGTTTTACTGCTGCCATTGGTGCTCACTCTATCTCTGAGGAAGTTGTGGGGTTTTCTCCTTTGTGGTTTCCCTGATGAAAATTCTTTGTGTCTTTATCTCTTGTGTTTATTGCTGTGCATCTTATTCTCTTAGATAAGATCCTAAGATAATGGTAGCTTGAATGATGAAATTCTAACATGGTATCAGAGCTAACCTAAGAAGAAGACATTGTGCAACTACAGAATCTAGGGCTTCTTAATTTTTGGGTCTCTCTCCACAATCCATCAACAAAATTATGCTAGGATGACTCTCCATTGAAGGGCACACCTTTCTATCGAAGCGGAATTCGATTCCGAGCATTTTCAGTTTTTATTGCAGGAAATTGGGGCTTATTATAGAAAAGGAATTTTTGAGTGAGCATGACATAGGATTTATCTCCTCATAAAAATATAATTTTAGATACCTGGGTCAATATTTTTGGTTGGGTGAAACTCCAGGAAAGTCAAACACTATTTTAACCCCAAGCTAGAAAAACCATAAATACTAAAACAGATATGTTTTGGTACATTTGCTATATATCGATATTGGAGAAGTATCAGAAGCTAAAGATAAAATCCTTATTTACACTTTATCCCAAATTCATCCTCAAATTCGCTATATTATAGGATATATGATCCCTCCAAGTTAGGATTCTATCCTCTTCCAGGATTCATCCCTAAACAGGACACCTGGGGAGAATTGCTATATCTCGGGCTAAAAAGGTCAAAATGAAATTTATGAAGATGTTACAAAAAGGGCATGGAATTTAACTACATTTTTCCAATTTTTAGACACAGAAGATGAAACAGTGACACATGGCAGTCCATACAACTTCACTGTGTTGAACAGTCCTGAAACAGGTCACCTTGGGAAAACAATCATAAGTCCCAATTGGTGAAACCAATTCTCATGAAGCCTATGGTTTTGGAATAGGGACAGGTGAGGCTACCTTAGTGCAAACGTTCATACATAGATGAGCACTAATTTTAGAGATACCACAGAAACAGTATCAAGAATTTCTGTAGAAGAAATTAGTAAACTAGGGCTTCCTGTTTCGGGAGCTTCCCTCCACTGTTTTCAGAAAAGGAGTACATTGTATAGCTCACATTGAAGAGATATATCTTTCTATCCCATCAGATCTAAAATATTCCAATTTTTTAAAATTAGGGTTTCTCTAACAAACCCTAGATCAGCCAGCTCTGAAACCAGGACGGACACCTCAAATCGGTAAGATCTAATCTTTTGCTATTTTAATTTGAGGTTCTCATTTCAAAGTGATCTATCACATCAGCTTGATGATAATCTTGTTGAAGTTGGAAAATTCCAAGCATGGAAGTATATGATCTCTCTAAAGAAATGAATTGGACACCTACATAAGTAGATATTTTCCAGTTCTAGAGGGAGATGAGGCTAAAATCATTACACAAGAAGAACTTGGTAAAGGCCAAGAAGATCATTGTTGATTCCATCATGAATCAACTTGTACCACAAGTGTCTTCCCTAAAGACACCAAAAGAGATGTTTGATTCCTTAACTTAGCTATTTGAAGGGAAGAACATAAATCAGAAGGTGACCTTCAGAAACCAGTTGAAGAATGTGTATATCCAGAATGCAGAGACCATACAGTATTACTCTACAAGGGTCTCTCAAATCAAAGAACAACTTGAAGTGGTAGAAGAAGAAGTGGAGAATAAAGAAGTTGTGATAACCAACTTGAATTGCCTCCCAAGATCATGGGATTCATTCATTCAAGGAATGTGTGCCAGAAAGAAGTGATTACTTTCAATAGACTCTGGGAAGAAGAATAAGCTCAAATCATAATAAGAGAAGAGAAGATGGGAGAAACTGAATATCAAGCTCTCACCATCCAAAGAAGATCCCTCAAGCGATGAGGAATACAAAGGACTCAACTCTTGAAGAAACTCTTGTCCAACTTAGCATTTGGATAATAAATGATGAATTAAGAAGATGATGAAGCTGAAGGCTCAAGAAGGTGTGGAAATTGAACCCGGTGATAGATTAATTTTACTCACAACAATTAACAATTGATCATGCAAAATCACTCACAAAAGAGACTAAAATTGGAGCTGAACACTAAAATGTATTAACTCAATGTACAATATCCAAACCTGTAAAATAATAGGTTGTTGTATAAATAAAATACATCAAGGATTCTAATGCATGAGGAGCAATTCGAATCTAGCGTAAAGCAGGCTTACTAAAATTAAGCAAATCCCCCATAGGTGTAAAAAGATGATCCCAAGTCTGTCATGGAGCTCACGAATTAGAAAAATGGCTTAGTAAAGCTAAAGAGTGATGGAATGAAGACTCATACATGCTTTTCCAAGGAGAAAAGAGTGGAGGATGAAGAGGACAAAAAACTAGTTCACCTCACCTAGTCAAACTTTCCCTATTGCCTTAAAACACTGAAAAAGCAGGCAATAAAGCAGAAAAAGCAGAAGGGCACCTAGGAGACCAGGAATAAAGAAAAATTGAATCCTTGAGGTTTCTCAAGTGCTACATGGGTCAAATTAGGCAAGTTGTACCACTATGGATAGGTAATTGACAACTTGCATAAGGTGGGACACATGAACTAGGAAAATAAGACAAAAATAATTAAATTAATGTCTAAGGTAGTAAACTATGGGTTGATTATTCTAACACCCCCCCTTAATCCTGAATTATGAGTAATATATCAGAAAATTATAGGGCCTAGCAACAAGGCTTAGTCACCCTTTACATACTGCATGTCCATTTAAACAAGGAAAGAGGCAAAACCAACTTGGGAAAATCCTCCCTTAAACATGGACTGTAAAACAAAATTTGGAAATCTTGTCTTCACTCATGCTTCACAGCATGATCAAAAATCCCCAGTAGTGATTTGAGATTGCTGAAGGTCTTCTCACAAAATGCTTTGGTGAAGATATCAGCTACTTGTTCTGAAGATGAACAGAAGAGTAGGTGAATGGTGCCATCATGCACAAGCTCTCTGATGTAGTGCATATGGATCTCAATGTGTTTGGTTCTCTGCTTCTAAGCTGGATATTTGTAGATTCGAATGGTACTTGGGTTATCACAGTATATGGTAGTTGAGTACTCTGATTTGAAGCCACACTCTCCAAGTAAACCTGTAACCATAAACATTGAGTTGTTGCATTAACAACTCCTCTGTACTCTGCTTCTGTAGATGAGAGTGCAATGGCACTCTATTTCTTCCTTGACCAGCTGATTGGCCCTTCTGAAAGCATGAACACATATCCTAATATGGACTTTCTATTTGTGCTATCACCTTCCCAATCACTGTCAGTAAATCCAACCAAATCAAGATCATATTTTGCTTTATAGAAGATCCCATGTGTCCTTGTTCCCTGAACAAAGTTAAGGATCCTTTTGGATTCTTTCCAATGGATCTCATGAGGCTGGTACATGTATCTAGAAGCCACACTTACTGCATAATAAATATCAGGTCTAGTATGTGTCAGATACAACAAACATCCAATCAATTGCCTATACAATGTATTGTTTACCATAGGTGAAGAATCAGCTTCACTCCTGAAAGGAAAGGAGTTTTTCTTGCTTTGCAATCCTTCATTATGAATTTGTTCAGCAAGTCCAAGGAATATTTGGACTGTTTCACCTTGATTCCATCTTTGGTTTGAGCAATCTCAAGCCCCAAAAATTGACTTAAGAGCCCCAAATCTGTCATGGAGAAGGCTTGGTTCATAGCACCCTTTAAGGAAGCAATATCAGCCTTTGAGCTTCCTGTAATGAGGAGGTCATCAACATATAACACAATGATCATTAATGAACCATTAACTAACTTCAAATAGAAATTTGGATCTGATTTGCACCGAACAAAATTCAGTGATAGCAAGAAGCTATCGATCTTGGCATACCAAGCCATGGGGGCTTGCTTTAGCCCATACAATGACTTTCTCAACCTGCACACAAGAGAAGGGTTAGTAGAAAAACCTTGAGGCTGATGCATATATATCTCTTCAGTGAGATCTCCATTTAGGAAGGCACATTTTACATCCATGTGATGTACCTCCCATTGCCTTGAGGCTGCAATGGCTAAGGATAGCCTGATGGAATCCATCTTTTCCACTGGGGAAAAGGTCTCATTGTAATCTATGCCATGAACCTATGAGTAGCCCTTGGCTACAAATATGGCCTTGTACTTCAGTGGTGAACCATCAGCATAAAATTTGGTCTTATATACCCATTTACACTGGACTAACTTTCTCCCTCGGGGAAGATCCACTAGCTCCCATGTGTTGCTCTTCTGGAGTGAGTTGAACTCCTCCTTCATGGATGTTTTCCATATTAGATATCCTACTAATTCTTCATATGTTTGAGGATCAGAATCCACCATAAAATAGCATTTTTCATCAAACATAGGATCCTTCATGCACAGACCACTCTCAAATTGAGATCTAGTCCTCCTTGGGTCATTGGGATCCCCAACTAGCTCTCCTGCTGCATGTAGTGTCTTGGCTGCCCATTTTGGCCTTGTAGGGATGTTAGGGTCTGCAATAAACTCATATCCATTATAAAAATCATAATCAGCATGTTCAACAAACTCTTTACTTACTTCCTGAGGTTCAGGTGGAGAAGAGGCTTCTCTAACTTCCACTGCTGCAAGGGGTTCTTCTTCAAGCTGAACACACCTTTCGACGAAGGATTTGTTTGTGCTCAAATTTATCAGTTTGTACCCTTTTGAATCTTCAATTTATCCAAAAAAAAGACACTCTTGGCTTTGGGGCTGCAAATCCTTCCTCTTCTCTGTTGGAATTCTAGCCCAAGCCTTTGAGCCAAAAATCCTAAAATGGGTCACATCTGGCTTGTGCCCACTCCATGCTTCAAAGGGAGTCATACCATCAAGCTATTTATGAGGCACCCTATTCTAAATATAGGCTGCACAATTGATAGCTTTGGCCCAGTACTTTGGTGGCAAATATTTGGCCTCCATCATGCATGTTGCCATCTCCTTCAGTGATCTGTTCTTCCTCTCAACAACACCATTTTGCTGTGGTGTGTAAGGGATAGAATGTTGCATCTAAATACCTGCATCTGCATAATAATTAATAAAATCAGACTTGACATAATCACCACCATTGTCAGATCTGAGGACCTTCAGTTTCCTCCCAGACTGGTTTTCAACCAAAGCCTTAAAGACTTTGAAGAGGCCAAATACTTCAGACTTGTGTTTCAGGAAGTAAACCCAGCAATACCTGGAAAAGTCATCAATGAAATTCAGTGCATATTTGGCCTGACTCATGGACATATGAGGGAATGGGACAGCAACGTCACTGTGAATCAGCTCGAGGGGTGCAGAGGTTCTCTCATGAATAGCTCTCTCAAATTTATGCTCTGGGTGTTTTCCTAGGATACAACCTTGGCAAACTCCTTTGGAAAATTTTATCTTGGGAAACCCTATGACCATCTCTTTTTCACTAATATCAGAAATATACTTGTAATTTAGGTGGCCAAATATTTCATGCCAAAGCTTGCTAGCCTCATTAGCATGAATCAGAAGAGCAGAGGGGTTTGAGTAGGGTAGGAAGTGTGAGAACATGTATACCTTTTGAGCATGATTCGCAACTCCTTTTACAATGACTCTACCACTTGAGATCTCTGTGATCTCAACTTCATCAGGGGAGAATATGACTTTCTTAGGAGACCCAGTGTGGGTCATCTGGTACACTAACAAGAGGTTGGAGTCAAGACCAGCCACATATAACACATTGCTGAACTGACCATGATCAAGATCAATCCTCCCTTTGCCCAAAATTTCAGTGAGAGAGTCATCTCCCAGTATTATAGGTGGTCCTTTCGACATGTCAAGTGAGGAGAAGGCCTCCTTGGTCGAAACCATGTGTCTTGAAGCTCCAGAATCAATGATAAAACTAGGTGAGCTTGATGTGCCAGCAACCAATGCATGAACTCTCTCTCTGTCATCTGAACTTGATCCTCCTTATCTCTTCTTTGAGCTGTTTGGAAGGGAGATGCCATTCTTCTCTAGGATTTGGGTCAGCATGTCTATTTGCTTCTTCATACAAGAGCTTTCAATGTGATTTCCCTTATTACAGTATGCGCGCTTGCTCATTTCTCCTTTGTTTTTCTTCTTCTGGTAGTTCTTCTTGGAACCTTGTGGCTCCTACAAAGACTGTTTCTTGTCTCTCTTTTGCTCAGGTGGATTTTTAGATTTCTTTTTGCTTTTTGAATCCACCTTCGAATATCCAACAATTAGAGATTGTTATTTGGATGGTTTGATGGTGCCCATCATCACCAGCTTATCCTGTTCTTTTGTGAGAGATTCCATGAAATCTGCAAGGCTAGGCATCTTCTAGGTTTGAGCTGTCAGTTTTGTGGCATACAAGGTCAAAACAAACACTGAATAGTCAGGGCCTAGCTTTGAGAGAATGGCCAGGATGAGCTGATCATCCTTCTTTTCGATCCAACACTGTTTCAGCTGCAAAACAAGTGCTTTGAACTTGGAGAAATATAGCTGCAGGGATTCAAATCTATTTGGACTCAGAGAAATCAGCTCATTTTTGATTTGATGTCCCCTTATCTCATCTGTCTTTCCAAAAATATTAGAAATATTCTCCCATACTTCATTTGGTGATTTCAATCCATCAATATGGAAAAGGAGGTCTCTGGAAATACTCAGACACGTGAGACCATAGGTCTCATCCCTCCTGTTGTGCCATTTTATCTTCTTTGTAGCTGCATTGGGCTCTGCTTATGTTGCCATAGTCACCCTGTAGAGGCCTTTCAATCTCAACAGTATCTCCATCTCTGCTTTCCATTCAAATAAATTGAAGGGAGTCAAGATAGTTTTCTATGATTGATCCATAGCTTAGAAAATCTATCCCGGCTGTCAGTAGAAGGCTCCCAGTCACTGATGTTGAACCTGCAAAACAATTTTGAAGGAGATAAATCGATCTACAATGGTTCTGATACCATGTGGAAATTGAACCCATTGATAGATTAATTTTACTCACAACAATTAACAATTGATCATGCAAAATCACTCACAAAAGAGACAGAAATTGGAGCTGAACACTAAACTGTATTAACTCAGTGTACAATAGCCAACCCTGTAAAATAATAGGTTTCTGTATAAATAAAATACATCAGGTATTTGAATGCATGAGGAGAAATTCGAATCTAGCATAAAGCAGGCTTACTAAAATTAAGCAAATCCCCCATAGGTGTAAAAAGCTGATCCCAAATCTGTCATGGAGCTCACAGATTAGAAAAATGGCTTAGGCAAGCTAAAGAGTGATGTAATGACAACTCATACATTCTTTTCCAAGGATAAAAGAGTGGAGGATGAAGAGGACAAAAAACTAGTTCACCTCACCTAGTCAAACTTTCCCTATTGCCTTAAAACACTGAAAACGCAGGCAATAAAGCAGAAAAAGAAGAAGGGCACCTAGGAGACCAGGAATAAAGCAGAATTGATTCCTTGAGGTTTCCCAAGTGCTACATGGGTCAAATTAGGCAAGTTGGATCACTATGGATAGGTAATTGACAACTTGCATAAGGTGGGACACATGAACTAGGAAAATAAGACAAAAATAATTAAATTAATGTCGAAGGTAGTAAACTATGGGTTGATTATTCTAACAAATGGAGTCTACCTATGAAACAAATAAATATAAGTATTCAATTTTCATTTCATGATATTGTTTTTGTTATGCATTTGTTTATATTCAGTTGATGTATTATGCATGATAGAATGCTTGCATTAATGATAGTATAATACTAATATGCATGTGATGGGTAAGTAGCTCATGGTGCTATACAACTCTCCATTGCTACTTATCTAGAAGGAAACCTCTTTGTTGACATATTGGATTAGTACACAATCTCAATGTTGTCCTAGTATATATGGAAGGCATCTAGAAAATTTTCGTGAGATATGGATGCATGTTGTATTGTCTAAAATAGTTGCATAATCATATATCTTTATGCAAAATAATTTTCCATTATGAATATGCCTTATGAAATGTTTCTAACCATACAAATGCATTTGACTTGTAGGAAAGATCACATACATAATTTCCTACAAGAAAAGAAGGATGAGACTTGTTCTGAAGAACAAGTGATGACAGATAAAGAATAATATGACAAATGCAGTGACATCATTGATGCAGAACCTTCCAGCTATGAAGAAGTAACCAAGAAGAAAGGGAAGACCAGTTCAAGAAGAATGATGTCTAGGATTTAGTATCAATACATGAAGGGAAGTTCGTAGTTCCATCATGTAGTAGATGTAAACATCGTGGGATACAAGGCAAGATTCGTAGCATGAGGATTCTCATGAAAATAATGCATAGACTATGAAGAGAAATTTGCAGCCAGTGGGAGTTGAGACACATGATAGGTAGAATCATGTGTGCAAATGAAAGAAGGCCTTGTACGAGCTCAGAAGACACCCATGGGATAACACATACATGAGGAGCTTGATGAAGATTTGAACCTGTGCTACAAGGTTGATAGAGGATGACAAGCTCACAGATGGGTGCGAGAATTTTTTTTGAAAAAGTTCAAGATAGAGGATCTTGGTATCCAGTGATCCTATATGGATACATAGAATGTTAGTAGCAGAGGAAGCTACTTGTCACTCCGGTATAGAATGTTTCAGTGCATAGAGTACAAAAGAGAGAGGGAGAATGATGCTCCACTTCATAGGGAGTGACTGCAGAATATTCTGAGGTTCGACATGGTACAACAAGATGGACAGATTACTGATGACTCTAAGATTTACTGAGAGTAAAGAGGATTCCAACCTTTGCTTCAAGGTTGAAGGTGGAATACCAATGATGCTCCTATTATATGTCGATGAATTTTTCTTGACAAAAAAGAGGAACTCATTAAATTTGCAAGAAGAAGACTTGTTGCCAAGTTCAAGATAAAGGACTTGGGGATGATGCACTACATTCTAGGCATGGAGGTGTGGAAAAGGGAAGTATGTAGTAGAGATCCTAAAGAGGTTTAGGATGATGGACTACAAGGCTAATACCACATCTATGGCATCAAACCTGAAGCTATTGAGTGTTGCTTCATCAAAGTCGGTTGATGCCACGATGTATCGTCAAATGATTTACCTGAGAAATATGAGACTAGATATTTTCTTTGCTATGAACACATTGAGACATGTTCACCTGATAGTTGCAAAGCATGCAGTGAGGTACCTGAAGGGTACATTTGAGTATGGGATCAAGTTTTATCTCTTGGTTTGGCAGGATGGAGTTCTGCATGGCGCTGAGTACAACTGAGGCAAAAGATGTTTCCACTTTCTATTTGGGAGGCAATATGTTTCTTTTGAAAACTACTATTTGGTTTGGTTGATCTGAATTGCATTTTTCTATGATGCAAAGAGGAGCAATGATCCATATCAAGATCTCTCAAAAGAGGGATTTCTAGCATAGCTGATGAGATAGGTTGTCTGAGCATAAATATTGGTGAAGCTCGTAGGTTGCTCAGACATAAATGGTCCTGAGGTTGTCCTCAAATGTAATCAGTCCTGGTGAAGCTCACAGGTTATCCTTGGATGTAATCATCCCTGATGTGATTCTATGCTAAAAATGGCCAAAGTAAATTTTGATTACTTCAAGGAGAAGGTTGGTGTTCTCCAGATCGAGGTTCCCTCCAAAGGGAAATGATGAGACCTAGAGCCATTCTGACATGGTGAGAGGATTAGGTTCCTTCCATGGTCAGATGTAAGGGCTGAGACATTCTGTCATGGTGAGAGGATTTGGTTCCTTCCATGGAAGAAGTGAGTGTTGAACCATTCTGATGTGACTATAGGATTGGTTCCTACATGATCAAACATAAGTGTTAAACGTCATTCTTGGAATGGAGGAACCTGGTCAGTTACCAGGAATACTCAGCTTGGTGATGAGCTGCCATTCTCTGGGAGAATGGAGGAACCTGGTCAGTTAACAGGAATAATCAGTCTAGGACTGAGGGCCATTTTGATGTGATTGAGAGATGTGTTCCCACTTGATCAGATATAAGTGTTGATTCCACATCTAGTTTGAAAAAGGACTAGCTCTATGATTCCACATCTACTATGAACAAGGACTAGCTCTATGATGACACATCCAGCATGAAAAAGGATTGGCTCTGTGTAGATTCCACAACTAGTTTGAAAAAGGACTAGCTCTATGATGCCACATCTAGTATCAAAAAAGACTGGCTCTGTGATGACACATCCAGTATGAAAAAGGACTGCCTCTGTGTAGATGCCACATCTAGTATGAAAAAGGACTAGCTTTGTGATGACACATCCAATATGAAAAAAGACTAGCTATGTGTAGATGCCACATCTAGTTTGAAAAAGGACCGGCTCTCTAGATGCCACATCTAGTTTGAAAAAGGACTAGCTCTGTGATGCCACATCTAGTATGAAAAAGGACTAGCTCTATGATGACACATCTAGTATGAAAAAGGACTAGCTTTGTGTTGGTGCCACATCCAGCATGAAAAACGGCTGGCTCTTTGATGATACATCCAGCATGAAAAAGGGCTGGCTCTGTAGAGGACTACATCTAGTATGAAAAAGGGCTGGCTCTGTAGATATGCATCCAACATGAAAAAGGGATAGCTCTATCGATGAATACCAAAATGGAGGCTAGGCCTACAACCAGCATGAAAAAGGGCTGGCTCTGTAGAACTTCCTGTGATGAGAAGAATGAAGAGATAGTATAATTTAATTGAGATAGAAAAAGTAGTAATGATTATGATGATTCAGTGATGATATAGCTTTGATGATCCAGACTTGATGACGATCCAGTAGTGATGATCTAGACTTGATGATGATCCAACAGTGATGATCCAGATCAAGTGATGATCCATACTTGATGATGATCCAGCAGTGATGATCTAGATCAAGTGATGATCCAGACTCGATGATCCAGTGATGATATAGACTTGATGAAGATGACTTGACAATGAAGATGACTTGACGATGAAGATGACTTGACAATGAATATGACTTGAAGATGAAGATGAATTCAAGATGAAGATGAATTGATGATGATCCAGATGATATAGAAAAGAATACTTGTGCTGATAAATTGTGTCGAGAGAATACCTTCCTAGTTAAGAGGGAGTGTTGATGTATTTGTAACTTCGGAATGTATTCACTTGTATATCTTNAATTATCTATAATGTAATTGAGTCATGTCATGCCCCGATGTTCTGATCAGGAGATTCAATAATGTAAACAAGTCATGTAACTTCATTTAGGTTAAACCTCCATTGTAAGTCAGGGAAATAGTACCCACATTTGTGTCAAGGTTAACCCTCCTTGTTGATCATAGGGAAAAGTCCCCACAGTTGTGTGGCACTAGGGTTATTAGAATCTCCTAGAGATGTCAGCTCTAGTAAGTAATTGTTAAGTGGGGATGACATGTTAAAGTGGACATTAAGTGAACAAAAGAATATAAATAGAGAGTGAGCCTCTCTGTTTATCACACACACACTCACTCACTAGGGTGCATGATTGAGAGAGAAGTAGCTCTCTCAAATGAGAGAGAGAGAGAGAGAATATGTGGAGATCATCTTTATGTTTTCAGGTTTTACTGCTGCCATTGGTGCTCATTCTATCTCTAAGGAAGTTGTGGGGTTTTCTACTTTATGGTTTCCCCAAGGAAAACTCTTTGTGTCTCTTGTCTCTTGTGTTTATTGTTGTGCATGTTATTCTCTCAGATAAGATCCTAAGATAATGCTAGCTTGAATGATAAATTCTAACAATATTTTCTTCCATGTAGACATTCTTACTAAACCCAATGAATTTTGGCTCAAGCTCAAGTCACTGTTTGAGAAGACTGATGAGATGATAGGACGCCAAATTGAAAATGAGTTGACCTCATTGAGTCCAACTCACTTCGAGATGATCCAAGATTTCTTCACAAAGTTCAAATCATTGGTCCTTCAGATGAAACAATTTGGCATTGAAAAGAAGGATGAGAAACTGATCTTGTCCATCCTTTCAAAGCTAGGACCTAAGTACTCATTGTTTGTCTCATCATTCCACTTAAGCAAGCTGATAGCCTAAAATTGGAGAATGTCTTCACTAGAAGAATTCACGGAGTCTTTGACTCTAGAACAAGACAAGTTGCTGAAAATGGGTATGATAAAATCCACCAAGGATAAATCCCTTGCTACTGTAGTTTTGAATCAATCCAAAGGAAAGAATAAATCCAAGGATTCAAAGCAACAAGAGGAAGAAGCAGGACAAGCCCAAATCTTCAGATGGGGGTGCGAATCCCAGCAATGACAAAGAGAATAAGAAGCAAAAGAAGACAAAACACACTTATTATCACAAGGGGTGGCATCCATAGAGTGCATGCATGAATAAAATCATTGACATGATGGTGCAACTCCTAGAGAAGAAAAACATCCCACTACTAGAAGGAGCATGGAGGAAAGAGGGAGGCTCAAGCTCAGAGAACAAGGATAGATTCCATGCTTTGGTTGCTGGGTCTTCAGTCTCTTCATCTTTCATCATAGATTTAGGTTCCTGAAGGAACATGGTTTCCATGCAATATTCCTTCTTGAAAATACATCCTTACAGTGGTCCATCCATTCTCATGGGTGATTATTCAAAAATCCAAGCCAAAGGGATTGGCAGGATTGATCAAGAAGATGAGTATTTCTAAAATGTGTTGTTTGTGCCTGATCTTGCATTGAACATACTCTTTGTCTATAAAATGACACACACAGATACATCTAAGGGAGTAAAATTTACTCAAGATGATGTGGATATATCAGAAATATATACATGCTAAGTTGTTGTAGTAGGTTTTGCTGACCATGATTCGAGAATGTATAAGTTCTTTCACTTCCTACCCTACTCTCAAGGGAATGCAATCCTATAACATGCAAATGAGACCAGAAATTTTTGGCATGAGAGGTATGGCCATATCAACTACAAGTACCTCCAAGATATAAGCAAGGAAATCATGGTTGAATGGCTTCCTACCATCAAGTTTTCCAAAGGCACTTCCAAAGCATGCATAGGGGGAAAACATGTTGAACACAAATATGACAAAGGGAAGGCTAGGAGGGATTTCCAAGTGGTTGATATGATCCATTCAGATATTATAGGGACTCTTCCCACACCCTCATATGGGAATTCAAGGTGTGTACTTACTTTCATAGATGATTTATCAAGCTATTGTTGGGTGTATTTTCTCCAACAAAAAACTGAAGCTTTTTATACTTTCAAAGTGTTCAAGGATTTAGTTGAGAACATGTCTGGGAATAAAATAAATGTTATTAGGACTGAAAATTGAATGGATTATGTAAACAATAACTTACAGAATCTATTTCATGATAGTGGAATTTAGATGCATCATTCAGTGCCCTACACACCACAACAAAATGGTGTTGCAGAGCGCAAGAACATAGCTCTGAAAGATATGGAAACATGAATGATGGAGGAAAATGATTTCTAACATAAGATATGGGATGAAGCTATCAATTGTGCTCCATATTTTCATAAAATATCCCCACACAAAGAATTGTAGGTCAAAACTCAATTTGATGCTTGGAGTGGTCACAAGCCCAATTTTTCTCATTTCAGGGTTTTAGGCTCAAAGTCTTGGGATAGAATTCCTCTCGAGAGGAGAAAGGCCTTGAAAACTCAAGAAAGGAGTAAATTTTCATCAAATATTATAAATATTCAAAGGGATACAATCTCTTTTATCTATCATATAAGAAAACATTCATTGAAAGGAGTGTACAGTTTAAAGAAGAACCGACGCAGGGGATCGAACTAGTCCAAGGGAATTGCTCACATCCTCCACTCCATGATGATGTAAGTGATGATTCTTCCTCTGATTTTTATGATTTGGATGTTTATTATTATTATTGTGACATGAATTCATATTATGACTCACCGATTTGGCCAAATTGGGCTGAGAAAACCATACAAGCAACCAGTGATCTTGTTGGAGATCCACTAGACTCTAGGAGGACTAGATCTCAATTTCACAATGCTTTCTCCAATTATGATTTGAATCTTCCAGAGAGATTATATATCATGGTTATATTTTATCCTTATAAATATCATGAATCTTCTTTTTACCAAATATGGAAAACAACCATGCAATAAGAGTTCAATTCTTTGCAAGATAATTAAACTTGGGAGTTGGTTCCCCTATCCTCCAAGAGGAAACTAGTGCAATGTAAGTGGGTATATATGACCAAAGTGGATGCAGATGTTTCAGATATAAATTATTATTCCATGTTGGTTTCCAAAGTCTTCTCTCAATTCCAAGGAGTTGACTGTACAAACACATTCGCACCTCTTGCAAACATGGACTCGATCAAGCTAGTTTTGGTCATTGCTGCATCTAAGCAATGGGAGGTTCACCACATGGATGTGAAGAGTGATTTTATTCATGGTGAAATTAATGAGGATATATATATATTAAATCTTTAATGTTTCATTCATAATATTTCACTTGTTTGTAGGTTGAGGAAGTCACTCTATGGCTTCAAGCAAGCCCCCAGGGCTTGGTATGCCAAGATGGATAGATTGCTTCTTTCACTGGGTTTTGAGCGATGAAAATATCATCCTAATGTATATTTGAAAAATATTGGTGATTTATTGTAGGTAATGTTATTGTATTTTGATGAACTTTTGATTACAGGAAGTTGTATTTATGATATAGGATCAATAAAGTCCTCTTTGCATAGTGAGTTTTCTATGACCGACCTTGGATTGTTAAAACATTGTATTGGATTGGAGATTGAGAAATATGATGCATGGATCAAGTTAATCCAATAAATGTATTATAAATACCTATTATTGAATTTAAATATGGTTGAATTTAAGGTAGAAAAGTACCCGTTCCTTCAAGGAATAAAAATAGGTCATTTTGGTGCATCTCCATTGGTGGACAGCTCGTTGTGCATACAACTAGTTGGGAGATTGTTGTATCTCACACACTCACAACCAGATTTGGAATATGTCATAGGTGATATTTCAATATATATGTAAGAGCCTCATGAGATCCATTGGAAGGCTGCAAAAATGATCTTGCATTATGTGCAAGGAAGCAAACACTTAGGGGTACACTATGCTGCTAGTTCTCCACCAGAACTAGTTGGATTAACTGATTCTGATTGGGATGGATATTTTATTTATAGAAATTCAATTTAAGGTTATGTATTCATTCTTTTACATGGTTCCATATTCTATTAAATCAATAAACAACACACTATATCCCTCCATCAGTTGAGGCCAAGTACAGAGGATAAGTGAACGCATCTACACAATGTGTGTGGTTGTATGGTATTCTTGGGGAAATTGGATTCACATTTGTTCACCCATAGTAATTTGATGTGATAATAAAAGTGAAATAAATATTTCCATTCATCCATTGCAGCGATAGAGGACCAAGAAGATAGAGATACACATGCACTACATCAGGAGCTTGGTGCATGAGCATGTGACATTGTTGCAATATTTCTCATATGTAGAGAAAACTACTGACATATTCACCAAGAGATCCACAAAAAACTAATTCACCTATATAAGATCACTTCTTGGAGTGGGTGACACATGGTGATTATTTATATTCACTTATATTAGCTCCATGTCCATTTTATAGGGGAGCTTTTATTCCCATGAATTTTAACTCCTTACCTTGATTATATGGACAAATAAACTTTTGTAAGAGGTGACTTGAGCCTTAGTTTCCAAGGCCTCAATAATTTTGTGATATATTTAAACTAATTAAGTATTAAGGGGGTTTTTTATAGAATTATACCACCTTAGTATCATATTCATGCACGTATGACACATTTTCATTTGTTTCATACTTATGTTATATGGTCCAAAACTAGGTTGTGTTGGTCAAGCAAGGCCCTTTCGGTGTTTTGGACTCATTAAGGCACCCAGGAACCCAAATTTTATCATTATAGTTACACATTCATCCTCATTTATTAAATTTTAGTCCTTTGTGCACTCCCACTCCATAAAATAGGGAAACTGGTTGACCAGAGGCACCCATGCATGGTATTTGGGTGTTTTTTTGTCCTTTTGGACCATTTATTTCTTCCTATAGCCATTCCCACTCACCCATGCACTCCAAAACGCCTAAAATACCTTCATTTATGTCCTATAATTCTCCATCCACGTTCACACAAGCACTCATGAACGTTTGAGGTGGTTTGGGAGCTCATTCATCCATCTATGGGGTTTTGAGGTCGAATCTAAGCATGCCACATGTATGCATCCAAATGGCCTCCATAGGATAGAAATTTCATCCTACTGTAATAAAAAAATGTTCTAGTAATATTTAAATACTAGAAAGTGATAGTAAACTATGTTATCAGCTCCATTCTTATGTGTTAATTTCAGTATTTTCATTGTTTTTATGCATACTTTGTGAATATATTTAGTTGTGTGGATTCCTTTTGCTCCTATATATTGCTATGAATCATATTTTCACACTATCCCTGTGGTGGAATCTACCCTTGGGTAGCTGTCACGTATGGTCCTTTAAATTTTCCAAATAATCTACATTACCTCCCTGGCATATATTTAAAACATTTGCCAAAATATGATTGGAAGAAAAATACTACTACATAGGAGCATATGTCTAGGTTCCAAGATTTCACAAATAAGATTTTCATTGAACATGATGATGTATATATGAGTTTCTTTGTACAAACCTTAGAAGGTGAGGTAAGAAAATGCTTGAAATATTTTCTTGCCAATTCTTTAAACACTTGTCCTTCCTTACAAGTCACTTTTATGAGGCATTGGGGAGAGAAAAGGGACCACTTGTACTGTCTTATTGAGTTTGTTGCACTAAGAAATAAGAAGGGAGAAACAATAGGATAATTTAATAAAATATTTTATAAAAATTGCAATAATATCCATCACGAAATTAAGCCTTCATGACCAACTACTAAAGTCACTTATGCGGGTTCCGTGAAGCTGAATTCATGATCATTTTAAGAGAAAGCAATTATACAACTCTCTTGGTTATGCGGGATGATGATGTTGATGTAGAAGGTAACATGAAATCCTGAGGCAATTTGAAACATATACAATGTTTTGATAAGAATAATCCTAGAGATGAAGATGACACATCGAATAAGAATAAAGAAAATCAAGATGACAAGATTTGAGATGTCGAGGATACTAAGAGGTCTGTAAAATAAGCTAACTTGGCCTGAGTTATATGGAAGCAGTGCAAAAAAAAAACCTCAAGCCATGGATCAGATAAATACTAAGCAATTCATAATACCTTTTAATCCTAAAATATTAAATAGCGATAGGAGAAATGAATATCCTCCTTTGTATCCCCCTACTAGAGAAAATAATAATAACAATAATGATCAGCTTGTGTCTTTTCCCCCTGATTGTTATAGATGATTTTACCACACTTGGTAGATCACACCTCTACGGCCTTCCATGTCCCTCTACATACTCCTTGGACCCCCCTTGCTCAAGTTATACTTTTATGAACCAATAAAGTCCCTAGAAAAACCTAGTTATGTGTAAACGTGACTTCTAAGCCAATACCCGCATACGTCGTGAAATGTGCATAAAAACAAAAACGTTTGGAGTTTACCTCATTGTGTCCTGAATAAATTGACTCTTGGCCTTCCATATGCTTGGAAAACAGTCGGACTTGACCCCCCATTGTCTATTGGAGGGCTATATATTGAGGGTCTTGCATGCATTGAAGGAGGAGAATCTTGGAGAGCAAGGAAACTATAGTTCATTGTTGCCTCACTTATTTATGCTTGAGTCTGCAACCCTTTGTTCCTTTGGAGCATAAATTTTTGCTCTTCCCAAGATTTCCATTGCATTTTAATATTTCCATTGAGATGCCAGTGGAGGACTCAATTTTTCCATTTCAATGAGGTGCCGATAGAGTTTGTCATTGTTCTATCTCTATTTATTATTAATAGAAATATCCATTTCTTGTCCATTACATGTGTATAAATATAAATATTTTGTCCATGGATGTAATTATATTTTCTTATACATGATGGTTTATATATGATAGAGTAGGCCTAACACTTTGATTTATAGCATGCTTGTCTTGGTTGATGTTGTTGAGAGCGAATTGTGCATGCAAACGTGTTGGAAGATCTCAATGGAGATCTACATCAAAAGCCCAGAATAAGGTACGCTTCATATCCCTTAGTGTTAGATGCATTTTTCTCTCTTTCATATTGGAATGGATTGATTTCTAGTGTCATTTAGTTTGTTGTGGTCTACTCCAATCCATATGAAGTTTCTTTCCATAACAGAATTAGCAACTCTGCTAGGGAGGTTCCTTGTTTTCTTTGGGAATTAAGGGCACAATATTCTTGACTTTCTCTCTGGTTCTCCATGTTTTCATGTTGAATTTAGTAGTATGTTCATCCATTGACACTCCCCTAGAGTGGTTTGACCCCTTTCCTTCTTTTTACCACTTTATTCTCTGTATACGTGGGTTTTAGCCTAAAATTTGTGTACATACACCACTTTTCTTTGAACAGACATGTACATCCTCCCTTTTGGTTAAGTTTTTGATGTGGGAAGTTGCTCCATCAGTTGTGATTGTGGCTGGGTATTCCTGGGTACTGATGTTGTTTGTTGACTGCTTATTTTTTCACCAGAGACCCCTTTTTCACTGATTTTTTCTTTGAAGGTAGGTCTAGTCATTAATTTCCTTTCTATTTTTCCATTAGTGCATTAATATTTTTGTCTTGGTGTCTTGCTCGGCATGTGTTTGATTCTTGATGCAGAGACTGATAATTTTAATGAGTTTTATTCCGTTTTCATTCTTTTATATTGAAAATACAAAATAATTATATAGTTGCATTCTTACTTGCATTTCACATATGGATTTAAGGAGTTACTTGCATTGGATTTCTTGCATGAGAGTTGTGTTTAGGATTTCATATAGGAAGGATTGCATTGGCATTTGGAAAGGAATGAATTTTTGTGCATTTCATGTAGTGGCATACCCCTTTCTTCATATTTAAAGACAAATTGCACTTGGCATTATTTGTTAGGTGTGCATATTTACTTTCATTGTTAGTCATAACATCATTGGTTGCATGGCCATTTCCTTTGAGTAATCACCACCTGTAAAATTAACGAATAATTTAAAATGAATTACACATTTCTATTTGATAGGATACAACAATAAGCTTAGGTTTTAGAGTCTTGGAATAGGTTGTGTGAGTAAATTTCTCGAAGACTACTAAACAAAAAGAAGTAGGTGTCTTTCCAGGTGAGAGATTTAAATAATTGGTATAATTAGTGTTCTCATGAGGCTCCTCTTACACTAGAGTCAAGCATGAGGCAACGTACACGTTTGTGGTGGGGATATCCCCTTGTCACTCTCTATACATCGTCAGAGATATTTCCAGGATCTTATTTGTATCTTGGGGATTTTGAGGTACCTTTGGTGCTTTCGAGCTCCGGTGTTTTTTACCATTCCCATATGGTAGATCCTACCTACGACTGTCTACCTAAGCATTGTTTATATTTGGGTGGCCTTAGTTTCCTTACCTAGGTATCTCAGGGGGTACTTGCAAAGGTTATTTTGTGAGTGTCATGGCTAGGTAGGGGTTGGACAGCATAGTCCCTTTATGTGTTGAAGCTGAGGGCCACTATAGTTGGTTACACACCTCATATTGTAGTGTATGGGATTTTGAAGCTTCTCCTAGGCAAGACATACCTTCTACATTCAGGAGCTCACTTATCCTCCCCTTCCCTTGCTTGCATTTTGGGTTAGATTTTTTTAGGAGTGTGCTCTTTATGTGCTAATTGGATTTAGGGATCATAGTTACTTGATTATATTTAAGTCCTCTCAAGTTCGGGTCCTTTTATGTTTGACATTCCTACTATCACTACTAGTATCCCATCGCTAGGTCCAAGTCCTAGTGCGGACTCTGGTGTTGGATCGGGGGGCACCAAAGACTCTTACCTTGTTCATAGATTTGGGAGTGGTGTTTGTTCTCATGGTGGTGGTAGTGGATACATGAACGTTGGATCTACACCTTACATTTATTCTCATGTCCCTGTTGTCGCCCGAAACTGGCACGCGGGTGCCGAAATCCCAAGTCACAGGCACGCCGGCCCGGCGACAACCTCTCGAGAGATGCCAATGTCACCACACCTTCTCTCTCCTCACTTCAGGCTAGCTCTTCTCCAGCTCTAGGGGGGTTTCCCTAAATTTGGATCTCTAAGGCAGGTGCAGTTGAGGGCAGGGTGATCTGAAGAGGCTGCCTTAGAGAAACTCGGGTAGCAGAAAGGAAAATAAGTTGGATTGATGGGTAGGAAGGGAAGGGAGGATCAGTCCTCGAGGAAAAGGCCAGTGCCAGTATCAGAAGGGAAAATGGAGTCAGAAGGGGAATCAGAAAGGATTTGCGTTTTACAAAAGGGAGATCAGGCTGGTCTGCTCCATAATCAAAGGCCAGGAGAATGGTAGTATAACTGAATACTTTCCATTACTCCCCACCAAGCCATCCCCTCACCTTTTTCTTTTAAATTGGTCTGCTGATACCCAAAGAAATATGAGGTTCTCGTGTACTCTCTCAGAGAGCACACGTCCCCCATGGAGCCAGATGTTACCTCTTGATTTGATAGGGATATCCACAGGGATGCAAGAGAGAATGATCGAGTTCAAAGGCCACCTACAGGAAGCTTCAAAGTTATTTTCTGAAATGTTAAAGAAAGGAATAAGCCCAAATAATGTAACTTTCAATACCATGATGATGCTTTAAGTTTAGACAGTGATGGGGGGTATTGAAAGTTACAGTATTTGGGCTTATTCCTTTCTTTAACATTTCAGAAAATAACTTTGAAGCTTCCTGTAGGTGGCCTTTGAACTCAATCATTCTCTCTTGCATCCCTGTGGATATCCCTATCAAATCAAGAGGTAACATCTGGCTCCATGGGGGACATGTGCTCTCTGAGAGAGTACACGAGAACCTCATATTTCTCTGGGTATCAGCAGACCAATTTAAAAGAAAAAAGTGAGGGGATATTACAAAACCAAGAAGAACAGACTGAAAATTTAAATGCTCATGCAAGAGCTTATTTCTTCCTACCTACCTAACTTAACATGAACCTAGACACTGTTAAGTGTATGCATACAACCAATGAAGCCATTCTAGCATATTTACCATGCCAAACTTCCTTTTTGTAATCTTAGCTAGTGAATGAAACAAAGATATATTCATCATAAGACAACTATGCCTTGCAATCTGCTCATGAATGAAGCTGAACTGTAACATTAGACTATTAGGCAAGAAGAAGTTATACTAGGAAGAATCAAACCGTGCACAAGAAGACTCTATTCACTAGTCGATAGGGCTCACATACAGCCCTTCATTATCAAACTGCTCAAGCTGATATGCAAAAACAACATCATTACCTTCAATACGATGAACTTGAGACAAGTCCACATCTTTCGAGTGAAGTTGTTCAGGAACTTGGGGCAACTCCATATTTTCATCATGAAACTGTATATGAATCTGGGGAAGCCTCACACCTTCTATTTCAGCGATATCTAGGATCTCTTCAGTAATGTCTTCGACCAAGGGTTCTTGTACTGCTTCCTCAACCAGATCTTCCATGGCTTGTTCTTCATGAATCTCTTCCTCAAGTTCGTGATGGACCCTAGGGATGAGAGCATCATATTTTTTAGCAAGATGCTCAATCTCATCTACTGTCCCATCGTGCCAGCGGAGGAGAAACCTCTCGAAAAAATTTGGCACTGAATCTATGGATTTATCCAACAAACCATTGAACGAGGTCATTGCATCATTTACCAAAGTTATGGAAAAAATGATCATAATTTCATCCTCATGATGAACATCAACATCAGCCATCAGTTTGCAGAAAGAGGCAATGTGATGGGTGGCTGAAACACCATCATTTCCATGAAATTCGGGAAGAATATCATGTATCTCAGGGTCATAGCACTCACTAGGAAATCCATGGACTTTTGAGAAGTCCAGTGGGCCGTATGCCTCGTGCCACATATCCCATGGTTCTTCCATAAATCAAACAATGCGGTACTTAATTTGAAAAAACGTGTTAAATCATACCTCATACCAAACTTGTGGAGTCGCCAAGGTGAGCTTGAAAGCCTTCTGATGAGTGTGCTCACCTCTACACCCAATCGGATCTTCAAATCTGTAAAAGGACAAGGGCTCTGTCCCTTCGTGGATTCGCCATGTGAGAGGAATAATTTTCAACGTAATCTCCCACAGATGTCAATGAAGCATAGTCTTTAAAATCCGAGAACTGGACTTTGTCCCTGTCAACGGCGCCAAAATTTTGTCGCCCGAAACTGGCACGCGAGTGCCAAAATCCCAAGCCGCAGGCACGTCGGCCCGGCGACAACCTCTCGAGGGAGAGGCCAATGTCACCACACCTTCTCTCTCCTCGCTTCAGGCTGGATCTTCTCCAGCTCTAGGGGGGTTTCCCTAAATTTGGATCTCTAAGGCAGGTGCAGTTGAGGGTAGGGTGATCTGAAGAGGCTTCCTTACAGAAACTCGGGTAGCAGAAAGGAAAATAAGTTGGATTGATGGGTAGGAAGGGAAGGGTGGATCAGTCCTCGAGGAAAAGGCCAGTGCCAGTATCAGAAGGGCGAATGGAGTCAGAAGGGGAATCAGAAAGGCTTTGCATTTTGCAGAAGGGAGACTAGGCTGGTCCGCTCCATAATCAGAGGCCAGGAGAATGGTAGTATAACTGACTACTTTCCATTACTCCCAGACCTCCAAGAACATAACGACGACAAGCAACTTGGCAGCTGCAAATGCTTTCCCAACGTGCTAGATTGTTAGCCTTCTATGCCGGCTTAGTATACAACTTATGAAAACACAAGATTACCACTGAAAAACCCAACATGTCCAAAAAATCCACAATGAATTTCTTTATTAACTCCAGGGAAAAAATACTCCCAGCCTAAAAACTTTCCATCTTTACAAAGAAAGAGGCTAACCTCTTTATAGGCTAAAAATCCATTCTCATCAAAAAAAAATAAAGACAATAAAGTAATAAAGATAAAGTGGATTGAGATCCACTTTCTCACCACTAAAATCTACAAAGATTCTTAGTAAGCTAAAGTGTAACTAACACTTATTAAGATATCAAAAATAAATAAAACAATTGAACTAATAGTTTTATCATGGACACATCCGAGGAATCAAAGGCTCACAAATCCACGCAACCGATCATGTGAGCTGGCCACCTAATACCCACGAGGAGTTCCATGATTCTATAACCAAAGAAAATAATTTGGGAAGGCACAGGGCCAAATGTGCTAGTCGAGATCGAGCTAGCTAGAGAAGATGCAAATCAAGTCTTTTAATTTCCAGCTCCAAGTCTTATTCAACCCAGATGTTGAAGACCGGTTGGAGTCGGTGGCCAGAGAAGCCACATTACGATGAAATGTCACAATTTGTTCTTTCAGTTGCCAACACCAATGTGACTACGGGTAGAGTAAATACATGACCAAAAAAGCTGGAGGAATCTTCGGATTGATGCCACATGAATAAAATGCCAAATTCAACTCCAAGAAATCATGGTGCTATATTCCACGCATAGTCCTGAGCTAGCTGCCAACTGAGCACGACTAGTCTCAATCAAAATTGGCTCACTGTCAAACGATCTCCACAAATCGGTGATATTGACTGCAATGAGTCAATAAAAACACCCCATGTATACTCCATGACTCAACATGAATCCTGACACTCATATCAACATTCGAAACCCCAGCTGAAATCAATGCCATCCCATGTAACAACTGAGCCCTCTGCGTGCTAGTGACTCAATTATTCGTAGCCAATGAGAGAAGGAAGATGATACATGGGTCACTTAGAAACTCAGGAAAGTGTATAACTATCACAGCAACCCGTGTTCTCCACCATTAACTCAGATGCTGCCCTCAATAATCCGCCAAGCATTTGAAGTTAGCTGCGAACTACTTTTTAGCGTGAAACACTCATGATAGTCCCAACGATGATAGCCAATATAAACTCGCAAAGTTTATCCCAAGCTTCCTCGTGGAGACAAACAATGGACAGTGCACTGCATCACCGAGCCACATAAATGGATACCCAAAGTCCGCAATGAGGATGCGAATCCAGTTTTTGTGCATGAAAATGAACTCAGTGACCACTATTTTTAAGACTTGGCATTCTCAGCATCATTGGTGACTGATAGCTTTAACAGCCTGTAAATTATACCCACGGTGTGGCTCAATGATTGCATACTTAGCAGTAGTATGGATATGGTAAATCAAATACGTGTATAATATATCAAATATTTTCTTTCTTTCTTTTAACGACTCAAGCAACTCTTTCTGTGTGGTCGTTTTTCCAGAGAGGAATCACTTTACTGCTGATCAACTTTAGCAGGGACACTCGTATCTCTATGCAGTTCTCTACCATTTTAGGAATTTTCACAGAAGAGATGAATACAGGTTTGAAGTTTTCAAATGCACGGGGGCTAAAGAATTTGATTGCAAGCACAGGAAACAAAAGAACTAGGCTGGAGTATCATTTAACAGCTAAATATGGTAATCTCCATAGCCAAACTATGCTTCTCAATGAAAAATCTAGATGTAACTCCTGAGGGTGAGATACCTTCTTTAGAGCCGGTGACAGTTGATGCTGATAGATGTATTTTTTTAGCACCTCTCTCTATTGCATTTTTGTCTCTTCCAGATGTTCAATTCTTAGCATGTAGCAGTTAGGGGTTGATTATCTAGAAAATTCTCCCAAAGGGTCTTCATGTTGAAGTCTTGCATTGCTGAAGCAGGAGCTTCAAGTTTTCTACGGGTCCTTAATTTCTTCTTCTTTGAAGGTTCTCTCTGCTCAGCGCACTCCTTAATCCTTGCAATCCATCAATATCCTTGGCTTCTCTCATCAACAAATAAAGACCGTGCAACACTCCAGAATTCTTTAGCAACATGGCAGCATAACAACACTCTAACCCAAAGGTGCCCACAAGACTTGCTTTGATTTGCACTAGGTCACCCAACCCAACCTTCCTATTCATTTCTCCACTTATACGGATTGTCATTGATCAAGGTATCTACACAGGCACATGCTCTGGCAACTCCTAAATTTTAGCCTTTGAAATCCGAATATATGATAGCCCTCCAAAATTTCACAGTCTGAACTATCACTATCTGAACTTGTCACACTGTGAAATACCTCTGTGTAATGACCAGCAGCCTCTTTTCCTGATGTCTTTTGGCTATGTACTCTTTGATTTTCAATTGAACTAGCATCACTATCTAAACTTAAAGCATCATCATGGTATTGAAAGTTATAGTATTTGGGCTTATTCCTTTCTTTAACATTTCAGAAAATAACTTTGAAGCTTCCTGTAGGTGGCCTTTGAACTCGATCATTCTCTCTTGCAGCCCTATGGATATCCCTGTTAAATCAAGAGGTAACAGTCCCATCGTCCACCACATTGTTTCCTTTGAATGTAGTTTTCATGATCAATCCTCCATATATGCTATAGTATGGACTCTTTACTAATTTCTTCCAGTTTTTTTGGACTAATATTATTGTCATGTAGGGTCCATTTTTTGTACACTCTCTTCGAGGCTTTGACTCGTTCATGCCCATGATATGTATAATTTTGTACTAGCATATAGGTTAGGATCACATGTCTACTTGCATTATGCATCGCCTTATGACCATGTCACCTTGGCTATAGGTACGAAACCACTTTGCCATGTCATGAAACCTTCATACTACTATTAGAAGTGACATTATGTAAGTGTTAGAGCCTTCATATTCATTGGTTCCCTAGTTAGATCCTTCTTTTCCATTTAGTACCCATGTCGTCAGTCCTCCCTTAGATCTAGGAGTCCCTTATAGTCCTTCCATGTCTTTGAGCAAGAGCTTCATATCCCTCTTGAAATTTATACTGGCCATATCCCATAGGGACTCCCTTGTATATCAAGTTTTAATTGCATTTCATGCATTTTTATTGCCTTATTGAAATTTATGTCGGCTCCTCGCTTCAGAGTTATAATCCATGTAGCCCGATCTTGCCTCAATCCTATCCAAGTAGATCCTTTTTATTAGAATTTGAATGCCATTTAGATCTTCAAGAAAATAGTTCTAATAATGTTTGCAGTAAATGGAGAATGAAGATAGAAACTGAAAAAGAAAAACCACACAAGAAACGAACAAGTATTGCTCAGGAATTTATAGTATCATTCACAATAATAAATCCAGTGTTACAATAGGTTACAAATAGAAAGAATTCAAATTCATTAGGGAGAAATTTGAATATACCAAGTAGATCTAACTATATCTAATTGAATCTCTAACTCATGGTATCTCAATCAATATCAGAGTCCAACAGATCAACTCCCAGATGTACAACATCTCAAACAATCCGTGACAGCTACTTAACCCAATGCAACTGAGTGTGGTAGGTGGGAAAAGGAACCTACTCCACATGTAGCCATGCATTAGCCATGAAAATATTTTTCCAGCTAACTGATTGTGAACTAACTAAAATTAATTGGGGGATAACTAAGACTAGCTAGTACTAACTCCAACTAACTGAAGTAGGTTGGTGTCGGGACTCTCAATGGCTCCTAAACTGTAGGGATTGGTCTAGGAGGCACCCAAACTGATACATGCACATGCAGTAAGTGGAGGTTAACCTCTAGTAGTGTTCCCCACACTCCAGTGGCCGGTACATGTGGCTCCATTATGACAAGTGGACCCAATGGTACTAGTGGACCTAATTATTAATTAAGGTTCCTAACTTAGGATAATTAATCTAATAGACAGTATGGTCAAGGTAGGATTAATAATCCTAACACCCCCCCTAAATCCTAACTTGGACAACTGTAGGCCCTAGTAACAAGACCATAGGTCACCCAAATACAATATAAAAGACATAATGTTGCTTAATACTACTGAGTAAATAGGGGAAAACGTCATGGGAAAAGCACCCCCTCAAAATAAGCAGAAATACAAATTTTGAAAAAAATTGTGAAAATTTTTGCTGCGATTTGCAGCACTATGCACCAGCAATATCTTGGTTCTTCTATGCAGTTGAACCCATGAATCAAAACAAATTTCTTATGTCTATAGGAATCTTCCTCTTTGGAAGAAGAAAAATGTGCCCAGCTGAATCAAGAATATAGACAGTTGCAGGATGAAAATTGGACCCAAGTAGAGCATCTGAAATCAACTGATGAGAGAGCAAAGGTGATTGAGAATTTGAACCATGTGAGTAACACCCAATAATATGATATATTTCATCCTTGAACAGCAACCCATTAGTGGTAAAATCATCCCCAAGTGTTAGGAGCAAGTGTCCAAGCAGATGCAGAATGTCTCCAACTTTACTAGTTCTGTGAGGAGATGAGCATGTGATAAAAAACATAGGTAGAGAAGCCCTGGGACTATGGAAAGAGAATTATTGAGCTCCATAATCTGATATATATTCATAAATAACCAATATTTCACAAAATATAATATCATCAAACTCATAAGATAAAACTAACATCAAATCCTCAACAACAGAATTAAAGGAGACTTGCGGTGCTTGATTTGTCACACCAAAATTGATGAAGCCTATTACAAGAAATATTGTAATATATTGAATAATAAAAACTGAAAAAAATATTATCATATAATAAAATAAATCAGATCCAAATAGGTTCATATCAGATCCAAAAATTTGAAGTGAAATCAAATCCTCGGCAACAATCTTGAAGGAGACTTGCGGTACTTGAATTGTCACACCAAAATTGATGAAACCAGCTACAAGCAGTATTGAAAGCTCATGAAACTGAAATATTGAAACAATTAATATCAGATAAGATATAAATAAGATCATACCATATCAAATAAATTTCATATCATATACAAGAGTTTGCTCCACCGAGATGGTAGATGCACAATTTTCTCCTTCTTCAAAATTCAGAATATTGGTGCATGCAATCATGTAGAAATTTGTTGGAAGATCAAGATCAATGAGAGTGAATGGATCACTCCTACAACCTGAAATTATTCCAAAAATATCCAAATATTTCCAAAATATAAAATCAGCAAACTCATGAGAGAAAACTGACATCAAGTCCCCAACAGAAATTTTGAGAGAGATTTTTGGTACTTGTTTCTTCACACCAAAACTGATGAGAACA
Source organism: Pseudotsuga menziesii (assembly GCA_001517045.1). Taxonomy (NCBI): domain Eukaryota; kingdom Viridiplantae; phylum Streptophyta; class Pinopsida; order Pinales; family Pinaceae; genus Pseudotsuga; species Pseudotsuga menziesii. Next base: position 218,099 of record LPNX010519361.1, read on the forward strand.
ACTACAAGAGGCACTGAAATATATTGAACCCTATAACCAATTAATGTCAGACCAGATACAAATAATATCATATCATATCCAATAAATTCTATATCATATCCAAGAGTGTGCTCCACCAAGCTGGTAGATGCACATTTTTCTCCTTCTTCAAAACCTTTGAAAGAGATTTTTAGTACTTGTTTCTTCACACCAAAATTGATGAGAACAACTACAAGCAGTACTAAAATCTATTGAACCCTAGATACAAGTAGTATTAGATCAAATAAAAATAATCATATCATATCCAAGAGTGTTTCATATCATATCCAAGAGTGTGCTCTATCGAGATGGTATATGCACAATTTTCCCCTTCTTCAAAACCCTAAGTATCTATTGTTCAGGATTAAGCACCCTTGTAACCTAGGATCTAGGGTTACCAAATTACTACTAACCTTGAAAACATTCAGATTTAATAGAGAATAGAAAGGAAATAGGAAGAAATTCTTGACCTACCCGATTATTGACGGTTGATCCAAGCTGGATCTTCTTCCATTTCTCTTCTCTCCAAAGCTTCTAGGGATGCACCTCCTTCACTTGTAAAGAGAAAATTATCCAATTACTATATTATGCATGTATATATAAGAGGTTAGAAAAACAATATATCGATTACATAATCAAATATATTCATTAACCATGATACATGGAACAGACTCAACACAATGTTGGAAGAAGAATTCTCTTTATTAACAATCAATGAATGAGATAAGAATACAACCCAGCTTTCGAGACAAGGATTCCTCTGCAACCAAAGGAATCTGAGTTCTGCTGCTCCAAGACTTCTGAATATATATCACTAGCATAAATTTGCTCTCCAATATTGATTGATTAATGCCCTCCCCAAGGCCTCCATTTATACTTTGGTAAATATAGTGGTTTCGAAGGTTGAGGAGGTTGAAACAGTTAGGATAGTTAATGATTACGACCCAACTAATCTCCATTAATCGTGTTTTATATTTTTAAGGTCGAATCAAGATGTACATGACTATTGATATATGAAACCCATGTATGATACATGAGTTTCTTAAAGGAAACCCATGTACGCTGATGTACGCGGGTTGCAATGTAGATAGTCACGTATAGTACGCGAGTTGTCAATGGAAATAGTCATGTACATACGCGAGTTGCAATGGACATAGTCACGTACGCAACTGAACACTTAGAAATATAATATGGCAAGCTAGTTCATGGGTAAATACATCCCAAGTCATTCCCATCTATAGTGTTTTGGCAAACTTCAATCCTAAGATGTCATTTTGTGTACCAACATAAGGAATGTCGGCACTCGGAAGAAGAAGTGCCATTTGGGCTGATAACAGATGCCCCCTAATGTGTGAGGTCAGAGGAAAATAATGGCCGAAATACATTATAATCATTATCTTGGAGAATGCAAAAGACCAATGGAACAGATGTAGTACCTGAAAAAAATACATAATAATGTCATATACAAAGTCATATATGAGGATGCTATGTTCAATATACTGGAACACTAGCTCCTTTATAATATTTGAGTACATCATATGGTACAAGTATAAGACCATGTATATTACAAAGGTGGATCGAAGCCACAATATACAATAATGATGAGTCTTCAAATATTTGGAAGCTGTGTAAGTGATCACAACATAATCTTGTGCAACTTAGTCCATAGATATGAACCTAAGGTCTTCGTCAAAAATCCCAAAGAACCAAGTACAATCCAAGCCATATGAATAGATGTTATTGAAGTCGAACATGGATAGGATTCAATAGATTGTCAACCAATAGGTGATAATTGACAGCTGAAGCAAAGGAATTCACCAATAATGAAAGTGAATCCTAAGTTACGATTGTCAAAAAACTCTAGGTCCTCCTCATCAGGAAGTGCTGATGCGTAACCATACTATGATGAGGAAGGAAATAGATCCTCCAATGGATCACAAGAGAGACTAGGAACTAGGTAAAGGAAGGGAAACATAATTAATAACAGAAAATACAATGATGGAATCAGGATATAGATCAAATACAGGGTTAAATCCTTGAACAGTGAGCACAACACAAAGATGACCCAAGTTAGCTTTTAAATTTGCAAATAGTACAACTAGACTTATCTGTCATGTAGGAGACATGATCATATTCCCCAGGTATAACTAACAAGTATAGGAGTAAGAAACTTGAAGTAATAGCTGAACTAAAAGTGAACACTAAGACATGAGTATCAGAAAAAACAGAGAGTGCTATGTTTAAGGAAGACATATTGCCACTGACTGAGAATCAAAATAAAAATTCTTCCTTATCTTTCCTATTAAATTTTAATGAGTCTAGGAAATTCAACTCAAGTCTCTCTTCATTTTTTGAAAAGCTTGAAGAGAAGAGGAAATAATGCTTGATAGTGTCACTGATTTGTGGATTTTATGAGCCCGAACTAGTACATGCTCACTTGGTGTTTTCATGTTTAGAGAGTCTGAAAACTTCGAAGAAGACTCCAGGGGGTCATTTTTCGTTCAATTTAGTCTCCTGAGGCTGAAAAAGTATAAAACATACCATAGAAGAACTCTCTTAACTCTCATAGAAGAAAAGGTGAACCTTTTTTTTACTTTGTCAGGGAGGTCCCAAAAAGGTTAAATTACCACCTACCCAACGCTCCTTCGAGAGCAGCATATAGCTTGAGTTTTACGAGTGTGAAGGAAAGCAAGATCACTCGAAAAGATCCATTTGAGTACAATAAATGTGGCTTACAACAATAAACTAGATTTTTTGTTCTTGATGTTTAACGAGCATGAAAAATACATAAAGTACACTCGAAATCTTTTTCATGTTTAGGTCTAGATCATGAAAAAGAGAAAACTGAGCTCATACCGGGTGTTCCTTTTCCGTGAATTTAGTCCCTCGGGTTCGGAAAAATGATAAACCTATACCTAAGAATACTCTTCTCAATTCCGTAGAAAAGAGAGTGATCCTTTCTCGTATTATTCCACATGGTCTAAGAAAGAGATAACCTACCACCAATGCGGATGCCCATTCACATATTCTTAACGAGCTTGAATGGACAAGTTTACTCGATAGTCAAGTCTATTTTGAGTAGTTGGACTTGGACCTAAAGAAACTCCATAAGGGTGGGGAGTCTTATAAAGGGATAGCTTGTAAAAAGAGACCAAAATGAGGCTCAATTTGGCGTGAAAAATAGCTAAGACTCCCCTAAACCTATGACAGCTACAACATGAGTATCGAAAGACAATAAGTAGGTTCTAAATGAGGATACTCATGGGAGGAAAGTCCTATCCATGGAAGAACAATGGCATAAATGAGGAACTAATGGTTAAAAATATCGTAGTCCATGTTCAAAGTGTTGATGCTAGGATTAAGATGGGTTAGGTATAAATGCAAAATGCATGTGAAATGACCAAAAAACCATCCTATATGAGAGAAAAAATAACTTTAAATGACCATAGACCTGTCACATTAAAGAAAACGATATGGCCTTAGTTTGATTTTATATAAAAAATATGAACTATAGGGAAAAAACCCTCTTTGAAAATAATTTTTCTATAAATAGTTCAAAATATAAATAAAAAACTCACCATTTGATTTTTACCCAAAATAGACAAGTTTTACCTCTACCTTTGATTGCTTGGTGTGGACGACTCAATGGACAATTCTCGAAACCACAAGTGCTAGGTAAAACTACACTCCATGCTCTTTCATTTGATCCAAGCAAATTTCAGCTTTTGGCCCATTTTTTATGTTTTCTAACGCCCTCAAAGCATGAACATTGTGTACGCGGGTATGGTATATCAATAGTTGTGTACACATGTTTTGTACGTGGGTTTCCCAAAGGAAAGTCGTATACAATACGTGACTTGTCCAAAGGGCAGTCACGTACACTGCGAGAGGTAGAAAAATATTGTGTAGGGCCAAAAAATCAATTTTTTATATGAATCTAAAGGTTTTAAATGGCTTGTTTATCAGATTGAAATATGGTGCTTGAGTGGAGGGAGAGGGAACATGAAGACATAGACCAAGAATCTCTATAAGATGCCCCCACGGTAAATGCTTTATGGCAAAGTGGGTTATTGAAATTCTTCTGTACCTCACCTATGCAGTCAAATGTCTACTTATTAGAGTTTTTGATAAACTATTGGGATCATGATCTTGGTATGTTTGACCTTCAAGGTGATTTTCTAGAGGTTACTTCGAAAGATGACTATTTTATCTTCGCTTTATCATGACGGGGAGCTCTGATGAACTTGGAAGGTACCGGCAGAGGCAGTGACCTTCAAAGTGTAGAGAAATACATAAATATATACTGTGACCCTGGCACTCAAAAGAGGGGTAGCTGCCTCCCTATTGTTCATATTCGTAACTTTCCCTTGTAGGTATTGGCAAGTACTATAGTGAGGGTTGCAGGGTCATCATCACTTCACCTTGCAACTCGAAACCAAATGAGACTTGCGGTGGACTGTATACAGGGAGCTCTATATGAATGGTGTTTGAGAGTAATCCCGATAATGAGGAAGTAGCTCTCTGATTGCAAAAGAGGCAGGCAGAAAAATTTTAGTTATTCCAACATATAAGGGATGGCACAATTGACATGTCAAAGAAAAATAATTCCAGCAGGGATACATGGTTCTCCTCATGAAAGCAATTTTGTGAAGCATCTAGGTAAGTTAAAAATGTATTGGTTAGGACCTTATGTAATTCATTTCATCACCAAATGAGGTGCGGTGCATTTAAAATAGCTAGATGGTGCATAGTTCCTGAAGCTTATGAATGGTAGTCGGCTAAATTCCTATAGGGATATCTAGGTGCGGTGCCATGCATAAGATGCATGCACAAGAATATATATATATGGAAATATGTTGAAGAGGAGGGAGCCGTAGTAAGGAAGGTTGCAAAAGAGGAAAGTATACTCAATTCGCAGCAAGAATGGAGCTTGGTGACATCATATGAAGTGCAATAGAGTCAAATTAGGAAATAAATGAAGCAGTTAAACCAGACGAGTGATGACGTAAGTGACAAGACATGCATTTATGAGGAATTAGACCATTGGATTTGTAGAATCAGCGGCATATTTGGTCGATCGTTTGAGGATTTGGCCATAATGTTAAAAATCATTCGCTCAAGTGTCTTAAGGTTATTAAAGTCAGCATGGGGGGCATTGGATGAACCATTATGATTGTTGAGCTAAGCATATTGAAGGTAATTAGAAGAGCATAGAGAGGAGTGCACAAGTGATAGAGTTGACACGATGGCTCGGATAATCTCGAGCGGTAGAACCCATGAGTCTCTACCATCAAGAACGTTGATTGAAGAATAAATACCATACCTTCAAGAAGAAATATTGAGGATAGTAAGGAATAAAATGGGCGCAAATAGCCCAAAGTCCCCATAGTGGAAGAAGAGGTCCACACAAAGTTCTACCAGGGTCGCAAAACTTGAAGTAGAGGTTGGGCCCTTGATGATCGGTGGAGAGGATTGTACAACTCGGAAGGGGGCGACTGTTGATGACATAAACTACAACAAAAACTAGATTTAGCATCTCGTTTTGCATCCTTTTTTGCGTCTAGACCATCTTTTAGTGTATTTTTCTTCATTTTATGGACAAAATGGCGCAATTTCACGGGTTGGTGCTATTTTAGGCGTTTTTTGCATCCTTTTTCTAAATCTGGCACAAATTGTGGCGTAATTTGTACTAGGTTTTGCACCTAGTTATGCGCCAGGTTTTGCATCAAGTTTTGCGACAGGTTTTAAGACTAGTTTTGCACCTAATTTTACGCCTAGTTTGTACATCTACTCTTGTTGCGCCCCTTTTACGCCAATGTTTGCCTCAACTTTTACGCCCTTGTTTTCATCCACTTTTGCATCCTTTTTTACATCCACTTTTGTATCCACTTCTGCTTCTTTTTTTGCATCCCTTCGTGCACCAAGTTTTGCATCAAAGTTTACATCCTGTTTTGAGTCTAGTTTTGCATCTCATTTTGTTTCAGCCATTTTTGCATCCACTTTTGCATCCATTTTTTCGTCCACTTTTGCACCCACGTTTTCATCCCTTTTTGCATCCCATTTTGCATCCATGTTTACGTCTTTTTTTGCATCTACTATTGCATCCATGTTTGCATCCACTTTTTTCGTGTCCCAATTCACACCCATTTTTGCGCTTACTTTTACACCCACTTTTGCTTCAACTTTTACATTCACGTTTGCATCTTTTTTTGTATCCAATTTTACATCAGTTATTGCATCCATTTTTGCATTGGGTTTTGCGTTGGGTGTTATGACTACTTTTGCATCTACTTTTGCATCTACTTTTGTTGCATCCACTTTTGCATCCAATTTTGTATCCAATTTTACATCCATGGTTGTATCCACTTTTGTGCCACTTTTTTATCATGTTTTGCTTCCATGATTGCATCATTTTTTGCATCCACTTTTGCATCACCTTTTGCATCCATTTTTGGTGCACCCCATTATGTGCCCACTTTTGTGCCTACTTTTGTTGCATCCTTTTTTGCATCCATGTTTTTATCCACTTTTGCATCCAGTTTTACACCCAGATGTTGAAGATGAAAATGAAGATAATGATTATGATATTGAGGATGGTTATGATGATGATGATAATGTTGTTGATAATGAGGAGAACGATGACAATGATGATGATGATGACGATTATGATGATGATGATGAGGAGGAGGAGGAGGAGGAGGAGCATAATGGCAATGACGACATTGGTGATGATTATGATGGCAATGAAATGAATGGTGATGATGGTGATGATGAAAATGACAATGATGATGAGTACAATTAGAATGATGATGTTGATCATCTTAAAAAATAAGTTGTTATTTGTCATGCATAAATCGTGTGTGTCCTCCATGACCCTTTTCCACTAATCACATATTTTGGGTAGATGCTATTTTCTTATGCCAAAGGTAATGATGAATAACTGATGAAAATGTCAATAATCATGATGATGATGTCAAGGAAAATGGTGATGATGATGAAATGGATGATGATTATGCCGATGATGATGACTATTGTGATAATCATGATGACAATGACAAAGATGATGATGATGATCATCATCATCATCATCATTTAAATCATAGGGGATATGTTTACCATTTAAAGCATGCATAACAAGTGGGATTATTCTAAAACACCCCACCAAAGTACAAAATTCAAACCACAAGGGAAACATAATATTGAAATTGTTCCAATTTTCTTTCTCCCAACAAAACATGCTTCATTTAAGGGAATTATGTTAAAATCCATACATTCATAGTCCATCCATACTATACTTGTAATAAATGTAAATATAATACTTAACTGAATTTATAAAATAGGTAAATATTTTATAAACACCCTTATGATATATAGACTTCTTTCACCTTAATAATGGTAAAATATGTAAATATAATAACAAGAGCCACGAGGTGGCAATGTCCCCAAGGATAGATTTTAAGATTTAATATTGAATGCAAATAAAAATGCTACATGTAAGACTGAGTTGCTTTTAAGAGGACTATATCTTTGAAAAGATCCAGGATGCTAAATAATTCAAAAACACCATATCGTGATAACTAACAACACACCGGCCACAAGTCTAGGGAGATGATACCATAATTAATTATGAGAAAAAGGGTGCCGAGACTCGGGTGGAGCCAAACTGTGAAAAAGCATAGTAGCCAATGGAGAATATAGTACACCTACCACCAGCCAACAATTCAAGGTAGATCCGCCAACAACTCCAAGTCTCGGGAATTCAGCAGCAACATATCTCTTTTTTGTGCTAGTATAGGTGGAGGAAGCATGTCTCTAGATGCATTAGAAAACATCATAATACATTTATACAACATTTGAAAGCTTGTGGGTAGAAAATCCAATGACTTGATTATAAGACATATAGAAAAAAAGTCCGTTAATAATCTTTACAGTCCAATAGGAGATTTTAAGATAAAAATAAGTTCTACTTCCTCCATAAAGACTATACACTTTAGATTCATACATCAAATGTGGGTTATTTGTCTTCACTTGCTCATGAAAAAGTAATTGAGGAACATCAATTAAGGGTTTTCAGAGTGATTTAGAAACACATATTTTGTCCACTCGTATATTTATGATCTATTTGAACTAGCAAAGCCTGCTAAACAAGAAACTGAAAAATAATATGATTGATGAGACGCATAACAATGGAAGCATTTAATTCACACAAAACACCAGAAAATAGTGGAGGTATAGCATATAGGTGCATGTGTCATATGGGAGTGCATAATTTGAAAGGAAATGTTGCAAAAACGAGGATTAATTTCTTCAAAAATTTGAATAGCATAGCTCACAGACATCATGCATTGTGGTTGCATTGTGGGGTGAGTAAAACCCTTACAACTCAGGTTCCACATTTGCAGTGTTAACTTAAAAGTAAACTCTTATATAATTGGAAAATAAATGAAAATAATAATTAGTTTCTTATTGAATATAACTAGAAAATAAATGAAAATAATAGTCAGTTTCTTATTGAATATAACTGGAAAATAAATGAAAATAATACTCAGTTTCAATGATGTTTCCGCTGGTTAAATTCAACTCAATATCAACAACTCTGCAATCAAGCAATATACTGATTTATATTTCAAAACCGATTTTCACGTTATGTGATGGATCCATCATCCATGTCATGTAGGGAATTGCTACTAAGGATAGTTCAAATTAAACAACCCTTTCAAAGATCATCCATCTGGGCACCACTTTCTATAACCTCCTTTTATCCTTACACCTCGTTATACCCACCATAATTACACCTTGGTATACCCACCATAATAAAGACAATAGATGCATTAGTGGACTCCTAACTAGACGTAAAATTGGACATTAAATTGAGCACAAAATATGGTGTATCGATGGACATAAAACTAGGTGTAACACCAGGTGCAAAAATGGAAGGAACACTTGGCGCAAACAAAAACTTAAAATGAGACACAATATTGGATGCAAGATGGGACAAAACATTGGATGTAAAATTATACGTAATATTGAATGCAATATGGGATGCAACATTGGACACAAAACTAGATGCAATATTAGATACAAACATGGCTGCAAAACTAGGCGCAACACTGGGTGCAACATTGGGCTCAAACATAGATGCAAAAAAATACATCAACTGGGATGCAACACTAGGTGCAAACCTAGATGCAAAATACGACGTAAAATGAGATGAAACATTAGACACACATGGATACAAAAAAAGACGTAAAAAAAGATACAAAATTAGATGCAAATGGGGATGCAACATTATAAGTAAAATTGGATGCAAAACTAGACGCAACATTGGGCCGAAAATTGGATGCAATCCTAGATGCAACGTTAGATGCAAAATTGGACACATAATTTTATGCAAAACATGGTACAAAATTGGGTGCAAGACTCGATGGAAAATTAGGAGAAAAATTGGATGCAAAATTGAGTGTGAAACTGGGTGCAAACAAGGATGTAACAAAGGACGCAATAGAAGTTGCAAAATTGGGCGGAAATAAAGGCGTAACAAAAGATGCAAAAAATTGGGCGCAAAAATGGACGCAAAAATGGATGTTAAAAATGACGGAAAAAAAGATGCAATAGATGGCGTTTTACTAAAATGTACAATAGCACCAGGTTTAGCACCAGATTGTCCACCACAATTGGGAAAAAATTACACTAAAATCCGGCGCTAAATTTGACGCTAAATCCAGTTTTTGTTGTAGTGATACCTGGGTACGTACCACTCAAAAAGGCAGATGCACCAACAATGAATTTGTCCAAGACTCAGAGGTGCTCGATTAAGATGCCTGTGATGTCGAAAGGAGTGTACGTCACAATGAATATTGTGCCACATTTGATGAGGATGACCTACAATGACCATGATCTAGTGGCATATCCAAAATGCATAGTAGAACCTTATGAGACAGAGGCATAGAGAGATAGAGTTCTAGTCATTCACACACCATAGCAGTGGGATTTGGGATTGCAGTGGTCAGGGTTGTGAGGCCTCACCCACATGCCACATTTTGGTCATTCTGTGGAGGAAAATGCATGTGTGAAGCAGTTTTTGGCTTGTTTCCATGGAGGGTATCTTTGGCTCAACACCACGGCACCAATCACTATCGAGTTGATATTGCATATTATCAGGTTTCCCATGAAGGGTGTCGAACCATCGCAGTACTTCAGAGGAAAGGACAACAATAAAAGGCTAGCCTCAAATATGAAGAATAAGTATGGCGTTGTCCAGGATAAACATGCCTACATGATAAAAAACTATCAAAGACAAGGTCACCTGAGTCGTAGCCAAGTTGTTGGCTATGAAGATGGTAAGAAAGAACGGACCTAATCAATGTAATTATCAAGTAATTGTGTGTGAAAAGCAGTGCATTGAAGGTGTCCAAATCAACTGGTTGTTGTTTTTATTGAATCAACTAACGAAAAATGCAATGTTGGTCCAAGAAGGTAAGCGACCCTTTACATATTCATGGTTTCTAATTTTAATTGCACTTGTGGGGTGGATGGAGCCCACGCATTACCAGGGAATGGATGTAGAAGTCTCCCAAGCATGTAGAGTCGCATGATACAAAAACTTATGGTGGCTTGATGTGAAGGATCAACAAATTGGATATGCAGTGTAGTTTCATTTATACTGGGATGCTCTACAAGATGGAGCAGGCAAGGTTCCACGTCTCACTAAGGAGGAAACAACGAAGTATATATGCATAGCGTGATTCGCAATGGGACCCCATGTGATACATATTGAAGCGTGACAAGATGGTGAGAAGTAATGGCTTATGGCCATGTATAAACTAGAAGATGAAGAGCTTGAGTAAATTATCGATGATTGGCATGTCAAATGGAAAGTGTCGGTCAGCATCGAGGAGTTGTCGGACATAGAGGCAGGTCCACCACCTGATATGCCAGTAGAATAGGAGTAGGTGAAAGAGAGCGACAAGGAGTTGAAAGAAGATTCATCCAAGAATATGATAAATTCTGAGGTAGAAAGGAATTTTGAAGAGGGAAGGACCAAAATAAGATTCGAGTAGGGCAAGGGAAGCAACACATTGAAGAACGTAGATGACCAAGTCAGTCACATCCTATTGGAAATCACAACTGTGATGACTGAGAGCTAGGCACAGCTGAAGCAACATTCCACCGAGCATTTCCACCAATTCAAGGGCTTGTTGTAATCCCTGAAAAATGTCGTATTGCAGAACATTCCATAAGTTGATGTGTTGCAAAGAGCAGCAAATATCAATACAGGTAAAAGAGTAAGGATTGTGTAGATTCCACCGCAGGCACTGGAGTATAAAAGTGAATATGGCAATGCAATGATGCAGAAATTTGACATGATCAGTCTTGATTTCAATGAGTTGTCCATGCATACACTAGAAATACTATGGAATTCATCCATCCAAGAGATCACAAACCACGAATAAATCCTGCATGACAAATTAGTAAAGTTTCAAGAGAAAGTGGCAATGGCAAAGGAAGATATCGAGAGGATGAAGAAAGCACATGAAATGGATTTAATTTCGAAGGAAAAATTATTAAATGACAGAGAATGACTGGAGAAGGCCATTTTGGTCTCATGCTAGGACATTCCAGACATGACGGCAGAGATGTTTGCGGAAGCAAATATACTATCACTTGGCCAGATAATCGCATACCTGAAGAAGGAGAATGAGGAGCTGCAATCAAGAGAAGTCCCAAGTACACCATCGAAGAAGGTTTCTGAGCACAAAGTTAAGATCAAGGATGTGGCCACCCAGATTGATGACTGTGAGAAAGTATCCAAGGAACTAGCGGACAAAACCACACAATTTTGGATGAGTGTGGTTCAGGATGAGCAACCGCACCAACTAGGTGCACAACTTCATGAGGTGGATGTGTAGTTAACGACAATGCAGGAATCCCTAAAAATGATTCCCCCAATGCTATAGGTTAGTAAGGAAGCAAATTTATAGGCACTTCAACAACAAGCTATTAAAGCATCTAAGAGGCATTAGTTTTTCACAACCCAGTTGGATGAATTTCAGGACATGAATGAACAGTTGGTGATGAAGGCTGTGAATGTGCTTGAAACTACTCACGAGGGTTGTAGACAAGTGGCTGAGAATATTGCAGAGCACCTGCTGGAGTAGGACATAGAATATTGTGCACTAATCAGCATAAGGACCAAGGAAGCGGTCGACGAAGTAAATAAATAATATGATGACTTCAAGGTGAGGATAAGTGCACACACGATATCCAACTGAAGTGGATCAAGGGAAAGCCACAATTTTTTGTTGGAGGCTTGTTGGCAGGTGGATTGGATGTGCATGGTGCAAAAGTGACAAGGTTAAAAGAATACCGCGCAATAGGAAGATGTCGACAAGTGGTCGGATTGCTCACATTTTTGTACTTTTGTTCCAAGTTAGTTAGGAAGTTAGTTATATGTGTACTTGTTTTAAAGGCGCAAACATATAAATAGATTTAGAAGTGTAGTAGTATATCATCAAATAATATCATTGATCAGATGTCATCTTGCTTTGGAGAGTGAATCTTATCTTTTGTCTATATTGTGAATTGTTTTATGGGTTTTGGTTTGAGGTTGTTGACAAAGGGATGTATTTTGGAGATATATGTTGACCTGCAAAATAATATGACACAGATGTTGCTGGAAACTTTATGTTTCTTTTGTCTGCGATGTCATGTTTGATCTTGTGATTGTTATCTCTATGGTTAATTAATGTGGTTCGAATGATGCGATCTAAATGGTTAAATGTTGCAATCTAATGTCTTAATTTTTTTTATATGATCTATGAGAAGTCTTCGCATGGTGGATGAATTATTGCATGTCGAAATCTTTTCTGTATAATGAAATGGTGTGATATTAGATATTATATAATGGTGAATAAAACCTTGTTTTAGATCTCTGGGTTATAGTTCAACAGAGATATGTTAGTGTGTAAGTCGTCTTCCCTTCTATGGAAACGTTGTTCCTAAATCCCTCCCTCAAACATATTAGGTGATACTGCATCTACTTCACAGGTATTGATCGATAGGGTAAAATTTGTCTAGGTTGGTGTTTAGGGAGGTCACGTCAAAGGGTGTCGATAGTGTGTGAACCCCTATTAACTAAAGTGAGTTATCATTAGTTCATATCTTCCCACTTGTGGCTCATGCAAGAGGACAGCAATCCTTGGGGAAGTATTCAAAATCTAAGATATGGAAATTGCATTAACATGGAATAGGATAGAGTTGGAAAAATTTAGGAAAGGGGAAAGTATTGGGGTCAAAATGTTGTGATAGGCTAGAGGCTCATATATTTCTTCGATATTTGGATGAAAAGTATTTGCTGTAAGAAAATTATAGGAGTGGCTTAAGAGAGTGTTTTTTTGTTTTTGGGGTGGCGATTGGGGCTAATTCATCGATGAAAATCGAGCATTGTGAGGAAGAAACATCATTGATATTATACATGGATTACATATATAGGGAATAAGATAGGTTAGAGCCATTTTTTCCCTTTTGAGGCATGGTTTCTTATTTCTTATAACCAGATGACATGGGAGGACTATTATAAAAGATCAAATGGATAGGCAATCTTAGTAAAATTTTCTATGAATGGAGATGGATTCTTAACAACTTACCATGTTCAATTGCAAGGATATGGGCATGCTATATATTACATTAGTTGTCGATTGTTATCAATTTGTTGGTATAGAGGGCATAATTATTTTAGGTACATGCTCTTGGACAAAAAATTCAAAAAAATGATTACCCATTGTATTATCAAAAAAATATTTCGGCCAAACCGATCAACCTATAATTACAATCGGGATATTTCTAAGGTGAAAAATGTAGATCTTATAGTTCATAGATGTATACAAAATGAAAAAATAAAAATAGGCACAACCATGTACTATCCAGATGATTCTATAATTTCGAGTAGTATAGATTCGATTAAACTGCTCTAAATACAAAAGGAATTTGTAATGCATAGAAAATCAGAAAACTATAATTTATCCTTAATTGCTTGGAACATCTGGATTTTTTTCTATTTTGGGAGAATAATAGGGAGAAGAGGATTCCCTACCCCCTATCTATATATTCTCATATGAACCATCAAAGGAATCCAAGTATTCCAAGTTCTTGTCAATAACAACACTGATATTATGATCCTTTCCTAAACCTTGAATTGTGTCTTGCAACAATATGATTGTTTTCTCTTGAGCTTTATATTTCCCTTTCTAAATTTCTATTTCAATTTTGGCCATAATTAGTTTGACCCTCATATGTTTCATTTTGGACAAAATGTGTTCTTTCCTTTGTGGCCTTTAATGTGTCTAGAAGCCTATGAAAAGGTTGAAATACGTTAGATGTTGCAAATTCAATCTAAAAATAAAGAGTAATGAACATATAATTACATTGTCAAAAGTATTTCATACCTTCCTGTGCTCGGTGGTAGCTTTCCTTGTTTTCTCAAATCCCTATACTTTCCATCATCCACCAGGGCCTTCGAATCCCTTGCTGGAATCATTGGAAGGAACTCATACCTAGGGTCCCTTTATAGATGAACCCTATATTCATCCCCTATAATATTTATATGTTGTCTATATTTCTTTAGGACCTTTTCTCGGTTAAAGATCTCACCATTGAATAGCCTAAATAAGCGATTCGTGAGCTCATATTTTGAATTTTTACTTTTTTTATCCCACCTTGAGTGGATGATGGTCCCAAATACATCCAATGATAAATCATTTAGATGTTTATAAAAAACATCATTTCATGGAAAATGATCATGTAATCATTAGTTGAAAAAGAATGTTCTATAAGTAAATTTCAATTAGATTATATACAAGAATCAAAAAAAAATTTAAATACCTAGGATCTTCACTTTCTTTATTGGAATGAGATATTCATCCACCAAAAATGTGGTATGTATTGTTCTCGTGCTAGTGACATGAGAAGATCCAATATATGTTGCTTGATCAATATCAATAGTAGGCTTTGCATCGACCCCATGTTTTGTATGATCTGGTGTGTGTTGTCCACTAGCGTTTTTCACTCACGGGTGTTGCGGGATGTGTTTCTGACTTTTTAGTCAACAATAATGGCACATGACATGCAAGTGGGGTCATATGCTCATGTGACAATTCTCCACGAGCATCATTAGCCTGCAACAAGAATATATAAAACATTACTGAAATGAAACCAATAAAATGAGGAAAAAAATATACTAAAAAAACATATTGCTCATATTTAATTTGTACAATTACAATGAGGTATATTGCTATATTGATGATGGTGACATCTAATCGATGGTAGGGGACTTGGCCCGATCAACACCCTACAAAAAAAATATAGTAAACATTATTGAAATGAAACCAATATACTCACAAAGAAAACATAATAAAAAAAAGATTGTTCATATCATATTTGCACAATTACAATGAGATATACCTGCAGCCTCGAGGATGGTGTCCTCTAATCAATTGTTGGGGACTTTCCTTAATCACTACTTTGTGAAAAAAATATAGAAAATATTTTTAGAAACTTCTTTATATATAATTAAATGGTGTGATATTAGATATGATATAATGGAAAATAAAACCATGTTCTGGATCTCTGGGCGATAGTGCAACAGAGAGATATTAGTGCACAAGTCCTCTTCCCTTCTATAGAAACGTGGTTCATGAATCCCTCCCTCAAACATCTTCGGTGAGACTACATCTGCTTTGTAGGTGTTTCTGGATAAGGTAAATGATCCAACCAGTAGCCGACAATTTCACCTTCAACAAGTTCTCATTTCCAACTGACAGTTTCACCTTCGACAAGTTCACCTTGACAGCTGACAGGTTCACCTTTGACAGGTTTTCCTTGACATGTTCAGTTGACAAGTTCACAGTCGACAGGTTCACCTTGAAGATAGCATACCAACATGCTCTGTGATGGTTGAAATTCTAACCATTATAAATTCATGTAATTGAACATAGCAAGTAGTCACCCAAATGTCTCAACATCCCCTATATAAACATGTACATTATGTAATATAGACATTTTTCTAATCACCATTGGATTCCTCCATATTTCATGGAGCAGAAATAATAAATTGGTTAGAATTATTGCATATTGTTTTTGTGTATATTTCTTGTCGACCTAGTGTGTTTTCTACTTTGTTTTTTATTCTTATATGTTTCCCCCATAACAGTAATCAACTCATTCAGTCGACTATTGTCCCCAACATGCACCTGGGCACGGCCTGCATCATTGGTATCAGAGCAATATTTTGTTCATATCTTAAGTTATATAAGAACTTCCATCAAATTTATTTAACTTATTCATGTTCAAACATGCTCACAAACTCAGAAACAAAAGAAGTCACTTCCTTTGACTTCAGAAAAGATGGCCGAATAAGCAAACAATAAACATGCAACTGACGAGATAGAGCAACTCATAAACAAATCACTAGCTCACCAGCGAACCGAAATGTTCACCCAGTTCAAAGAGATTATCCTTAGAGTCATTGCTAACTTTGAGGAATCCTTGATGTGATCTCACTTCTATAAAATTAGCCCCTTAAAAGTGCAAATGAATATGGACATACAGAACCTTGAAGGTAAGATTGACATAGAATCCATTGACAATTGGAATCTTACTACACGGTAGATCAGCTCTTCGAAGCGAAAAATATCACCATTGCATCCTTGAAGATGTCAACCTTTGTACACTGCTAGTGGGAGAATATATCGACAAATATGGAAAAAGAAGAAGACCTCATAGACACATGGGATCAAATTGTCAAATATGTCCGAAAGGATTTCTACCCTCCCAAGTATCTTGAACAGTAGTATAAGAAGTGGAAGGAGTTAAGGCAGTGGAAAGACCAATCCGTATAGAGTTACACCAAGGAGTTCTACCGATCCATGGCTATACTTGGCATCCAAGAAGAAGAGAAATTGCTTGTCCTAAATTACAACAACAATTTGTCCCCATACATTCAACAAGAGATGGAGTTCCTAACTGTGAGCATGCTTTCAGATGCATTTCATTATGCCATCAAGATTGAATCTAAACAAAAAGGGAAAATAGGTTTCACAAACAAGCCAACAGGTCAAGTATCCAACAAGAAGTCACCATCCAACTCTGACATGTTCAAGAATCCTTCTCAGCAGAATCCTCCAAAGCCTAATCATCAAAAGAAGAAATTTCAAAAAGACAAGAGGGATTGCAACAAATAGAACCCTACAAAGAAATGGTGTGATTATCACAGTTCATCATGGAGTGATAGGTCAGAATGCAAATCTCGAAAGAAATTTTTGGAAAAATTGTCGACATCTGACTTGTCTGATAGAACCCTGGTAGAATCTGATCTAGATGCATCAACTCTCTTGGCTTCAACCATCATCAATGAGGAGGAACAAGAGCACTTCTTCCATACACAGATATGGGTTCAAAATAATCCATTACATCTTATTTTGGATAATGGTAGCTAGAATAACTTCATTTCTAAATATATTGTGAAGAAATTAGGTCTTGTCACCACTCCACATCCTCAGCCTTACAATATCGGTTGGATGAAGGATGGGTAGAAACTAAGGATCACACAACAATGTTGAATCACCTACATCATTAAGAGTTTCAAAGATGAATTACTATGTGACATGGCACCAATTTTCATATCCAATGCCTTATTTGATAAACCCTACCTAAGGGATTGAAACAATACATATCAGGCATGGCCTCAGAAGGTGATTGTCAAAATTTGAAATTAATGATATGGAATACCAGAGAGACAACCCACATCAACGGTTTCTATGATATTTACCAAGAAAACAAAGAAGTTTATCAATCATGCTCAAAAATTTTCATTAATCATGATAAGCCTCAACATTCCAGGAAGACTACAACAACAAGTCGAATCACTGACCAACACAGCTCCTGACAACAAAAACAGGATTGACAACATTCTTGAAGAATATCAGGACATATTTCAAGCACCAAATGGAGTACCTCTGCATTGTCAGGTAAAACACTCCATTGAAATTGTCCCTGGTTTTTCATTACCTAACACATCTGTTTACAGAAGATCCATTATGTAAAATAAAGATATTCGCAGACAAATGCAGGATTTGGTCGACAAGGGTCATATCCACCCCAGCTCCTCTCCTTGTGGAATTCCGGTCATTTTAGTTCCAAATAAAGATAGTACTTAGTGCATGTGCATCGACTATCGCTCCCTCAACAAAATTTTACTAAAGGACATATACCCTCTTCCACGGATTGATGAACTCATTGAAAATCTGAAAGGTGCTAAGTTATTTACGAAACTCAACCTTAAGTCGAGATACCACAATATTCCAATAGATTCCACTGATTTATGGAAAATGACTTTCAAAACCAAGGAAGGACTATTTCAATGGTTATTCATGCCTTTCATATTAACCAATGCACATGCAACCTTCATGAGATATATGGATGACCTTCTATGACCTTTCATTAGTAAATGTGTCATTTTCTATCTTGACAATATCTTGATTTTCAGTCGATCATGGGAAGAACATGTTAAACAAATTCAGCAAGTTTTCAACACTCTCCAACAACATCAACTATATCTTAACATGGACACATGCTCATTTGCGATGAACAACATACAGTACTTGGGGTATGTAATTGACTCTGCAAGCATTCATGTCGACCCTGAAAAAGTACATATCCTCAAATATTGGCCCATTCCTCGAAACATTCATGAACTAAGAGTTTTATTGGTTTTGAGAATTTCTATTGATGATTCAAACTTGGATTTAGTCACATTGCATGGCCTATGAATCAGTTAACGAAAGGAAATGGGAAAACTGTCTTCAAATGGACACTGACACAAAAACAAGCTTTGTACTGCACCAGCACTTGTGTTACCTGACTTGCATCAGCCCTTTGAGATTGAGATGGATGCATCAGAGTATTCCCTTGGCACAGTGATCACTCAATCAGGTCACCCATTCGTGTTTCATTCTGAGACTTTCAGTGGCATAGTCAGAAGGTACTTGACGTATGAAAAAAAACTATACGCCAATGTGCAAGCTCTCAAGCAATGGAGACACAACATTCTTAGCAAGGAAACGGTCATCCTCACCAGCCATAAGCCTTTACAGTTTTCCCTGACTTATTCGAAACTACAGAAAACCCGACAACTCAAGTGGATTAATTACCTGCAACAATTTCAATTGGTAATTAAGTATTGGAAAGTCAAAGCCAATGTTTCAACCAATTGTCTCAGCAGACCACCCATTACTCTATTTTCTATAGTGATGAGTATGCAGGGTTATGACACCACTACTTGGCTGCAATTGTATTCAGTAGACTATGATTTTTATATAATCTATCGAAAGCTTCAAACCGACAAGTTTTCAACTGCCAACTACTTCCTAAAAGACACCTTGCTATATAATCTTGGACAAATTTATGCACCGATCGGTGAGCATTGACAGAATCTCATCTGGGACATGCACTACAAAAAGACTGCAGGACATTTTGGAGTCACAAAAACACTTTTTATCCTCCAAAATTATTTCTATTGGTCGTCACTTAATTCTAACGTCAACCAGTACATTCGATCGTGCGTCATTTGTGCCATTGCTAAACCACCAAATCGATGACAAGGACTGTACACACCCCTTATAGTTCCTAGTCCACCATGGGAATATATTTCTATGGACTACTTGATGGGATATCCTACTACCAAACATCAACATGATGTGATACTAGTAGTAGTCGATATATTTTCAAATATGGCTATACTCATACCATGCAAGAAGACTACCACAGCACATCAGACTACTCAGCTCTTCTTTGAAGATGTGTGGAAACACTATGGCTTCCTGATGACCATTATTTCTGATAGAGATGCTATATTTGTCAGTGCCTTTTTTCAAACTCTCTAGAAATATCTTGACATGAGACTTTCTTTGTCGACATCCTTCCATCTGTAGACAAACGAAAGTTGTAAATCACTTAGTCATACAATTTCTTTGCATGTACAACTAAAAGAATCATCGATCATGGGATGACAACCTTCCATACATATAGCACAAATTGAATCATGCTCAACATAGCTCTATAGGCAAGAGTCCATTTGATATTTGTTACAGATTTCAACCCTCAATGCCTATTGACTTAATCAGTTCCTTGACACAATCGAATGACACCAAATTCAAAGGATGAGAAGTGGAGAAAGCATTGAAGTTCAAAGATCAAATCTACAACATCCAGAAGCAAGCACAAGACATGTTTCAATGAGCAAATGAAAAATCTAAGGCCCAACACGACAAGCATCGTATTCCTCATTCATTCCAAATTGGGGATCAACTTTGGTTACATCTAAAGAAGGAGCGATTTAGTGGTCCATAAAAAAATATGAAACCTTTGCGATATGGTCGATAGAGTATCCTTAAATAGATTGGAGAAAACTCTTTTCATCTTGACATTCTTGCATTCCTTGGCCTACATCCATTTTTCAATGTAGATCTCTTCGACCATACCATGCACCATTGTTGGAACAGAATAACTTGCTGACAACAGAACCCGGAGACATCCATCTATATGTTCAAGAACCTATTCTTTGTGACACTAATGTGGGATGATGCATATGTCATACAAGGATGAACTCCATTCCCTTGTTTCAAGTGGATAAATTTGGACAACTCCTCATGTAAGGAAAATGGTACTCTACTAATGAAGTCGTTGACAATTTTACTCACCTAAACGAATACACAATGGAGACCATTTTTTCTTAAGGAAGGAGGAATGATCCAAACAACATCCAACAGCTCCTCCTTTCCAGCCGACAAGTTCACCTTCAACAAGTTTTCCTCGACATGCTCAGTCGACAAGTTTGCAGCCGATAGGTTCACCTCAAAGACAGCATACCAACATGCTCTGCGACAGTTGAACTTTTGACCGTTATAACTTCTTGTAACTAAACATAGCAGGTATTAACCTAAATTTCTTAGAATCCCCTATATAAGCATGTACCTTATGTAATATAGACATATTTATGGTCATCATTGGATTCCTCCATCTTTCATGGAGCAAACTTAATAAATTGGTTTGAATTCTTGCATATTTTCTGTGTGTATTTCTTGTCGACCTAGTGTGTTTCCTACTTTGTTGTTTCTTCTTATATTCTTCCTCCATAATATTACTTGACTCATTCATTCGACTATTTTCCCCATTGTGCACCTAGGCATGACTTGGATCAATAAAACCTTCCTGGGTCGGTGTTTAGGGAGATCATGTTGAAGGGTATCGATAGTGTGTGAACCCCTGTCGACTGAAGTGAGTCAAAAAATGGTTCTGTTTCCAGGACCATAGTGTGAGGAAAAAGAGGACATGTTGTGGCATCCGATGAAACCATTGATCCAATATTTATTCGATCAAAAAGCTCAAGAATTCATAGTAGAAGAAAACCAGAATTCCAGACTAACAACATAAGAGTGGTTGTAGAGACACCTATACTCTGATATCTATGAGTACTTCTTTTCTAAATTTTCAGTAATCCTATACGAGTGGTTGGCACAGATGACTTACCAAAAAAGGAACTTTCAAGGATGTAAACCTACTTGTTGGACCCATGAACTGATTCAGCAACTAAAACAAGTCAACAACAAGGCATCAAGGGTTTTCGAAGTGTGGCTTGACATCATTTTGGAAGGATATATCACTGAGTTTTTTGTATACATAGTTAAATGCTATAGTGACGTGAAGAGGGAATTCTTCCAAGGACCAAGAGGTATATTTATATAATCTTTGCAATTGTGGATTAAAATGATTATCTACGAAAAGGGTATATTGAAGATCAACTCTGACGAGTAGAGATTTGGTGTATGTAGGTCACGGGTACTACGGAGATGAGGGTTGGATGCAATAATATGGAGTATATGGATGGGAGTTACGATGAAACTATGAGGGAAGTTGTGGAAGAGTGTGTTCTTTTGTGAAGTGAGGTGAGGTTATAATAGGAGAAGAGGTAGATGACTAAGGAGGTAGTTGGCCTCAGGAAGAAAGTTGAGAAGAATGATGCTTTTGTCAAGTTCAAGGACAATTAAGTTTTCCTAGATAAGATATCCATGTGACAAGACCGGTCTTGGATACAAGAAGGAGAAATAAAAATATGAAGATGACACTTGGTCTCCTAAGACTCCATAAGTAGGTCCATCAATGTCCAAATCTCCTCCCCATGCACCTCCACATGACAACAAAAAACTTGGAAGTTCATGAATGCAACAAGGATTTAGTCCTATTCCTCAAAGCAAGCTAAGAAAAGAAACTACTCCAATATGGAACCAAAGTCCCAGGTATGAAATTGGATTTAATGGTTATTATTATTTTTGTTCTAGCTTTGGTCATAAGGCTATGGATTGTAGATTCTATGGAATAATAAGGGTTCAAATCCCCAATGACTCAGTTAGATGTTGGACACGTAACCAAGTTGGACATATTTCTTCCACCTGTCACACATTGAGATGCTACACATGCAATGGGTTTGGTCAAAAATACCAAGAATGTGAAATTCAAAGAAGTCAACCAAGGAGGATTCCTTCATATACAACAACAAGAATATTTGAATATCACAAGAAAAATTCCTACAGTCAGGGACACTCTTAGGCATGGATAAATGAATTTGATCATAGAAGTGTTGGAAGTTCCAACAGCTCGATCAAGTGTTAGACATGTAACCATGTTGGTCACATTGTTCCATATTGTCATATGATGAGGTGTTATGGTTGTAGTGGCTTTGGGAACAAATCACAATATTGTTGGAATACACAGAAAAAACCCATGAGAAGGTTCTCATACAACTCATCAAGGAAAGCCAGTACATATGAAGGAACAAATGATGAAAGGACAAATGCTAAGAAGCAATTATGGATGAAGAAGACCGAGTAGTTAGAGATGGAAGAGGTTGATTAGAGCAGGAAGGATGGCTTCCATATGTAAATCCAAGTGTAAGGTATCTCAAATACGTTATCACACCTTGAGTTCATGAGGCTGGAGGATGAACTCAAAGGAGAAAGGTTGGTTACTCCAGGCAGACAAACAAGTCCTAGGATCCTGCATATTGATAGGGGGAGCAGTGATTAGTGATTTCAGATGCATATATGTGGTCACCCTTTTCTATTGATGCCAAATTGGGAATGATTAAGACAAAAGGGGAACATTCTCATAGGGGTAGCATAAGTTGTTTTCATCAATGACAAAGGGGGACATTATTCATGAAGTTTTCATTGATTCCAACATGGAATTGCAGTGGCCCCACATGTTGTCATTGATGCCACCAAGTCCCACTTGCAATTCCTTGGACCCCTTACAGACTAAGTTTGTTCCTTGAAGCATCTTGTACTCAGTTGACAAGGTCCCTCTACCCACAAGGCTATATCTTGTATCCACCACCTTGTTCAAGATGTTGCAGAAACTGTTGATGGCGATGAAGACCTTGGAGATGGTGTTGAATCCATTGTGGATGATGGAGAATCCCTATATGGGTTGGAGAAGCATTAATGACCCGTTATGTGGTCATTCATGCCTTGATGATGTCATGGTACCCCAGGAGAAGGCCTAGACACCCCACAAGTGATGTCATGATGGATCTCTACCCTTGGAAGTCTCCTGGTGTGGTTGAGGTGATCAAATAAGCCTATGAAGTTGATTTCTTGATGAAGAATCCATGAACAATTCCTCGGATCCACACTTGTTGGCTTAATGGTCATTGTATATTTAATGAAGATGATGTGGTCATTGATGACTTCATGAAGACTTGGGACCCTTAATGATGATATTGATGCTCGTGTAGCATTTTTGGGGTTAATGGAACCCTTAGAGATGGTCATTATGCATGAGAGGTTTGCAAAATACACAAATGGCATCATGATGATCCTTGTACACTATATGATCATTGATGGTGCATTTGGAAATGATTTGGGTCTTGGAATCCATACATATTGTGGTTTATAATCCCATGATTGCTGGAGCCTTTGATATGATGGAATATTTGGTCATGATGCCATCATCACTTGGCGATAGAGTCCTATGTGATGGGCTTGAATTCCATGGAAAGTATCTTGTTTAAATATTATATGATATCTTTGAAAAAGTCCTTGAAACCCTTGCATGTCGTGCCTTGGGTCTTGAACCCCACACACTTGGTAGCTTGTTGATGGTGATGTATGGTCCTCATTGTGGTTATATGGATACTAGGATGTAGATGGAGGTAGATCCCATGGAATTTCCTTGATATGTTGAAGAATACTTTGAAGAAGACTTTGAAACTCTTGTAGTTGGTGGTATGGTCTTTGGCACCCTCATGTGTGGGGTCTTTGACATCCTAAACATATTGAATAATTTAAGGGTATTAGACCAATAATTTGAAAATAAAACCATCATAGGGAGATATCCCTCATCAATCCATTTCTGTTGATATGTGGAGCATCTTCTAACTCCTTACGGTTGAAGAAATATGAATTTTTGAAGCTCGTGCACCCCACCTTTTTGGGTCATTTGACCAAACAAAATAGAATTTAATTATTTGTAATTTTGAATTGCATGTAGGCCTAGTTTGAGGTACTAACTTTCCTCCACAAACTATATAAATAGAATATCAAAGGTTTCATTTGTTCATCATCAATTCTCTTAGTATTTTCCAACTCTTGGATAAAAGCGCGAAATTTTGTGGAGGAGAAATTTTTGAGCATCTTCACTACAATTTGCATAACTTTCTCATGCAGAATCAGAATTACAAAATTATTGGATCATTGGAAAGATTGTTATGAGGGACATGTGGTGACATGATCTATAGTTCATTTTGGTTCTTCTATTTTTTCTTCATATTTTGATCTTCTAAAAGGTATGGTTCATGCTTTTGGGTTTCTCTTGTGATGGCAGATGACTCTCATGGATAGAGTTCATCTTTGATCTTAGTATGTGAGCCTCTATATTGGTATATATATTTAAATTAATTATGGAGGCTATGATGTTGATGTTGCATACCTTTATGCTATGATATGATACACTTTATTATGCTAATGGATGTAATAATGATGTGCATTCTATGATGTTGATGCACTCCTATACAATATGATGTACATGCATACCATAGTGTGGTGATTCTCTTATATGCACTATGATGTATACTTGATGATGATGATGCATAAACTATGCACAATGAGATAATGATGATGTATATTTGATGATGAGGATGCATACCCTATGATGATGATGCATACCGTATGACGATGATGCATACCTATGATGATGATGCATGATGATGCATGCCTTATGTTCATTGAAAGAATAGAAGAATTAATTGTTTAGTAAAATTTTGTATGGTGAGGTGTAAAATCATGTGTACATGAGCATATTGACCAATTTGACCAGCAGTATTAATGAGCAGAAAAGAATAACCAATAGTGATTAGAAAAGTTGATGTGTAGAGGTACTTGAGCAGTAGTGATGAGCAGTAGTGTTGAGCAGCAGTGATGAGCAGATTGACCAGAGATTGATGAGAAGACTGACCAGATATTGATGAGCAGTGTTGACTAGAAAAGTGATGATCAGAAATTGATGTGTAGAGGAAAGGTTGGTTGTGCAATAGAGTCATATGATTACTTGCAAGAAGAATATTGCACTTGAGGATTGGACTCCTCAAAACATTCTTAGTTGGAGCTAAGAAAACAAGTTCGGTTCCTATTATGAGAGTTGGTTCCCTTTCCATCAGTTCATGCTGATTGTAATCGAGAATATTTTTGTATTCCATGTAAAATAAATAAAGATCGAAATTCCATATATTCTTGTGTCTTTTTTGATGTGATGTTGTGCTTCTAACTCATGATGAATTTGATTATGCAATTGATTACATAATGATTGATATGCTATGAATGAATTAAAGAAGGTAAAAAAATTAAAATTTCTCACACAATGATTCACCCCCCCCCTAGTGTGGCCATTATGTCTAACAATTCATATCAAAGAATGCCTTCATCACAAGCCTAGCAAGCTTGAAGGAGATCCGCGAAGACACAATGGAAGCAAAAGAAGAGTCATCAAGCAATGATGTTCCTATACTTAATGTGACAAATTATTTGAATTAGAGGCGTAATATGAAGACATATATAAAGAATTTTTGTTTTTGGTATATTTTAATCAATCCACCCTCTCCATCAAACAGGAAGGGAAAAATAGTTGCACAGATGGAAGCACAGAAGGACAATACTACACCCTTGAAGTTCCTCATTGATGGACTTCCCATCTCAGTAAAATAAAGTGTATGGGAATACACTTCATGCAAATACCTATGGTTCAAGTTGGAAATAAAGTATCAAAACAAAACACCAGAACCTAAAAAAACAGGTCAGGAATTAGTAGACAAGCCCCTAGAATAGGTCAATCAAGAAGAAGAAATTCAAGAATAAGACTCCAGTAAAGTTCTGGACTCTTGTGATTACAATTATAGCTTGTGTGATGAAATTAAGAAAGTTCTAGAAGATGATAATGAAGTCTTATCAAAGGTTTCACAGAAGATACATATAATTTTGGTGAATATTGATCTCAGATCCAATTGGTTCATGAACACAATAAACATGAACCATAGAGACTTCACGAACTTCAAAAATAAAATCTTGGATTCTTTGAACGAATATCATCAAAAGACCATGACAATGAAAGTGTTTCTTATCAAGCTCAACATAAGGAAAAAGACTTGTGAGAACAGATGAAATACAAGGAAGTTGAAGTTGAACCACTAAAGACTGAATTGACCATTCAAAAGGAAGAACAAGAAGATCTCATTGAATATATTGAAGAAACTAGGGAGGCTAATCATGATCTGAAGACTTGCCTTGAGGAATCCAAAAGGATAGAATAAATCTTGAAGAATCAGTTGGAAGAAAAGGGGAAGACAATCCACAAGCTATAAATGGAGGTAGTTGGTCTCAGGAACAAAGGTGAGAAGAATGATGATTTTGTGAACTTCAAGGATAGTTCAATTGTCCTAGATAAGATCTTGGATTTCCAAATATATCCATGTGACAAGACTAGTCTTGGTTACAAGAAGAAGAAATTTTTTTATGAAGATGACACTTAGTCTCCTAAGACTCAAGAAGTAGTTCCATCAACGTCCAAAGCTGCTCCCCATGCACCTGCACTAACAACAACAAAATTGGAATTTCAAGAATGCAACAAGTCCCTTTAGGCCTGTTCCTCAAAGAAACCTCATAAAAGAAACAACTCCAATATCGAACCAAAGTCCCAGGTATGAAATTGGATTTAATGGTTATTTTTATTTTTGTTCTAACTTTGGTCATAAGGCTATGGATTGTAGATTCTATCGAAGAATAAGGGTTTTGATCCCCCATGACTCAATTAGATGTTGGACATGTAACCAAGCTAGACATATTGATGCCACCTTTCACACATTGAGATGCTACACATGCAGTGGGTTTGGTCGTAAAGCCCAAGTGTTAGGATTATTAATCCTCCCTTGTTCATACTTTCTATTAGATTAATTAGCCTAACTTAGGAACCTTGATTAATTAATTGGGTCCACTTGGACTAATGGGGACACATGTACCAGTCACTAGAGTGTGGGGAACACTTCTAGAGGTTAACTTCCGCTTAATGAATGTGCATGCATCAGATCGGGCGCCTCCTAGACCAATCCCTACATTTTTGTATCCACTAGGAGTCCCGACACAAACCTACATTAGTTAGTTGGAGTTAGTATCAGTTAGTATCAGTTATCCCTCAATTAGTTCTTAAACAGTTAGATAGAACATGTGTACATGGATAATGCATGGATGCATGTGGAGTAGGCGCATTTTCCCACATAACACACTCAGTTGCACTGAGTTAACTAGTTGTCACTGTTTTTTTGAGTTGGTTGGACATCTGGGATTTGATTTTGGACTCTGATATTGATTGGGAGACCATGAGTTAGAGATTTAGTTAGATATAGTCATATCCACTTGGGAGATTCAAACTCATACCCCCTGCATTTGAATTCTTCCTATGTAAACTATTGTAACACTAGTTATTATTATTGTGAATGATACTATAAATTCCTGAGCAATATTTGTCTGATTCCTGTGTGGTTTGTTTTGTTCAATTTGTATCTTCTTTCTCTCCAAAAATGATTAAAAATATATACTTGAATATATAAATGGAATTCAAATTCTAATATGGTATCAGAGCCTTCTCAGGCAGGTTTCATGCTTGTCTCTCCCCATCGAACATCAAAAGCAGTTGGGTTTCCACAGAAGTCCCCTATGATGATTTTATAGCTCTAAATTTATTCAAAACAACGAAGAGGGCATGACAGACCCTGAAAAATGTTCATGATAGCAGGAAAAACATGATTCTAATAGTTCATATGTTTTAGTGTGTTATTGTAGTAAAATTGACAGGTGCTATGTAGCTTGTGAGAAGTATTTGCAGTATTCCAGTCGAAGCAATTATGAGATCTCAAAATCCTAAACCACGGATCCTCACAACTTCGAATTATCTTGATTGGAGGATTAAAATGCATCTATCCTTTCACAAGCATGGATACCACAGGATCATACATGGATGGGAGTTTGAGCCTCATCAGCCGATAGAGTGGAACAAGTTCCTAAACCGTTGTAATGAAGCATTTAGGTACTTATGTGCTTATATTTCTAGAGATCTCCTCTTCCATATAGAAGGATTGAGGACTCCCAGAGAAGCCTGGGAGAAGCTCGATAACTTGTTTAACAAACAAGATGAGCTTCAGGGACACATTCTAGAGAATGATTTTGTATTTTTACATTCCAGCAATTTCGAGACTATTGAGCAATTCTTCACTAAATTCAAGTCTCTAGTACTCTAGTGTAGATAGTGCATAATAGAGTAGAAGGATGAGCAGAATGTCCTTTCCATACTCAGCAAACTAGGCCCTGAGTATTCTATATTTGTTTCCATTTTTCATTCCAAGCAGGAAAGCTTTCCTGATTGGAAGGTTCCTTCATTAGATTATTTTTCTGATTCCTTAATGAAAGAGCAAGACAAATTGATGAGAATGGGAGTCATGAAGACATCCAAAGATCAATCTCTTCTAGTTTTTTGCTCTTCCAAAGTGCAAGGAAAGGGGAAATCAAATAAGAAGGAGTTAAAGGAAGCTGATTCAAAGCATAAAAAAAATCAGCAGGCTTCCGAAGGGGCTTCTGGCTCTAAGAAGAATAAATTTGAGAAGAAACTATGTCCCTACTGTGAAAAAGGGTACCATCTTGAATAACATTGTATGAGGAAGCAACTTAATGAGATGTCTGCTCTTCTCAAGCAGCATGACATTTCTTCCCCAAAAAGAGCAAAGAAGTTAGATAATGGACATGAAAGATGTCATGCTTTGAAATCAGGACTACCTCGGTCTACAGCCTATTTGATTGATTTTGGAGCCTCTAATCACATGGTGGCCTCTAAGGATCTCTTCTCCTCTCTCAATATCAATGAAGGGGCAACTATTCACATGGGAGATGATTCCAAAATTCTAGCAGTAGGAAGAGGCACCATCAAAGTGAAGCATGGTGTGTTCCAAGATGTCCTATATGTGCCCTCCCTTGTAGCTAATCTGTTGTCTATTTACCAGATGACTCATGCCGACTCACCAAACAAAGTGGTGTTTGGACCTGACTCAGTGGAGATCACAAAAATATCAACTGGGAAGCTTGTAGCAAAAGGAATTTATAATCATGCCTCCAAGTCATATATTTTCTCTCACTTCATTCCATACACAGTTCCAGCATCACCCCAGCTTTAATTCAAAAATGATGAAGGTATAAACATTCCTTCACTTCCTATTGAAGTTTTAGTTTCAAATCCTGACATTTTCGATTCAGATTTAGAAGAGGAGTCATCCTAACATGATATAGACATTGAGCTTTCACCTTAAATGGATCTAGATCCAGATCTAGCATCTACGTCACTCCAGTAGCCTAAATGGGCTAAGCAGCTCATAGAAGCAACTAGAGATGGTGCTGGGGATCCTAGTATCAGAAGGAGAGTGTTACATTGTCTCACACAGATCCTCTTTTTACTGAGAGGTGTTTTACGATGCTTGGGTTAGATCCTCAATCCTTCAAGGAGGATTTCCATGATCCTAGATGGTAGGAAGCCATGGATGAGGAGTTTGATTCGCTACATGACATTCATACTTGGGAACTTGTCCCCTTACCTCTAGGAAGGAAGCTGGTATAGTGCAAATGGATCTACAAAACCAAAATAGCTATTGATGGGACCACAACCAAGTACAAGGCTTGGTTGGTGGAAAAATGGTATTCTTGGGTCCAAGGATTGGACTACAATGAGACATTCACTCCAGTAGCTAGAATGGACTCCATAAGGCCGGTATTGGCCATTGCTACTTCCAAGAGATGGGAATTACATCACATGGATGTGAAGAGTTCCTTCCTTCATGGTGATTTGGAGGAGGATATATATATGAAACAACCTAAGGGGTTTATTGATGATCCTTACTTAATCTGTAGACTGCAGAAATCATTGTATGGACTCAAATAAGCCCCAAGAGCATGGTACTCTAAGCGGGATGCCTTCCTCATCTCTCAAAAGTTTGAAATGTGAAAATATGATTGCAATGTTTACATGAAGAATAAGGAGGGGTTCTTTCTTCTAGTTGTATTGTATGTGGATGACTTTCTCATTACTAGCAGCTCTGTTGCTAGATTGAGCAGCATCAATTCTGTTCTTAATAAGTCATTTGCTATGACTGACTTAGGACTGTTAAGACAGTTCATTGGTATCGAATTAAGTCAAAATACTTCAGGAATCATGATCTCACAGTCCAGGTATTCATCATACATGCTTAAGAGGTTCCACATGGAGGATTGCAAGGCATCCCCATGCCCTTTTCTATTAGGAATCAAGCTTGAAGAAGGTGGTTCCACACCTTTGGTGGACAGCACTCTCTATAGACATCTCATTGGAATCCCTTTGTATCTCACTTATTCAAGACAAGACATATCATATGTTGTGAGTGTTGCTTCCAGATATATGCAAGAGCCATATGAGCTGCACTAGAAGGAAGGAAAGAGGATCTTGCACTATGTGCAGGGTACTATTGATTATGGGATCCACTATGCTGCTAGAGAACAGCTGGATCTCACAGGATTTACAGACTCAAACTGGGCAGGAGATGGAAATGATAGGAAATACACCTCGGGTTTTGTATTCATGATTGGATCTGAGCCAATTTGATGGTCCAGCAAGAAGAAAGAAGCCCTTGCAATTTATTCAGTAGAAGCAGAGATTCAAGGAGCTATGAATACAGCTATTTAGGCACTTTGGATGCACGGCATATTGAAAAAGTTCAGGATTCATACTTCACCTACAGTAGATCTTTATTGTGACAACCATAGTACAATCAAGATCTCCAGTGATCTTGTTCAGAAGCAGAGGACAAAGTACATAGAGGTTCACATGCTCTCCATTCGGGAATTAGTGCATGACAAAACCATCACACTACAGTACTATCTGACAGAGGATCACATTGTATATATTTTTACCAAGTCTTTTACCAAAAACATATTTTCCTTTCTCAGGTCTCTTTTGGGCATTAAGGCTTGATTCTCAGTTCCTATTTTTTAGGGGGGTTTTCCCAAAAGGTTTTCCTACCTCATTTGTATTATGTCTCTTAGATTGTATATTGGGTGACTTATGGTCGTGTTACTAGGGCCCACAGTTGTCCAAGTTAGGATTCAAGGGGGGTGTTAGGATTATTAACCCTCCCTAGTTCATGCTTCCTATTAGATTAATTAGCCTAACTTAAGAACCTTAATTAATTAATTAGGTCCACTAGTATCATTGGGTCCACTTCTCCTAATAGGTACACATGTACCAGTCACTGGAGTGTGGGAAAAACTGCTAGAGGTTAACTTCCACTTAGTGCATGTGCATGCATCAATTTGGGTGCCTCCTAGACCAATCCCTACATTTTAGGAGCCACTGGGAGTATTGACACCAACCTACTTCAGTTAGTTGGAGTTAGAAATAGTTAGTCTTAGTTAGCCCTCAATTACTTTCAATTAGTTCTCAAATAGTTAGCTAGCGCATCTCTTGCATGGATAATGCATGGATGCATGTGGAGTAGGCACCTTTTCCCAGCAAACACACTCAGTTGCACTGATTTAACTAGTTGTGACTGTTTGTTTGAGTTGGTTGGACATCTGGGAGTTTATTTTGGACTCCGATATTGATCGAGAGACCATGAGTTAGAGATTCAGTTAGATACAGTCATATCCACTTGGGATATTCGAATTCATACCCCATTCATTTGAATTATTCCTATGTAAACTATTGTAACACTGGATATTATTATTGTGAATGATACTATAAATTCCTGAGCAATACTTGTCCAATTCCTGTGTGGTTTGTTTTTTTCAATTTGTATCTTCATTCGCCATTATTTTCTTGAAAACATTATTAGAAATATCTGCTTGAAGATATAAATGGCATTCAAATTCTAATACCAAGAATGTGCAAGTCAAATAAGTCAGCCAAGGAGGAGTCCTTCATACACAACAACAGAAGATTTGAAGATCAGAAAAAAAAAGCCTAGAGTGAGGGACACTCTCAGGCATGGATAAATGAAGTTGATAAAAGAAGTGTTGGAAGTTTCAACAGCTTGATCAGGTGTTGGACATGTAACCATGTGGGTGACATTGATTCGTATTGTCATATGATGAGGTGTTATGGTTGCAGTGGCTTTGGGCACAAATATCAAGATTGTTGGAGTACATATAAACAACCCATGAGAAGGTTCTCATACAGCTCATCAAGGAAATCCATGACAGATGAAGGAACAAATAATGAAAGGAAAAATGCTAAGAAGAAAGTATTGATGAAGAAGACTAAGCAGTTACAGAAAGAAGAGGTTGATCAGAGCAAGAAGGATGGTTTCCATATGGAAATCCAAGTGTAAGGTCTCTCAAAGACCTCATCACACCTTGATTTCATGAGGGTGGAGGATGAACTCAAAGGAGAAAGGATGGTTACTCCAGGCATATAGACAGGTCCTAGGATCATGCATATTGATAGGGGGAGCAGTGATTAGTGATCGGTGATTTTGGATGCATATATGTGGTCACCCTTTTCCATTGATGCCAAAGGGGGAGAGATGAAGACAAAAGGAGAGAATGCTCACAGGGGGAGCATAAGTTTTTGTCATCAATGAAAAAGGGGGATATTTTTGATGAAGTTGTCATTGATGCCAACATGGAATTGTAGTGGCACCATAGGTTTTCATTGATTCCATCAAGTCCCACTTGAAATTCCTTGGACCTCTTATAGAGTGGGTTTGTTCCTTGAAGCACCTTGTACCCAATTGACAAGGTCCTTGTACCCACAAGGCTAGATCTTGGAGCCACCACCTTGTTGAATATGATGAAGACGTTACTGATGTCGATGAAAAACTTGGAGATAGTGTTTAATCCCCTTTACATGATAGAGAATCCATATATGGGTTGGAGAAGCATTAATAAAACATTTTGTGTTCATCCATGCGTTGATGATGTCATGGT
Source organism: Pseudotsuga menziesii (assembly GCA_001517045.1). Taxonomy (NCBI): domain Eukaryota; kingdom Viridiplantae; phylum Streptophyta; class Pinopsida; order Pinales; family Pinaceae; genus Pseudotsuga; species Pseudotsuga menziesii. The sequence goes on from LPNX010519361.1 coordinate 251,710, forward strand.
AACCCAGGAGAAGGCCTAGCTACCCCACGGGTGATGTCATGATTGATCTTGACCCTTGGAGGTCTCCTAATGTGATTGAGGTGGTTGAATAATCATATGAATCTCCTTTCTTGATGAAGAATCCCTGAAGAAGTCCTTGGACCCACACGTGATGGCTTAATGGTCCCTGTACACTTGATGAAGATGATGTCGTCATTGAATACTTGATGAAGACCTGAAACCCTTGATGATGATATTGATTCCTGTGTATCCCTTTTAGGGGTCATGGAACCCTTGGAGATGGTCATTATACATGAGAAGTTTTGGAACTCACATAAATGGATGCATGATGATCTTTGGACACTATATGATCATTGATGATGCATTTGGAAATTATTTGGGTCTTGGAATCCATACATATGGTGGTTCGTAAGCCCATGATTGTTGGAGCCTTTGATATGATGGAATATTTGGTCATAATTCCCTAATCAATTGGAGATGGATTCCTATGTGATGGGCTTGAAGTCCATGGAAAGTATCTTGTTTAAATATTATATGATATCTTTGCAAAATTCCTTGAAACCCTTGCATGTGGTGCCTTGGGTCTTGAACCCACACACTTGGTAGCTTGTTGATGGTAATGCATGGTCCTATTTGTGGTTATATGTCTATTGGGATGTATATGGAGGTAGATCCCATGGGAGTCCTTAATATGTTAAAGAATACATTGAATAAGACTTTGAAACTCTTGTAGGTGGTGGTATGGTCTTTGGCACCCTCATGTGTGGGGTCTTTGACGTACTGAACATATTGAATAATTTAAGGGTATTAGACAAAGAATCTTAAATAAAACCATAATAGGGAGATAGTCCTCATCAATCCATTTATATTGATATGTGCATGATAATCTAACTCCTTACAGTTGAAGAGATATGAATTTTTGAAGTTGGTGCACCCCACTTTTTTGGGTCAGCCATCCAAACAAAAGAGAATTTAATTATTTGAAATTTTGAATTGCGTGTTAGCTCAGTTTGAGGTACTAACTTTCCTCCAAAACATCTATAAATAGAATATCAAACATTTCATTTGTTCATCATCAATTCTCTCAGTATTTTCACAACGCTTGGAGAAAATTGTGAAAGTTTGTGGAGGAGAAAGTTATGGGCATCTTCACTAAAATTGGCATAACTTTCTCATACAGAATCGGAATTACAAAATTATTGGCTCAATGGAAAGCTTGTTAAGAGGTCTATGTGGTGAGAGGATCTAGATTTTATTTTGGTTTTTCTGTTTTTTCTTCATATTTTGATCATCAAAAAGGTATGGTTCATGCTTTTGCGTTTCTCTTGTGATTGCACATGTCTCTCATGGATAGACTTCATATTTGATCTTAGTATGTGAGCCTCTATATTGGTATATATATTTGGAGTCATTATGGAGGCTATGATGATGATGTTTCATACATTTATGCTATGATATGATACACTTTATGATGATAATTCATGTGATAATGATGTACACTCTATGATGTTGATGCACTCAAATACAATATGATGTAGATGCATACCATAGTGTGTTAATTCTCTCATATGCACTATGATGTATACTTGATGATGATGATGTGAAAATGGTGCACACAAAGATAATTATGAGGTATATTTGTTGATTAGAATGCATACCCTATGACGATGATTCATACCCTATGACGATGATGCATACCTATGATGATGATGCAAGCCTTATGTTTAGTGAAAGAATACCAAAATTACTTGTTCAGTAATCATGTATGATGAGGTGTATAATAATGTGTACATGAGAATATCGAACAGCTTGACCAATAGTATTAATGAGCATAAAAGAATGACCAGTGGTGATGACAAAAGGTGATGTGCAGAGATACTTGAGCAACAGTGTTGCACAACAATGATGAGCAAATTGACCAAAGATTGATGAGGAGACTGACCAGATTGATGAGAAATGTTGACCAGCAGAGTAATGAGAAAAGATTGATGTTAAGAGCAGAGTTTGTTTTTGCAGCACAGCCATATGATTACTTGCAAGAATAATCTTGCACTTGATGATTGCAATCCTCATACCCTTCTTAATTGGAGCTGAGAAAAATAGGTTGAGAAAACTAGGTTGGGTCCTGTTATGAGATTTGGTGCTCTTTTCATTAGTTGGTGTTGATTGTAATCAAGAAGATTGTTGTCTTCCATGTACAAAAAATAAAGATCAAAATTCCATATATTCTTGTGTCTCTTTTGATGTGATGTTGTGCTTATGGCTCAATATGAATTTGATTATGCAATTGATGACATAATTATTGATATGCTATGATTGACTAAAATAAAGTAAAAAATTTAAAATTTCTCACACACTAATTCACCCTCGTTCTTAGTGTGGCCATTTTGTCCAACAGAAGAGTACTATAAGGGCATCTTAATCGTAGTTTATTCCTCTAAAACATTGTGTGACATCATGAACAAATTCAACAACAAATCATTCATGAATATGTTCATTAAACATATCGATGACATAAAAAATCATGTGGGAAAAATAAGATAGATCCACATACTTGAGAAACAAAATAAAGAAATTCAAGCATAGATAATAGGAACACCATGTATAAGACATTATTATCTTAAACCCAATGTAAAATCTCCTCGTTCCTTTTTTTAATTCAATAGAAATCTCATTATTTTTTCAATAGAATAGGAAATACATCAAAAGAGGTCCATTTATCTCATCCTTAAGCCTATTGTCCTTCTTTACAAGAAGAATGTCTCGGGTCTCATTACAATGAAGGAGGAAAAGAAGAGGGAAACTAATGTTGAAGATCCATGTATAAGTCTATCTCAAAATATTTGGCATCCTATCGGATATATATTTCTGAACCTCTTGTTTTTATTCTACAATTTATTCCTTTATATCCCTTGTGTTCTAACTCTGTGCTTCCCACCTCATATTGTCATGTGTGAAAATATTCCTAATGTGATGTCATATCTAATGCAATGTTAGGGTGTTTTCGGTATTTATAATTCAAATTACGCACAATGAAGTATTGGAAATTCCCCAAGCCTTTTTTAATATTTTTAATCCTACCTCAATATTTTTTTGATTGAGAAAATTGTATATATTGCCTCCTTTGCCACAATCCATTTATTTCTTTGATTTCTTAGAAGTATTTCTCCTTAGTGGTTGAGAAGCACTAGGATGAGGTGAACTATGTGACGAACTTGATTCCTCTTGAGGTGTCTACATATGTTTCCTTTTTTCCAAAAAATAGTGTAATGTGGTCATACTATCCAATCGGTCTTGATTTATGGCCTTCGTTCCCTTCAAAATTTTGAATGATTTATCCAATTTAGAATATGGTGTGTAATTTACATCTCTTCGATTCTACATCATGCTTCTTTAAAAGTTGAGGTAGCAATAGTTTGGTTTACTTGATTCACAACCTCAATTGTTGTGTGGATGATTTCCTTATCTAGCACATGCATCAACTTACACATATCCTCCTGGAAAATTCTATTGTATATCTCAGCTTTTAATTTAATGATATTTTCATCCCATGAGCATGGGATACCATTACTTATCATTGTATTCATGGCTCTAAAGAATGGATGGAGAAATTGTTTTGACTCTATCACTTTATTTTAAATGATTTTCAAGTTGTTGAATGTACTTATGCTGGTTTCTATATCCATGTATACTAATTTTATGTCCCTAATTCCTTGCATTTTCAGTTCTTTTGTGTTCAGGGAGTTTATCGCTCGTCTGGCTACTTTGGAAGTCTTGTACCTACACTAACTATTTCCCGAATTCTTTGTTAAGTTCTGTTACACTTATTTAAAAACAATATTTATCTACAAATAGAACTAGAGATGATCTCTTATTAAGGAAAAATTGTTAGACACCTCAGCCCAAACAAAATTTTATACTCTTTCAATGTCTTATCCATTCTGGTTTCTATGAGTGACTCTTCATGTCTAGCCTTCCATGTGTTGATTTCTTCCTGCACTGAGGAAATTTTGTTAATCTACTCATGTACCTTCTTCTCTGATTTAACAGTATTTCATCCTTTATCTTTTATTTTTTCTTTTATTTTATCAGCTAACTCTTTAGTAGTTACCAATTTCATGGAATTATCTACGACCTTAGTTCTCTAATGTCAAGTCTTTATTCAACTTCTATATTCTTTGCTCGAAGGCTACTATCGATTATGTAGAGGAAACTTGTTGATTGTTGGAGGTTGTTAAATGAAACTACTTTCTAGCCTCTGTGAGCTAATGATTCAAAGAATCAATTTTAACATTAGCTTCCTCCAATTGGAAACTAACATCCTGTGTGAACTATTTATCTACCTCCACATATTTTACTCTTTCATCCATAACAACATTCTGAGCATGTTGGCCCAAGAAAAGTGCACAAGGATAAATTAGATGCACAAGCAAAAGAGGAAAGTGTGTGTGCGACAAGGTAAAATCAGGTCAAGAAGATAATGAAGGAACCGACTCAAGAAGGAAAAACATGCACACAATGGAGAAAAGGCAGGTTAAGGATGGAAAGAAGTTGCGATGAGGATACTTGTGACGAAGAAGGAAGATTTGAGTTAGTGGAAGAGGCAGGTGGAACAGTTAAAGCTGGATAGGTAGAAGTCAAGGAAGACTGCAGAAGGATGAACCAGCAGAAGAAGGAAGGACAATTTTTGTGACTAGTTATGACCAGTACAAATGAGATGAAAGACGTTTCTGCGTCTAGTTAAAGTGGTGGTTAATATCTTCCAGGACTTTCACAGCTAGGTATGGGCCGAAATTATGTAACAAACATATTTTCTAATTTGTTGATTCTGTAATAACTGAGCTGTACTCAGTCGACCCTATGTGGTCTTGTAGATACTATTAGGAAAAACCCGCTATGTATAAGGTTTGTTCTTCTTGTTGTTGTTGTTATTTTTGTTGTTGTTAGTAAGTTGGCTGGACAGTAGAAGTAGAAGGTTGTTGAGCCATGGATCTTGTATTTGTGTGCGCAAACCGCTAGTAGTAGAGTAATCTGCAGTTGAGTGTGCAAACAGTAAAGTAGAAGAGTCGATCTAGGTTGTGTGTGGGTTAGTAGGAGTATATAGAAGAATAAACTAGAGAGCATGAGAGCAAGAATATTGAGTCAGAAATATATATATTAAGAACAGTCTGCAAGTTGCAGACTTCAAGGTGCTATATCCATTTCTCATGCCATATGAAGAGCACCTTTGTGGTTTTTCCCAAATGGATTTCCATGTTATTTATCATATTATATGGATGAATGTTGTTGAATGGTGAATTTTTATATGAATGCTTTCTTACTTTTCATTATTACAGTTACTATTGAATGTATGTCGCAATCTAGTTTATCAGTACAAGAATGAATACTTAAAGTTGGTTGGAATGGTATGTATGAGTTCATGGTTAAACTTTTAAGTAAAAGTGTAGTCGTGCACTATCTGGTCAGTATAAGGAACCAGCTACGTTGCACTAGTTGTAGGGTCATAAGAACGAGGTTGTGTTGCACATAAGTCACGATTTCTCACTGTGTTGTTCTCTCGCAATAGTAAAACTCCATCATATCGCCTTTGTCGAGTGCCTTGGCCATGCACCAAGGGACTATAATCCCTTGCCAACTACGAAAACATGGTTCTGGAAGTTACCCATTAAGATATCTCGGGTGAGAGTGCGCCTACTTCACAGGTGTTGCCGACTGAGCTTACTCTTTTGGGTCGATGTCTTTTGGTGTCATGTTGGTATTGTGTTGATGTTGAACTGTGGGTCGAGACAGGAAGTAGAAAGAGGCCAAAAAATGGTTCCGTTGCGGGGATTGTTAACCATTTTAGTCGAGGGAAATGTTGTGGCATCTGACAAAGAACAATATAGAGGATTGGCTGGAGTCCAATATGCTAGCATTCATGAAAGAAGAGAGTGTATGATCTCAACTGAGCACAAAAAACTAGGTAGACAAGTACATATACATTGATATTCACGAGATATTCTTTGCAGAGTTCCTTGTTATAATACATGAGTGGTTGTCAAGATTGGAAATAAGGTAAACAAATTTTAGGAGAAGAGAATCTGTCGAATGGAGTGATCAGTTGGTTTGCGAGGTAACGAGTGTAAGTAACACCATCTCTAGAGCTGTTGATTTTTGGGTTGACATTATTTTGCAAGGATATATTACTGAGTTTGCAATAGAGGCTATAAACTCATATAGTGAAGCTAAAAGAAAATTTTTCCAAGGACCCCGAAGAAGGTATATGTTATCTATCAGTAAATGGATCAATATTCTTGTGTATGAGAAGGGCATCCTACATATTGAGTAGTTGAGTCGCATCCCATGGAGGAAGGCTATGTCGCAAATGACCTATCAAGAAAATGGGAAATGGTGATATCAGATGTTCCCAGGAAGTACAGAACCTGAAATAAAAGATAGATTCCTAAGGAGTGGAAGGAGATTCAGATCTAGGAAGAGGAGAAAGACAGAGGAAGGTCGCAAACTCCTAGTTTGTTCAAGGAAAGTGAACATGAAATTCAGTCACAGGTAGACGAGGGATCTTGCAACGAAGAGGAATATAGCCCAATTTTAGAAGGACCAGAAGACTCTGAAGAGTCTGCTGAGACAACAAGTTAAGGATGCAACTACATTACATTAGGAGTATCACCAGAGGTAAGTTCTAGAACCTCATCTCCTGAAATATTTATTAATAATGATAGTGCTAGTACTATGACTAGTGCACAAGGAGGAACACCTCTATTAAATCCTTCATTAGATAACCCCGATGCCAACTCAATGGCTGGGGTGGATATTCAATTACCCACCTTCAATGAAAATGTATCAGAGGATCCAGAATAGCATTGGTTCATTTGTGAAGCTGTATGAATAGTTTGTTTAGTTTAGAAAGTGGACTTAAAGAAAGCACATATGATCACGACTTTAAGTGGTCATGCACTGGATTGGTTTATGAAGTAATGCATAGTACCATTAGGAGCACCACATAAGACCCTTGAAGAGGTATGGTCTGCGATGATCTTCAAGTTCAAGAAACCTAAATCTGAATTGTAGTGTATCACTAAGATCAAGGAGATAAAACAAGCAATGGTAGAGACAGTATGGGACTTTAACCAAATATCTAAAACTTTGATGGCCAAATTAATTTTCTTAATGTCATATTTTTAGCATAAAGAGTGGTTCATTGCTGCATTGTTACCACATATCTGAGGTCCATTGATGCAACAAAATATTGAGTCACATATAGAAGTATTGGAATTTGCAATGAAGTTGGAAACATCACCGATTGGTGATGGTGTTGTAGGCATGGTACAGATTCAGTCGCAACTGGCTAATCTAATGATGCAACTTTAGGACATTAAGGAGGGAAAAGAAGCCCGCGAAGACTTATGGTGCACAAAATGAAAAATTGATGGGCACACTAAGGATAAATGTTCAACCTTCATGAATTATGTCTCATCTGGTGGGCCAAAGCCATTAAATGGCCATGGAATACCCTGGTCTCGCATATGCCAATATAGAGGGCATCACAACGAGTGTTTATACTTGCAAAAAGTTGTAAGTACCCTAGAAAACTTGTTTTTTAAATTTTGCAAGTCAGTAGGGCATGAAGAGAAGGATTGCAGAGCATACCAGCGCTTGAAGGAAAATAGGGTTGACATTTGATGAAGAATGATTGGAAGGCTCAGGATGAACCAGCGCAACCATTGTATCAGCTTGTGTAGTTCCCACCCAATCAGTATTGTTATGGAGAAAACTTCTTATGGCTTGGGGTACCACAATAGATAGAGTAACTGCAGAAATCAATCCCTTCCTATATTCAAGAGAAACCAAACATCTAACACTAAAGGATCTCGACACATACCTTATTCTGGACGGTTGATGTAGATCCCCGTCATTAGAGGAAATTTGAGGTCTAAAATGGGCCTTATAAGAAAACGTGCCAAAATACATTTTTGTGAGTTGGAATTCAAGAACCAATAGAATTTCAATAAAATAAGTCAACCATAATGGTTGAATTGACATATTTGTCATTAAAAAAAAACTACTTTTTTGTTCGTATTTTCGACATATCTCATTGTGTTTTTACTCAAATTTCGATCGGAAGAGCTTGTTGGATGTGGAATTTGATTCTGCATCCAACGAGTACCCACACTACATAGTTTTGATAGACCCCTCTACCCCAAAAACAAGAAATACCTGAAAAAAATGTGATGATGACATCATCATCACGTTTTTTCAGGTATTTCTTGTTTTTGGGGTAGCAAGGTCCGTCAAAAGTATGCATTGTGGGTACTCGTTGGATGCAGAATCAAATTCTGCATCCAACGAGCTCTCCCAATTAAAATTTGAGTAAAAACACAGGGAGATATGTCGAAAATACGAACACAAAAAGTAGTTTTTTTCTTTCTTCCTCCAAAATCAATCAATATTATTTTATTATTTTAACTATTATTTTATTATTTTAACTATTATTTTATTATTTTCCTTAGGAGGCCCATTTTAGACCCCAAAATTCCTCTAATGTGAGCTTTTCCACTCTCGCTTGTATAAGTAATTTTCTATCTCAACATTCAGCAAAAAAAACAAGCATGCTATATATAATTGTGTTAGACCTACTATAGCATATATAATCAATAACATATAAGCATTTAAAAGAATCCATGGATTCAATACTCATTTACATACACATTATTGGACAGGAAAAGATATTTCTATTAATATAAAACAAATATTACAATAGTGACAAGCTCTTTCGGCATGTCTGCGAATCGGAGAAACTGAGTCCTCCACCTGAGCCTCCACCACTTCAATCCTCCATCTCTCGATAGTAACCTCACAAGCAAAGGCAAGCTTGGGAAGAACCCAAATTTATCCAAGGGACAAAGGGATGTATACTCAAGTATAAACTCTAGCAACAATGGACTATAGTTTTCTTGCTCTTCAATTCCTCTTTCTTCAATGTATCCAAAGGGTTCCTTATATAGTGCTTCAATGCGGTAATGGAAGGTCAAATTTGAGCAATATCAAGGCATATAGAAGGCCAAGAGACAAGTGACTCGGATCCACATCAAGGAAAACTCCAAAACTATTTGGCCTTTTGCACACATCGCGATGTACACGGATTTGAGGGTCAAATCCACGTATATACGTGAGAACAGGTTTAAAAGTCATGTATGGCAAATAAGACATGTTTTTAGGGATGATCTTGGAAACATCAAAGGCACAAAAATTGTCCATGGAGTATAAAGAGTCTGTAGAGGGACAGGGAAGGCCATAAAGGTGTGATTCACCATGTGTGGTAAAATCAGTTGTAACAGATGCCCCCTAATGTGTGAGGTCAAAGGGGTGATACGATGGCAGAAATACATTATAAGTCCATCCCAAAAGTGGAGTGATGAAGAACCAGGTGGAAGAACCATCCATCCAATAGTACAATGTAATGATCAAACTCTGCACATAACTGCAAGTAGATATAGCAGTCCCGGATACATAAGAGTACAATGGCCATGAATAGGCATGATATAAAATATGACATGTGTGGTCATCACCACGTACAATATAGATAGATTAGAATCTCCATGATGAAGATATACAAAGGATCATGATCTCCATGAAGGCTGAAGATATACAATGGATTAAGATCTCCATAATGGCTGGAAACATCTAACATATACTGGAATCAAGTCACGAGAGCTGAAATCTAATAAACATTGGCACAATCAAGGAGGAAACATATACGAAATGCCACCAATCTGGAAGGTCTTCTACACAATCTGCTATGAGTACATGTCCTACTATGTGAATAGAGGTATCGAGGTTGGACATAGTAGTCCATCACCTCATTACCGGTCATTGATGTATACCGTTAACAGACGCGAGATCACCCACCGATAATGAAAATGGGAATCAAGGTACTAGAGTGAAAACTAACAAGTGTGAATAGAGGTGTTGAGGTCAAACACTTAAAAGTATCTATCAATCAGGGGACATTGATGTATTCCCAAAAACTGTCAATGGTGAGAGAACCGGCCACTGATGACTGCAAGTCTCAAGGCACTCAAAAATGACTCTAGATTCCTATCCCAGAATAAATGATCTGAAGTCGATGGGATGAAATCCATCGAAAGGAGGGAATTAAGGCATCCCCAATCATCCAACATGATGTACTCAGCAAATATGTATAATGTGGAAGGACTCGATCATAATGTGCACGAACCAGTATCAGTACCGAGAATGACCGACATGCAAAGTCAAGAGAACTGAGGAATGGCCAACTCAGGTTTCAACTTCCTTCGAGCAAGAGCATGAAGGTGAATGGTGAATGAATGTAGGTAGCATAGACTCGATATACAAAACTGGGACATCTTTGCAACACAGGAGGCATTAACAGAGGCTCCATAGGGACTAGAAGGTTAACCAGTCGGTGGATATAAACTCAGAGAAACTAGTATATCTCCTAAAGTCAAACTATTAACCCAACCAACGGATGTGATATATAGTGCTTTGTTCAAATGCGACACGACTTGACTGCTGCCAAAGATAACATCTTTTCTTGTCCAAGTTTTTGGTTTTTTTTAATTTTTTTGGACATTTTCAAATATTTTGAAAAGCTTGAAAAAGAATAAAAGTGCTTTATAGTTACAAACTAGGAGGAGACGAGTGTCAATGGTCAAATAAACTAGTTCCAAGCAGTGGAACATACCTATGCTCAATGCAAGGGCACATGTGTAAGATAATGACACTTGGGGGAAAGTCCCCTCCTGGTAAAAATGGGGAATCAAGCTATAAAAGATATATAAAATGGCTCTACATGGCTAGACATGAGACAAGCTCGGGCTATATGGCTGATAATCAAATTCAGGGAAGTCGGTATAAGGCTCAATGAGGTAGGCAAAACTCGTGATAATGCAATTACAACTTGACATAAGGGAGTCCTAGGGACAACGGCCAACAAAAAGATCAAAAGGAGTATGAGGCTCTTGCGCAAAGACATGGTGATACTATACAAAGGACTCCCACACCCTAAAGGAAAAAATGTGGGCATGGGCACCAAATGCAACAAAGGAGCTAACTAGGGCACCCATGTATGGTCAAGCTCTACCATTCACATCATGCCACTTCTAAAACAACAAGAAGGTTCCATGACAAGATAGAATGGGTTCGTACCTAAGGTTATAATGAAATGGTCATAAGGTCAATGAAAATGCACACAGATGTGAAATCTAACCTATATGCCAGTTTAGACATAATACCTAAAAGCGACACGAACGGATCAAAACAATGGTCGAAACGACACTCAAAACAATCTCCTACATCATCAGATTAGTCCAAAACGGTCCAAAATGGTCAGAAGTGGTTCAAAACTATAGAAAGGGGGTAAAAAATTTCAAAATTTTCAAAAATTTTCTATAAATAGTAAAAAATTCAAAAATTACATATCATTTGAAATTTTTACCCATTTGAGCTTATAACTTCAATCACGAATTTCGGGATCTTCATCCGGCGAAATTAGACAATGTTTGTTCCAGGTAACTCGTCATGTCCTCCTCTTCCATTTTCATGTAATTTTTTCAATTTCCATGGTCAATTTTTTACTTTTAGGCCAGTCTATATTAGTCTTTTTGACCCACGCAGAAAATGGGGATTTTTCTGTGTATAGGGCTGGCTATACATGGAAAAACCTTCTAAACCTGCATACATATGCGGCTATTTTGCAAACAGTTGTGTATGCAGACGCGCACATGGTTTTTTAAGGTATCTAATGACCAAAAATTATTTTTAATGTGCAGGATGGTCCTAGAATGGAGGGAGAGGGAACATGGAGACGTATAAGAGGCTATACGGGGTGATTTGATGGCTCAACAAGCTTTACATGCACGTGGGCTATACAATTTTTGGTGTCTTGGCAGCCTGAGGGCCAAACCAAGACTCCTGCAGATGCTAGTGGACTACTGGGATCTAGACTCAGAGCCTTTCCATATCGACAGGATGTCCATCACTATAGAGGTGGAGGACATATACTTAATTACAGGATTGTCCCAATGGGGAGAGGTGGTGAACCTACGCTCTCGTGGGCCTGGAGGTGGCCTCACCATTAATGAGTACATTGCAGTATACCATTTTTTGGACATGGAAAAGGTTGGGAGTCGGATCCCAATAAAATCCATCTAGGTACTAGGCCTGAAGGCCATACTATTAGCACTCAACAGGATAGTTGGGCTAGCATCACTCCACCAGGCCTCGCAGCCATTCATGTTCTATGCAGTGGAGTGCATGAGACCCACAATTTACGATTGGAGTACTGCGCTGTTGAGTAACATGAAACAACAGCTCAATGATTGCAAAATGGTCAGGGTATGAAACTTCAGTTTCGGTAGTATACTGAGCACATTCTTCTTTGAGCATGTTCTAGAGCTAATCCCTAGAGCTGATGTTCCTCCTCACAGGGTTCGAGATTTGGCCCAATGACATTGGGCAGATGCTATGTGTAGACTGGGTGAAGGTAGGGTATCCAACCCCTACCTAGCTGATTTATTTCCATGGTGGCAGGGGCAGATTATTTCCATCGATGATTACCCTTATGCAGGGATAGATTTTCGGGGAGATCCTGACATGCCCCTTCCACCCGGAGCAGCATACAATGATATTGGTAACGAATCCCAAACCGTCTTTTTAAGTTTTTTGAATTATTAAATTTTTTGTGTTTTTTGATATATAGACTCAAAAGACATGTTTTGGTGTGACGACACATAGTGACAACCTGTCATATGTATGCAAATGTTGGACCACGGTGGCTTTATAGCTTCCCTTGTCATAGATGGAGGGGAATAGGAGATGATATCATGGGTGTGGATGTGGAGTGGATGCTCCAAAGCATCCACACAAACTTTGTATGATTGACACACCGAGTACCCATGGCACAAGTCAAGGACTTGCCTGAGGCCATGCAGCGTCAAGTGGTTGGGGTACCATGAGCATGGGTTCGGCTATTCCGATGACTAGCTAGAGCTGTAGTGTGCTGCCACGATCAGAACCCCCCTCGTCCTCCACAGGATTAGAGACCTAAGAGTGATTCATTTTTGTACTATGGTGTATTATATTTTGGTGGCTCGGAAGCCCCATTTTTGTATTATGACGTCACATTATGGATGTTTAATGAAAAAACTTTTATGATGATCGATTTTATTTATTTACATGTGTATAAAAATGTATGTTTGTGATGTGCTTATGCTCTATGAAACAAATGCCAATATAACACATAGTTAGCATATGAGTCAGCAAGTTGATTATAAATTCTTGAAACATGTATGTATGTTATGTTGTCAAATTTTCGTTCTAACAATTTCACATGTAAGAATCTTCGTAATAATGTCGGATCCCTAACCCGATATAAGCCATTAAGCTGTGACACTACTAACTACGAATCAAGACATACCTCAAGAGAGAGAACACCATGTGAAATGGCATCTCATAATAGATCAATAACGACACTATACTCAGCAACATTGTTCAAAGAAGGCCGTAAACATATGCCTCCTGAAGACAATACCTGACCTGTAGGAGTATAAATCACCCAAGCAGCAGAGGCTAAGTGTTGAGTGTGGTAGCTAGCACCATTAGTGAATCCTATGAAAGTGGAAGACTCTATTGACATCTTCCATAAGAAACAGAAGCTAATCAACAAACCTGATCACCATAAGAAAACCTAACTATGCAAAAAAAACTATACAATAATATACAATAATCATCCCTGGCTGAAGATCATGCATAATATTTTTTAATATAGAGCCCATTTCTAGGCTTCTCCAAGGCTGTCCCTTCATAATCTACCAACTCATAGGAGCCCTTCTCTAACACTTGTTTGACCATGTAAGGACCATGCCACACGAGATTAAACTTTCCTGACCCCAAGGGTTCTATAGCTTGATCCCATAAAAGGACCAAATATCCTTCACTAAACCTCCTCGGACAGATAGAATTATCATATTGGACCTTAACATGATGCTTATTCACCTCTAGAGCCACTAAAGCATCTCAGTACTGCTCATCAAGTAGCTCTAAGTGGACCAAACGTTCCTCCAATGCGAAAGTGTCTAGTAAAAGCTCTATAGCTAGTTTCAATGAAGGGATTTTGCATTCAACTGGTAAGACAGACTCCACTCCATGTAAGAGCTAATATGGAGAAAAACTGGTGGCAGTCTTAACCGCAGTCCTATATGCCCACAAAGTAGGATATAACATGATATGCCAATTCATTTTTCTTTGTGCGATGGTTTGTTGGAGAATGGACTTAAGTGATTTGTTCACTGCTTCAACCTATCCATTCGCCTAAGGGTAATAAGAAGAGGAGTGTTCCTACTTATACCCTAGCTTTGAGGCCAACTCTTCCATCATTCAATTCTGAAAGTGCCTACCATGGTCAGTGGCAAGCTCTTTCAGAATACCGAACCGAATAATAATTTGGTTGAATACGAAATGCACGGCTGTTTCACCATCGGATTTAATCGTGGGCATAGGCTCAACCCATTTCATGAAATAATCAATGGCCACTATAATATGATGATTCCCCCCAGCTGAAGCTGGGTTGCAATCCATGAATTCAATCCCCCACTTGGAGAAGGGGCTGGTGGTGATAATTGGATGTAACAGGGCAAGATGTGAGTGCATATTGCATGCAAACACCTAGAAAGGGTGACACTTCTTGACCGCATTAACACAATATTTAAAGATCAACGGCCAAAAATATCTCACTCTCAATATTTTTTGGGTTGTAGAAAGCCCAGATAAATGACCACCACATGCCCCTCCATGGCGATCATTCAGCAAATCTCAGCCTCCTCATGGGTTAAACAATGACTTAAAATGGAATCTACACCATGGTTGTACAAATTGTTATCCACTACAAGGTAGTTCTTAGATACATGATGTAATCGTCATTGCTCATCCCGTGAAAGGTGAGTAGGGACCATCAATGTTTGTAAATATATGATAATATCCCCATACCATGGATCCAAAGTTGAGCTAAGGAAGATATGCTCATCGACAAACGTATCCTCATAAACTTCCTCCTCCTCCTCACTTGGGAAATCAGAAATAAGCTCCGCAAAATTAACAATTTCTTCGATTTTGCTTAAACAAATTCGAGATCAAATTCTTGTAAAATCACAATCCATTTATTATACGTTCCCCTGATCGTCCTTCTAGTGAGGACGAACTGAAATGGATTGGCATGAGCTACCACCAAGGTCTAGCGAAGGACAATGTAGTGTCTCAATCTCTGAACCGCATGAACGGTAGCTGAGGCAAGTTTCTCCACATGGTAATAATGGATTTCCGCATCTAGAAGGTTCCATCTCAAATAATATATGACATGCTCATGGATCTCCTTATCCTCCTGAACCAAAACCATACCAATTGTCTCCATGGACGCGGCCACATAAATAAAAAAGTCACGGCTATATTCCGATGGACTAAGCATGGGGGTCGATGCTAAGGCTCATTTAAGAGCATCAAAGGACTCCTGGGCTCACTCATCCAAGTATAAGGTAGTGTCCTTCTTCAAAATACACATAAATCCCTTAGTCAAATTGGAAAGGTTAACCACGAATCTCCGTAAGAATTTTTCCATGCCTTGCAAACATTGAAGATGTCTAATATTTCTCGGGGGAGACAATCGAAGTATTGCCTCAACCTTTAAGGGATCGACTCTTATACCCTCTTTAGAAACAATGAATCCTAGCAAGTGACCTAACTTCACATAAAAAATGCACTTATGAGGATTTAAACTAACCTGGTAGTAGCGGCACCTTTTGAACACTAATCTCAAATGGTAGGGATGATGCACTCTCAGCCGAGAATGAGCAGCAAGGTCATCCAAAAATACTTCAATAATTGATTTGAGATCATTAAAAATCAAGGTCATAGCCCGCTGAAATGTGGCTCTGGCATTCTTAAGACCGAAAGGCATCTTCTGATATGCAAACGTACCCCAAGGACAAATAAATGCAGTTTTGTGTTGATCCTCGGGTTTAATTTGAATCTGATTATATCCAAAAAATCCATCCATGAAGGAAATTACCTCACTTCCTACACACTCATCCAAAATCTGATCAATAAATGGTGTGGGAAAATTATCCTTAGGACATGCATGATTTAAATCACAGAAATCAGTACATATACAGATCACTCCTTGTTTCTTATCAACCAGAATGGGGTTTGAAATCCACTGCGTCAAGGGAATGGGATAGATAAAGCCAGATTTCAACAGTTTTTCTATCTCATCCTTAATCGCGGGTTCTTTTATAGGATTCACCACATGCAAACGTTGTCAAACAGGCTTCACATTTGGATAAGTCTTGATTTCATGTTCGAAAATACGAGGGTCGATACTTGGAATTTCCTCGTATGACCAAGCAAAGGCGTCACTAAATTCTTTGAACAGCTTGGTATACTCTTGAATCTCAACATGGGAACATTCTTCCCCAATATAGACATTCTCAATCTTGCTAGGATCGTGAGAGATATTGATAGGAATCATAGGTGATATATTCACCATGTTCCCATCAGCCATCTGACCAGGAGAGCCTAATGGAACCACAGGACTACCAATTTTCTCACTAAGAATATCCCTAATGTCATCATGCTCCAAATGGTCAAGCTCGGGAAGAAAATAAGATCTATGGTGTAACTCTTCCCAAGGTGGCTCAACTCCATACATGGCCTCAATAATAGCTTCATCTGACGAAAAAAAACTATCAAGGCAGTCATGTGTAGGAGAGGACTCAACTTCCCATGCAGGAAACACATACAGGTCATCCTCTTTTGTCTACGAAGAGGGAGGACTAGGATCTATAACACAATCAAGATTTTCTTGATATGCAATCATTACTGCAGGAAACAGCACATCCATTTCCTTAGGTCCATTCAAAAGACTGGGTGTAGGAAGAATCCAAGGATCTTCCATATGGGAAGTGCAAAAAGACACAAATTCAATGAAGATGAAGCCCCATCGAAACTAGAATCAATCATAAGGACAGGTGTAGGACAACTAAATGTCCCCATATGGGATGGATACATACATACACCCACACTCCCAGTTGCCGATTGAGAGTGGTCAATAATCAGGATCGAAGCTCCTAACGATGAACTAACACTTGGATTTTTTAATGATGTTTGATCAATTGTAACAATATTCCCATTAAATAGAAAGAATACAACTCAAAATAGAGAAAAGGCTATGGTTTGCATACTATAAATCCAATTCCGACCTAGTAAAATATTATAATCAAGGGGCACATCAATCACCTCGACCTCGATCACGACGGTAATCCCTTCCAAACGAACCTTAAGAGAAGGAAGAATTTCATGCAGCTGAAACGATATACCATCAAAGGTAGTCAACATGGTAGCATATTTAGACAACTTGGGAGAACCCAAACCCATCCAATACGACAAAGACATCACGGAAGCAATATCACCTTCATCAATCACAGTGCATTTAACGGACATGTTAAGACATTCCACATGAATCAAGAGAGACACGTAGTAAGGAAAGTAAGGTTGTAGTCCCATGGTTTCAAATTTGATGACGGAAGAAGAGTTATCATCATTCACTCCAAGAGCAGAAAGAAAACCTTTCATTTACGATGGACAACTCTGAAGAACTTCAAGCACAGACATCGCACAAGGAGTTTGGCCCAAATCCTTGACAACAAAATAGTTTTGGGCGGCTCGGGCATTAGGATTGTGCCCCAAATACTTTAAGACTCCCTTAGGAATGTGAGGTGCACTCTCAGGTTTATCTGTAGTATTTTTAATATGCAAAGGACTCTCGGTAGGAGGAGTTTCTTTCCCAAGGTCTGGTTGTGATGAACCATAGTCTTTTGCATGAGTCACAACCTTAGTATCATGCACCATGTTGATGCACCCATGACCAATACTAGTTTCCAATGGATTTTGATCTCTACCCAATGCAGAATGAGGATGATGAGTCCTCGAGTTCATATTTTGATTATAGGGTAAAGGATTAGTCAGCACAGCTGGGCCCTATGCTATGAAATTCAAGGTGTCTTCCATACGAGGGCACAAGTGAGTGAGGTGGTTATCATTACACAATTTTCAAGAAAACTTAACCTTACGTTAGACTACTTGTTCCCCCCAGCATTACGATCCTTCTTGTCATTAAAATTGGAATTTTCATTCTTGTTCCTAGCCTTATGATTGTTTTAACCCTTTTTCTTATTCCTTTTGGGCTACTGGTTTCACTTCTGGTCCGACGATTGCATGGAAAGTACACTCGTTGTTTGGGTGTGTTGAGACAAAGTCGTATCTTGTCCCAATGTGGATTGGTTAATAGACAATTGAATCACTTGTTTCGTAACTGAGTCCACAGGTTTGGCACTTGTACATCCCACAATGCCATCAGCATGTGGTCTTGGTTTGATCTGGGGATTGAAACTAGAACGCAGATCGTTAGGTATGATCTCATATAATAGCCCGGATTGAGCATAAATCAAATCCAGTTCCTGTGCCCTAAAAATTGCTTGTTCCTCGTTCTGCACTCTGGATGTAGAAACATCCTTCGTGATATAAGGTAGCAATGATTTAAGGAACCACTCAAGGAGAAACTCCGGTGGTATGAAATCTTTAATCAACCTCTTCTGTCTACGCCACTCTTGGATATGGTCCAAGATATGTGTGGCTTTGTCCTACCGAAATGTCAACATGAGATCTATACTAATGACATAACGCACTGGTAACTGGAAGTGGTTGAGGAAAGTCATAGCAAGGTCATCGAACAAAACGAATGCCCCCTTTGGTAACTCTATGTACCATTTCATTACAGGTCCTGTGAGGGTGCATTGAAATAGCCTCAAATGGATTCATTCATCATGTAAAGAGTTGGAAGAGCACCAAAGGTGAAAGGTAGTGACATGTTCACTAGGATCTTCTCCTGGTTTTCCCTCAAATTTGGGAATGTCCAAGGGAAGCTTGGTAGGGACAGCCAGCCAAGTCAGGTCATAAGATACTGGATCGTTCATTTGTCTCAAAAAATCAGGTAAATTTAACGTTGCGAGGAAAGGGAGCCTAGTTTGAGCCGGTCTATGACACGCTCGTTGATAGGTTTGGTTCAGATAAGGATGACTACTGTAAACACCATGGCCTTGGCCATATTATCCTCCTCCTGTTTGACCCATGTAGGGATGCATGAAAGCATTATGATGTGGTGATCCTTGATTATGCAGTGCTACAACGCCATAATTAGAGGAGTAAGTAGGTTGCTGATACCCATACCCATAAGATTGATAACTCTGTCCATACTGCGGTCCATAAGATGGTGCATGAGAAGTTCCATAAGATCTGCCATGGGATATCCCATGAGAAGCTCCATAAGTAGGGATATGGGGAATGCCGTGCAATGGACCGTAAGATGATCTATAAATAGGAATATGACCTCCTAAGACAACAGAAGATGCTTGACTATGAGAAACTACTGTGCGAGTAGTCGCAGTATGAACATGACTAGTAGCAATGTTTCAACCTGAAGGACCACATGAATGAGGGGGAGGAAGGGTCGTCAAAAATGCATTAAAAGGAGTAGGAATAGAGGATGAAGGGGCATGTGAAGGGATATAAGTTTTATTCCCTATGGTCACTCGTCTTGGTTCTGGTATCCACATATGACTACTAAAATTAGGCCTAGGACGAACATGTGAGGCAGCTTCCACCACCAGGATGGAAGGTGAAATGTGACTAGTGCTCCCAAATCTCTTTGAACGGAAAGGAATGGGAATGCCCCCAAGAATAGTGTTTGGTTCAATTTCTGACTCGGCATGATGTGCCATATCACATGCATCCCATAACTAACATGAATAGTGCTTATGGGTTCATGGTGAGTCTTGTCACCTGAAAACCAATACCAACGACCTATGAATGAGGGATCGTATCCGGAATGTGAAGGTATATCAGGTGAAGGATCATATACAAGAGTAGGATCTTCCTCCCCAACCTCTTCAGGTGGAGAGGACATCTCAAAAATCTCATCCTCATGATCTCCCATCATGTATGAATCAATGTGATAAGTAGTCCGCCCGGACAGTCTATTTCTCTTTCCCAAAAAAAGAGGAGATGTGGAAGTTGGAAGTCCTACTAAATGGCGAGAACAGTGAAGTGCCGCACTCAAATCCACAATGACTCAAAAAATGAAAAAGAATCTATCTAATTACACAAACCCTAGGAAAACTAGCATGCATAGAGCTTACACCTATATAATGTAAATCCAAATTACAAGCAAGCAAGGGTAGGATATGTGAGCTCCTGAATGAAGCAGGTATGTCTCACCTAGGAGAGGCTTGAGAATCCCATACACAATAAGTAGATGTTCATAACCAATTATTGTGGCCCTCAACTTCAACGCATATAGTGACTATGTTGTCTGACCCCAACCTGACCAAGACACCTACATAATAACCTCTGCGAAGTAACCCCTAAATAACCTAGGTAAGGAAGCTAAGGTCACCTCAATATAATCAATTCTAAAGCAGACAGTCGCAGGCAGGATTGAACGTATAGGCAGGGTAGCAAATCCCAAAACTCTCGAAAGATCCCCCAGATATGAATACAATCCTGGAAATATCTCCGATGCTACTCAGTTATGACTAGGGGTCATCCCAATCAATAACCGCTTGCATTGCCTTATGTTTAACTCCCTTGTAAGAGGAGGATCTTGAGAAACATTAATTATACCAAGGAATTTCACACTCTCACCTGGACAGACACATACATGTTGTTGTTTGGTGGTCTTAGAGAATTTACACACAATGAACTATTTCAAGACCCTAAAACCTAATCTTGTTGGTGCACCCTATAAAATAAAAGAGTGTAATTCATTTTATTATGCATTGATTTTAATTGTCATTAGAGGAAATTTCAACTCAAAATGGGCCTCCTAAAATGAACTAGTAAAATAATAGTTAAAATAATAAAATAATATTTATTAATTTTGGAGGAAGAAATGAAAAAAACTACTTTTTTGTTTGTATTTTTGACATATCTCCCTGTTTTTTTAATCAAATTTCGATCGGGAGATCTTGTTGGATGCATAATTAAATTCCACATCCAACGAGTACCCACTCGGCATACTTTTGACGGACCTCGCTACCCCAAAAACAAGAAATACCTGAAAAAATGAAATGATGACATCATCATTTTGTTTTTTCAGGTATTTCTTTTTTTTGGGGTAGCGGGGTCCATCAAAAGTATGTCTAGTGGGTACTTGTTGGATTCGGAATTTAATTCCGCATCCAATGAGCTCTCCTAATTGAAATTTGAGTAAAAAAAAGGGAGATATGTCAAAAATACAAACAAAAACAATATTTTTTTTATGATACCTATCCCCAAATTTATATTAAAAAAGTGTTTAAGACCTATACAGTATTTCAAATTTAAAGAAATTTCATTGGCTAACACATAATGACATGGAATTTGAATAAAAGTTAAAAGGACCATTTTGAGTTGAAATTTCCTCTAATGCTTATTACTCAAAAGGGTAAATGATCGTGCAACTAAAGGTGTTATGACGCAACAAGAAGTAAAATGCACACCTAACAATATATTAGCCTTACTGGGCAGACCTGAGTTTACTTTATTGTACCAATAAAACCCTTAGCTCACTGGCCCTTTCGGCAACAGAATGCAGAATGACCTGAAGTCTCACCCAAAGTGATCCTAGATGGGGTGGTTGAAGAATCAGGTTTCCTCAACCAGGTTTTGTAGCATCCTAGGTCCTCTTGACTCTAATTAACCAGCTAAATCTCTTAGAAAGGACTATTTCTCTCTTCCTAGCTGACTCTGCTATGGGACTGACTCTTATTACATCGCATATTCTAGGACAATGCACAAACTTTCTCTTCTACTCGACTCTTAACCTACGATATCTCACACCGCAGCTCCCCCGACAGTGCGATATCGCCTTTGTACGCTGAGATATTTCCTACAGTAAGACTCAATATGATCATCAACTCTTAAGGTCCAAAGGCTTCCTCCCTGGGTATAATAGCTCAGTTAACCTTCATTAGGGTGTTCAATAACTTCACTTAAGCTCCTATAGTTTAACACGCTTAACATCGATTACGCTCAACTCACTGGACTAAATATACAGAAGTCACTTAACACTATAGCTGTTAGCTATCATGAATCAAGCACTGATAAACTCATATAAAGAATACTCCACACATTCAACTCGCATTTAACCTTCTATGTTACTGTAAACTGAAGGATAGCATACATACATTCATTAACCGATAAGAAAAGTTCATGTAACGGATAACAGATAGCAAATAAGTAGAGCACAATCACATGAAACAGTCGCACAACACACAAATGTTACGTGGTTCACTTCCAGGGGGGAAGCTACGTCCATAGGAACTGTGTTTATATTATATCTTGAGAAAGTAAACACAGTTCTGCTGCAACCTCTTATGCAGCATGAGATCTTCTGGGAAACTCCACACACACAGCTGGGAGCCCTTCTCTTAGATCTCTTATCTTCCTATAATGCTTTCTTCTTACACTATACCCTTCCCCTCTCTCTCAATCCCTGCAGATTGTTACATTCATGCTCAAGGACCTAGCCACTGGTTACAGTAAGATAACTACAGACTTAACTACAAAATCAGTGCTCAACTCTTCCTCAATGTCTCACAATACTGATGACAACTAGTCACAACCCAACCAACCGACCCTTCATAATACAAAATACATGCTTAAATAGGTGGCCCAAAGGTCTCATCGTGATACAAAACTGTGGGCCTATCCCAACAATAACCAAAAACCCTAACTATGACAGTCGGCCTATCTGTACTTTGAACCGCCACTTACTGGTCACACCACAGCTTCCTGCAGTCTTCCGTGATTTTTGGCGCTGATCGCGGGTATGGGCGCTGCTTCCTTGGTCGCTCCCCTTCTGTCCTTTATCTTTAATACCTCAGCCCATTGCTCCTTCTCCATTTATGAGGGTAGTTGAGCCCTCTTGTCATCATCACTGCCTTAAATGTAGTGGTTGAGCTCTCTTCTCTGCCGCTTCAAGTACTATTTCCTTTGACTTCCTTGTTCCGATCGCCGCGATTTTTGGCCCGTGATCCGCGGCAGGAAATGCGCTACGGTGCCATACCTTTATCGCATCATATCTCTTATATTGCTAGTTTATCGGCATCACCAAAACTGTCTTTCCTCCAAAAATTGTCCATCTTCTACCAAAAATAGCAGCTTTTCCTGTAGCTGCGGGGCCTTTCTCCAACAGTCCCCTAACACTTGCTTGTGGCTCATCCCCGAGCCACTAACAGCTGGTTTCTTTTTCTATAGCTTCTACTTGGCTTCCTGCAAGGTCCTTGCGAATCTCTCCTTGAGTCTTGCGACATCTTTGTCCATAGCTTCGACACAGTCTTGTGTCGCTACAAGCATAACTTGACTAATCATGGGGTCTTCTATGCTATCAATTACACTCTTGCTTGTAGTGAACTCCTTGACCTTCTTCTCAACTGCATCGACCAGCTCTGCGATTTGTTCCTAATACGGTTGAAGCATATTATTGAATTGTATCTCTTTTTCTTGCAACCTCTGTGCTTCTTGTTGCAAACGGTTCATCTCTGTAAACTTCTTCATCTTTGCAAGAGCTCCTAAGCTCTTGACTTCTTCATTTATTTATGTTGTTGCATTCTCTATGTTTTGGATGCTCTGTTTCAAATCCAGTATATCTAGGAGCTCTTCTAGTTCCAACCATGTCTTCATTGCATCAGCTCATTAGTTTTTCAACATTTAAGCTAGCATTATGTTAGGATCTTTTCACTGAGAGAATAACAAGCACAGCAATAACATAAGCACATCACATGAGACAAGAGACACAAAGAGTTTTGATAAGGGAAACCATAAATGGATAAAACCCCTCAACTTCCTCTAAGATAGAATCACGACAAGATGTGAAACCCAAAACAGTAAGATGACCTCCCAACACAACAGCAGCCTTCTGTCTTCTGTCAAGCCAAAGTATTTCCTTCTCCAAAGGTGCGCCACACTTGAGAGAGCAAGTGATGTAATTCATGAGTGATAAATAGAGAGACACACACTCTCTATTTATATTAGTCCATTCACTTACGTTTCCATTTCACATGTAGGATCAACCCTAATAATTACTACTCGAGCCTACACCTTAATTAGTGTATAATAACTCAAGTGCCCCAAAACTGTGGGGACTTACCTAATGACTTGATATGACTTGTTTACATTATTAATCCTCCCAATCAGAACATCAGGGTATGACCACATGACTCAAATACATAATAGAAACATCCCGGAATAAACATCGGGTTACAATACATAGGATACATAAAAGAATACATTCCGAAGTTACATATACATCAACACTCCCTCTTAACTAGGAAGGTATTCTTTCGACACAATTTTTAGTACTGGTCTTCTTCTCTGTATCAACTGGATCATCTCTTTCTTTGAGTCATCTTCATCTTCAAGTCATCTAGATCTGGATCATCTCTCAATCTGGATCGTCATAGAACATCATCACAGGATCTAGATCATCACTCAATCTGGATCATCACTGCTGGATCTGGATCTTTACTGCTGGATCATCATTACTGGATCTGGATCATCACTCGATCTAGATCAACACTGGTGTTATCTCATGATTCTACTCATCATCGGAAGTCTTTACAGAGCCAGTCCTTTTTCATACTGGATGTACAATCTCAGAGCTAGTCCTTTTTCATACTAGATGAGGCATCACAGAGCTGGTCCTTTTTCATACCAGATGTGGCATCCACTTCAGAGCTAGTCCTTTTTCAAACTAGATGAGTCTTCTCAGAGCTAGTCCTTTTTCATACTAGATGAGGCATCACAGAGCTGGTCCTTTTTCATCCCAGATGTGGCATCCACTTCAGAGCTAGTCCTCTTTCAAACTAGATGAGTCTTCCCAGAGCTAGTCCTTTTTCATACTAGATGAGGCATCACAGAGCTGGTCCTTTTTCATACCAGATGTGGTATCCTGCCCATGGAAGGAACCAATCCTCTCACCATGTCACTGCCCTTACATCCGACCATGGAAGGAACCAATCCTCTCACCATGTCGGAATGGCACTGCACTTATATCCGACCTGCTCGTTGAAATGGCCAACACTCACATCTGACATGGAAGGAACTTAATCCTTTAGCCATGAACAGAATGGTTCAGCCCTTATATCTGACCTGCTCTTCAGAATGGCTATAGATCTTAGCACTCATATCAGTCATGGAAGGAACCAATCCTCTCACCATGACGGAACGGCTTAGCCCTTACATCTGACCATGGAAGGAACCAATCCTCTCACCATGTCGGAATGGCTATGGGTCTCATCACTGTCTATGGGAGGAAGCCTCGATCTGGAGAACACCAAGTCTCTCTCTGAAGTACTCGAACTTCAGCCTAGCCAATGGCTTCGTCAATACATCATCTATCTGTTCCTCCGTCGCAACATACAGGAGCTTCACTACTCCTCTCTGCACCATATCCCTGATATAGTGATATTTGATCTCGATATGCTTCGACCTGTCATGGAACAATGGATTTTCTTACAACTTCACGCAACTCTGGTTGTCACAGTGTATACAAGTAGCATCCAACTGGAGATCAAATATATCAGACAGTAGCTTCCGCAGCCATACTACCTCACAACTAGCTGAACAAGCTGCGACATACTCAGCTTCAGCTGTACTCAGTGCCACACAGGATTGCTTCCTGCTAAACCAAGAGATCACACCTGATCCCAAACTGAAGCAACATCCTGAAGTACTCTTCCTGTCGATGGCACTGCCTGTCCAATCTGAATCAACATAACCCTCCAGGTTAATCTTCTGATTCGCATCATACTTGAGCCCATAATCAATTGTACCCTTCAGGTACCTCAGAATATGCTTTGCAGCAACCAAGTGAACACTTCTCAGATCTATCAAGTACTGGCTCAAGGCATTCACAGCAAAGCAAATATCTGGTCTTGTGTTCGTCAGGTACATCAATGACCCAATCATCTGACAATACATCATAGCATCAACCGTCTCTGAAGAAGCATCACTCAATAGCTTCAGGTTCGATTCCATGGGTGTTGCCATAGCCTTGCAGTCCATCATCCCAAACCTCTTCAGGATCTCTACTGCATACTTCCCTTGTCCAAGGAAGATTCCATCTGTACTCTGCCACACCTCCATACCTAGAACAATAGTGCATCGACACATAACAGGAGCATCACTAGTCTTCCGCCTTCAACCTTGAAGTAAAGGTTGGAATCCAATTTACTCTCGGTAAAGCCTAGAGTCATCAGTAATCTGTCCATCCTATCGTACCATGTCGAACCTCAATATATTCTGTAGTCACTCCCTCTGAAGCGAAGCATCATACTCCCTCTTTCTTTTGTGCTCTATGCACTGAAAACATTCTGTACCGGAGTGACAAGTAGCTTCCTATGCTACTAATATTCTGTGTGACCATCTAGTGTATAGACCTACATCTTCAACCTTGTAGAAAAGGTTAAGATCTTCATCAAGCTCATCATGTATTTGTTTCAACTCTTACTGGCTACAAATGTCTCTTCGTAGTCTAGGCCTTCCTTTCGTGAGAAGCCTCATGCTACAAATCATGCTTTGTATCCCACAATGTTTCCATCTACTGCATGATGGAACTATGAACTTCTCTTCAGGTCTCGATACTGCACCCAGACATCATTCTTCTTGAACTGATCTTCCCTTTCTTCTTGGTGGCTAGAAGGTTCTGCATCAATGATGTCACTGCACTCATCATATTGTTCTTTGTCTTTGAACTGTCGTCACTTGTTCTTCAGAACAAGTCTTCATTCTTCTTTGCTTGTAGATGATTATGTATGCGATATTTCCTACAAGTCAAATGCAATTGTATGGTTAGAAACATTTCAAAAGGAAT